>JASVEL010005372.1:0-489208 GCA_032618575.1 Nicotiana noctiflora | reverse complement strand
CAGAAAAGGGAAATTTGATAGGGCCGAATCCTAATTAATCAATTCACATTACCCAATTTCATGTGACAAAGTGTCAATCAATGTCAAATAGACTTAATTAAAAGCAGTTTATGTCAGATGACCTTTGAAAAATCTCAGAACATTTAATGTTCATGGCATAGACATACCCAGAAGCATAGACTCTCACAAATAGTCAACATGAAATCAGGATTTAGGGATAGGAACTTAGTGATTAGATGGAGAAATTAGAAGATGATGAAGTTAAGATTACTTATCCAAAGAGATATGGAGAAACTAAAGCTTGAAAATCGTCTATGATGTGATTTGAGGGGTGAAATAATGGAAAAATCCCAAAATGGGTTCTATTTTTATGACTTAAAATCACTGGGTGAAATTACCCTACACGTTCGCGACAGTAGGGTCGCATTCGCGATGAACATAGGTTGGCAATCATCGCGTTCGCAGACAAGGCATGCGAACGCGAAGAGGAATATATATATATAGGGTGCCCAAAAATTTGTCTATGTGAACGCATTTGGCATCAGACGAACGCGATGAAGGGGTGACCTGAAGCTTCACGAATGCGTGGACTCAATCAAAAATGCGGGGAAGGAAATCAAGGAAGGTACGCGAACCCGGTGCCAAAGGCCGTGAACGCGAAGAAGGAATTCCCTGTGCAAAAATTGAAGAAAATCTGCTAAGTTTTTAAGGGCAAAACCACCCGAAACAACCTCCGAATCACTCCCGAGCCCTCGGGGCTCCCAACCAAGCACACACACTTATTCAAATACATCCTACGAACTTAGTCGAGCGATCAAATCGCCAAAATACTATCAAAATTAAAGAATCAAACCCCAAACGCAAAATTTTCATTTCAAAGTTCATCAACCTCTAACTTTAGATATTTAAGTCCGAAACACGTCAAACAACCCGATTTCGATCAAATTTCATAGAAAGCGCTTAACGCATATTTAAGACGTGTAATGGGCATCATAACAGAAATACGAGCCCGATACCTATATTTTCTAACTCATTTTCATTTTTATTTTCCATAATAATTCTTGAAAACAATTTAATAGAAAAATTCTTTTCTCGGGTTCAGGACCTCAAATTTCGACTCTGGCACATGTCCTGATCCAATATTTTTCCACGGACCTCCCCGGACCGTCACATCACGGGTCAGGATCCGTTTCCCAAAATGTTAACCAAAGTCAACTATATCAATATTAATATCAAAATTCTTCAAATTTTTTACAGAATCAACTATATCAATATTAATATCAAAATTCTTCAAATTTTTTATAGAATCCACATGTTTTAACATAACAATTTTCTGTCTTCGCACCCGGAATGTGCACGCAAATTGAGACTACTAAAAGTAAGGTTTTCAAGGCCTCGAGTGCGCAGAAAAAGGAAGAAATACGGTAATGACCCTTTGGATCGTCACATATATGTGTTTTGAAACTAGTTGTTATATTCGGACAAGCTCCTGGAGGCCTCGACTGTGATTCAGGATGATTCAGATAAAAATTTGGACTTGTTGAGCTACTGAATTTTTCCAGCTTCTAGTGTCGTCGCACCTACGAAGGGACTGGCCGCAGGTGCGAACTCGCAGAATCTAGGTTGAGAGCGCATGTGAAAAATTGGCCTTTGCTCAGATGGGATCGCATGTGCGAGGTCTTGCAGATGCGGAAGGTAGATAGCAGATGTGGACATCGTATCATGCATAGAAATACATTTTGGTCCGCAAAAGGGAAATTTCTAACGTAATCGAGGACCGCACCTGAGATTGTTTTTTTGCAGGTCCTGCATCGCACATGCCACTAAGGGACCGCATAATTACATCTTCAAAATAGTGTTTTGGAGTTTAAAATTGGAAAAAAAGTGTAGAAGTTATTAGGCTAAATTATTGAGTTTTGAAAGGCGAAATGTGATTGGATTTGAATAATGCGTATATGGTTGGACTCGATATCGAACGGGTATTCAAATTTTATAATTTTATTTGGGTTTCGTGACGTGGTCCTGTGTTGACTTTTTGGGACGATTTTTCCATCATTGCTAAAATCATAATTTTATTATTTGCACTAGTTTTCTATAGTTATGTTTATACTATAAAATTATTTTGGCTAGATTTGAGGCGTTCGAAGTTGGAAAATTGAGGAAAAGGCCTTCTAAATGATTGATTGAACGTGGTTTAAGGTAAGTATCTGGTCTAAGCTTGTGTGAGAGAAATTCCCGTTTGGATTATGTATTGTGGAGATAATTTGTGATATGTGAAGGTCATGTATGCAAGGTGACGAGTATGTACACAGTCTAAATGTTGAATTTTTGTTTTAGATACATAGTTTCCTTTTTATGCATTAATTGAGTTACTTTAGCATATTTTAGTCATCTTAAATTACTTGCTTTTTTTTCTTGATTTCCGTATATATTACTTAACTGTGAAATTCTTTATTTTAAACTCTTATACTTGAAATATCTTGTTTTTGAGTTTGATGTTGAGTTGCAAGGCCGTGGTTTATTGTCAGTTGTGAAATATCATCTATTTGGTTGATGTGATTTGGCTTTCATTTTATTATTGAGGTGATTGTTTGGTTATTTGCATGAGGTTTCTGCCATTCAGTGTTATTATTTTCACGAGATTTCTACTGTGTCATTGTTACTATTTGCACGAGGTTTTTACCGTTCAATTGTGATTATTGATACGCATTTCGGTGGTATAAAATTTGGGTGTTGCAATGTATGCAGTGAGATAAGATGGGATTGATACACATGACTAGTAGAGAAACTACTAGAAGCCATGCGGCGTGATATGATGAGCTAAAATGCAGGGTGCTATTTCGAAAAAATAATTTTTTAAAAACTAAATGTAAAAGCCCCTACGGTAATGTAACAAAAAGACTGTGAGGTACTTTATAATTTGGGACAACGAGGCGGTACCCCGGGAGTGCCCTTGTTGATCTTCTCTATTTCCTATATTTTTTGGTTGTTGTTTTCTTGACATGTAAAATCCTTATTTTCGTTTCGTTTTGTGTTACTTCTTTGATTTCTTGTTATTTTTTTTTGTAATTTCTTCATCGTTTCATTTCTATGTTTCGTTATATCATTATAACTCTTGTCTTGTTTCTTATTATCTTCAGTAGAGCCTTGGCCTAACCTCTTCACTATCTTACCGAGATTAGACTTTCCATTTATTGGGTACCATTGTGGTATACTCTTACAGTCATGGCCCAAACTTTCAACCATGGAGATCGTGATGACATCTACCATCGCATTTGCTAGGCAAGCCAACGTTAGAGACCTGTTCACCTTTTTCCTTTACGTTTTACAATTAATACTTAACAAAACTAAATCAATATAATTCAAAGCGAAAGTACATATTTCACTGATTATCTTTATACTATTAACATAAAAATCGAAATAGTTACCACCCAGAAAATGGTATCACAACTCACAACCTTTCTACAGATTACTACAAATACTGGTCTGAAAGGAAAATATATCTGTCTCGAAAGTAAATAAAATAGAGATATAAAATATAGGAGGGGACGCCTGCATGGCTACCTTGGGTCTCCTGAATGAAGTATCAACAACCAACCTCTCGATCAGCCACAACCAGCTCCAAAATCTGCACATAAAGTGCAGAGTACAGTAGCAGTACAACCAACCCCATATACTGGTAAGTCCCGAGCCTAACCTCGATGAAGTAGTGACCGGGCTATGTCTGGGCATAAATAATATATCCATATACAGTTTATAATAAGGCAAAACGGAAATGTGGAATGAAATAGGACAATAACTTGCATTAAATAAATACAAACCCCAATCGTTCTACCAATACTCAGCAATAACAAATCCTTAAGGGACTTACAATACTAAAAAAATGAATCACAGTAGAAGAAGAATACATAACCAACAAATGATGAGGAGTGCATATAATCAATAACAATATAAACATTCACCCTTATATCTGATTGTTGCGGCGTGCAACCTGATCCCACCAGTCCATCCTTATTACCCTTCAATATATCACTCTTATTACTCAAATTGTGGCATGCGACTCGATCCCATCTGTCCACCCTTATTACTCCATGTTGCGACGCGCAATAACATCCCACCAGACAATCACATTTCACCCTTATTCCCCTTATTGCAACGTACAACCCAATCCCATCATATCTGTTGCGAGCCAAATGCGAAGCCTGCTGGTTAGTTATACCAGCTAATTTCTAAGACAAAAAATGCAACCTGTAGCCTATCCAAAACTCACTCGAGCCCTCGGGGCACCAAACCAAATATTCACACAACCTCAAAAATATCCTACGGACTTATTCAAGCGATCAAATCTCCAAAATAACATCATAAACATCAGATTAAGCCTCAAAGCCCATGATTCATTCAAAATCTTCATAAAACATCAAATTTCCATTTTAGGTCCGAAACATGTCAAACGATATCCGTTTTCAACCAATCTTTAGAGAAAATGCTTAAATCATATATAAGACTAGTATTGAGAGCTAGAACCAAAATACAGGCTTGATAACATATTCTTCTAATCAAACTACATTTCCAATTTCCTTAATTATTTTCAGAAATAATTTCATACAAAAATTTATTTCTCGGGCTTGGGACCTTGGAATTCAATTTCGGGCACATGCTCGTGTCCCATATTTTTCTACGGATCCTCCGGGACCGTCAAATTATGGGTCCGAATCCGTTTACCCAAAAAGTTGACCGAAGTTAAATTTATTCATTTTAATATCAAAATTTAGCATTTTTCTCATAGAATTTATATTTAAGCTTTTCGGCTACGCGCTCGGAGTATGCATGTAAATTGAGAAAATATTAAATGAGTTTTCAAGACCTTAAAAGTACAGAATGAATATGAAAATAGGTGATGACCCTTTGGGTCGTCACACTGCGCCGGTGGAATATTTCACTTTTGTAAAAGCTGTTCTGAACTATCATTTGAATGCTTTAGAAAGGAATATTAATCTCTAAAGAGAAGTACATAAGTTTGGATTCTTTCACTTTAAAAAATTCACTTTTAGTTTTTACTGAAATTTTGTTTAGTTTTTGTACAATTGTGCATGTATTATTGTAGATAATGTAGTACTCATATCCATGAATGTTTGAACAAAGCAAGTGGTCATACAATCAAATTAAATTTAGTAACTAAAATTGTGGGATTACCGGGTAGCTCGGAGTAAATATATAAAATATCTCTGATTATTAATTTAAAATGGGACATGTGTCTCCTAGCGAATAATTGTACAATCCAACTTAACTTCTTTGGATGATTGTCACAGATCGTTTCGTAACGTATTATATCGTATTATATTGTATTATATTATATTATTTTATAAATATAATGTTTGGATAGATTGTATAATTTGACATCATTTGATCATGATATTAAGCACCAACAATATGAAAAAAAACTTGCAATATTATTAAAAATAATTATGATACATGGTAGAATTATTATATAAAAAAGTCGGGTGAAGAATAAAATAAATTATTTAATAACAATAAGGGGCGGGATAAGAGAAAAGACAAGATACCCATATAATCACACCAAATCGCTCATTGCATAAAGTGTGTCACTTTCCATCGTTGCATAGTGACAAAAGTAACGAGACGATACAATAAAATTTAAGTAACAATTAAAATAAAAATTGAATCTAAAGTAACAAAACGACACAATACAATCATCCAAACAAGCTTAGGCAAATTGAGACAATGAGAAACGGAGAGAAGCTAGATTTGAAGAAAAAATTATCTTCACAGATATATCAGTTTTGGCACTATCTTTACATATTATTAATATTTGTACTAATAAGATTCTACTTAACTATGAATTACACAGGATTACGTTATAGCGAAGCCAACTACCATATGCTCAGTGGCCCATCACAGTAATTAATAGCTTCTGTAATTCGATGTTGTGCATTCTCTGCTGAAAAATTAGCATATATATCACTTGAAAACAAATGCCGCTTAGAAACCCAGCTTTGGCAATGACTAAAAGGGTTAATGATAACATTATTACTGATGAGCTCATGATCTTCTGGATGATATTTACCGGACGTACCTTTCTTAATGAATGGATGATTAAGCAACATATCTGCGGTCCATCTCCAATCATGATCTTTTTCAAAACACTTGACCAGGAAGTCCTTGCATATATTAGAAACGTTACTCGGAATCACAGGTTCTTCATGTGTAATCTTGAAGTCCAAATCGTCACTATTTTTATGGCACGACCATAACCATTTCCCTGTGATCATCTCTACAACAATGCAACCAAGTGCCCAAATATCAACGGCTTTACCATGAATCCCATGAGCTACAGATTCTGGGGAAGCATAAAGCAGGGTCCCTCTATTATGACTACACTTGTTGGAGCCTCTATCCCAGTAGGTATGTGTTTCGTTTTGTATCGTTCTCAAAGACAACCCAAAATCAGCCAACTTGAGGCGCACATCCACAATACTATCATATTCCTCATCAACAGTAGGAAAAACAAGTATATTACTCGGTTTTAGATCGCAGTGAATGAAACCCTTACGATGAACATGAGAAATCCCAGTCAAAAGCTGAAAAGCATAGTATGCAGCCTCTGATTCTTCAACCAACGTCTTAGACATATAGTACATATTAATCAAATCGCGCAAAGTGCCACCAACGGCATATTCAAGCAAGAGGTTATAAGTATGTTTACCGTTTTCGACACTTACATCTTCTCCAAAGCACTGAACTACGTATGGCGACCCTTTCAGCGCATCCAGTATTCTTCCTTCCATTGAAAGCGAAGACGAATCCTTCACTTCTGCAGATTTCACTGCCACATAAGTAGACGAACCATCTTTTGGTGCGGCAAGAAACACAGTTCCATAAGAACCGGCACCCAACTCTTTAAGCTTTTTCCAATACATTCTTGATTCTTGATAACTTTTCCTTCTCTGTCTAGTTTTACCCTAGCTATATAAACCTATTCTTAACCCTAGCAGTGAGAATAAATCAAGGAGGAATGATCATTAGAGACGTTCTTACTTGTATATATAATGCATGCGCTAAGTAATTTAGAATCCTACTAATATATGGATTATGCCTTCATTTTTTTTTTTGTTTCCATAATTGGTTAATTATTCGCCAAGGTGCGCTTATCTATATATTAAAAATAAAACCTTTGTTTCCTAAATCTATTCAACAACGTTTTGACGATTTTGTTGCAATTCACTTCATCAAAGTTTTGACGATGAGCACGTACGATCTCAACGTAACTAACTAGACTTCTGTTGTACTCCACAAGAAATTAAAATATAAAATTCAGTCTAAATTCGAAAATAAGTAAATTGAAATTCTAAATTTAAAAAAGTACTCCTATTATATTAAACTTCTTGAATATGCGAATTTTGCAACAAAATGATTTTGTAGAAGTTGCACCTTAGTATTCTTTTCATGAAGTTATTCAATTTTAATAGTCGTTTACATTATTGGGTATTTACGCTTAACAGTTCGGATTATGGGTTATCCAGCTTTTAAATATGTATTTCTTCATTATGAGGTTAGCAGTTATCAATCAGTTTGTAGAGTAGAAGTTGATTCATACAATAAATACTAAAAAATTATTTCGGACGAGATCGCATCAATAAAGATGTCACACAACTACCAAAGTTTTAGCCACAATATATTGCAAGAATTAGCCATAAAAACCCCAAAGAGTTTATGTACAGATATTACTTTTGACTTTGCTGATTTTTCAGAGGGGTCGAAGCCAGGCTCGAAACAGACATGGATTTCCGGAGCGAGGCCGGAGATGGCCATAGAACATTAATCGGCAAGGTCTGGATGAAGCTCTTCGTATTTAGACCATGAAACCTCGGCAAGCAGGTGTGTAGGAACTCAAGAAGGCCGGTGGGTGGTGAGACCACCATAGATTCAGGCCAAGAGGTGGCCGGAAAATGTGAGTGAGACTCATTGGAGCTAAAGGGTGGGGGAAGGTTCTAGAGAGAACCAGAGAAAGAGAGATAGAGGAGATGCTCGGTTGAGTGAGGATGGAGAGGGGTTTGGGGGGGGGGGGGGGGGGTCGTTTGGACTTAATTAGGAAAGAGAATTCGGACAGTTGATTAAAATTGATCAACGGCCAAGATGTCAGGTAAATATGGTATTGGGCTTGGGTCAATTTCACTTGTTTAAATGGGGAAATGGGTTGGTTCAATTTAGGGTAAATTATAAAGCCAAAATCTGGCTATAAGTTAAATAGCCCCTTTTTGCCACTTAATTTATAAAAATAGTAAATAAATTTTTAAAAATTAATTGAAAGCACTAAATTAATTTAAATTATATAATTAACAATTAAAAAATATATGAAATAGTTTTGTGAATTTAAGACACAATTGAATCTTAAAATGGCTAATATTGCAATTATATATAATTTAGCTTAATAAATACAAAATAAAATTATAAAAATAAGGAAAAATTACATTCGCTATATCTTGGCATAAAAATGAAATTCCAATAATTGAATTACCAAAAAATAACAATTTTAAAAATAATTATTGGGTTTTATGGATGAAAATGGGAAATAAATTAGTTTAAAAAACCAAAAAATTATGGGAAAATAGTAAAAAGCTTGGACATAGTCATATATGCATATATAGGCTATTTTGAAAATATTTTTCATACAAAAATATACAGAAAAAATTGGATATCAACAAGAATATGCCTTCAAATCAAAATATTGTAAGGATAGTAATAAAATACCCCTGAGTATCCAAACAGTACAAGAACAAGGCCCCAATTATGGAATTCATCCTAGATTATTAGAATTCTTTCTAAAAGATATAGCTATTATACGTCTTAAATCAAAATATGCAACTCTATAGTTGCTGCGGGATAGACCAAGTCACAATCCTGGAGGGTGCACGCCCACAAGTCCGTCACCTAGCATGTGCATCCTCTCACAAATGGTGAAACGATGTGAAATCCAGGGCTTCATACCCTCATGAAAGGATTTACAATAATTACTTACCTCGACCCAGTTAATTCTCTACTCCACAATGCCCTTCCCTCTTGAACCAGCCTCCAAATACCTCAAATCTAGCAACAAAAAATTCGACACAATCAATATGAGAAAAAGGGACCAATCCCATAAGAAAATACTAAGCATAAGGTCAAAAGCTAAAAAGTCAACTCAAAAGTCGGGCCACGGGCCCGCATCTCAGCATTCGACCAAAGTCACCAAATCCGATAATCCACTCGATTACGAGACTAACCACACCAGTTTCACCCTGTTCCGATTTCAAATCGACTTTTAAATTCTAAAAGTTCATTTTATGAAGTTCCACAAATTCTCCCCAAATCACTTCTCAAATGGTGAATCCAACATTATGATCGTGTATTTTAGCTAATGAGTGACAATTACTTACTATGATGGTATTCTTTAAAATCCCTCGAAAAATCGCCAAAGCCTGAGATCTCTAGGTATAAATATAAATTAAAACCCCTCATCCACATCTCATATTTATAGTGCACCTCTCGGATTTCTATTTCCTCTGACAGCCAAAAATCACCATCCCATAGGACTTCCACCGCTGACAGCGGAATTCCTCCGCTGACCGCGCTTCTGGTGGTTGCACAGACGTGCCTTAGTATTTTGGCCATAACTTTCTTTACATACGTCCAAATTTGAATTCTTTACCATTATGGAAACTAGACAAGAAGTGCTACGATTTTTATTTTTGAATCATCTCAAAATTCCGTGTAGATCAAAATATATAGGCTTCCAAAGTCGGACGAATGAACTTGGGGGTTCCTCCTTGGAGCGCCTTGGCGCCCCAAATTCCACCCTCGACGCCCTGAATTCCGCCCTCAACAGAAATTACTTTGCCCTCAACAAATATTAAGCAACAGAACCATACTTGAGTTTCTGTAATGCCCGGACTTGCTCAAAACTCATATGAAACACACCCAAGGCCTCCGGAACCTCAACCAAATATGCCATCAAGTCCTAACATACCATACCAGCTCAATTGAGCTCTCAAATCACCTCAAACAGTAACAAAAACATCAATCGCATCCCATATTCAAGCTTAATGGACTTGAAACCTCAAACTTTCACAATCAACGCCGAAAACTATCAAACCTCATCCGAATAACCTCAAATTTTGCAAACAATCACAAATGACATTACGAGCCTGCTCCAACTCCCTAAATTCTATCTCCGACATCAAATTTTCTAGTGTCGACCGGAAATTGACGAATTCTCAGTTTTGCCAATTCAAGCCTAATTCCACTAAGAGCCTCTAAATCACAAACTAAGCGCGCTTCTTTGTCCAAATATTACATAACAGAGCTATAGAGTCATCAAAATTCAAATTCGAGGTCAAATACTAAAAAGTCAAAACTTGCTCAAACCTATCAAATTTAAAGCTTCAAGTTGAGAATATTTCTTCCATATCTATTCGATTAACATGAAAACAAAAACCAATGATTTACATAAATCATGATACATTATTTGGGTCTAGTCATGCCCGAGAACTGGCGAGCAAAGTGCAAATACTCAAAACAACCGGCCAGGTTCCTACATCCTCCCCCACTTAAATACATGTTCGTCCTCGTATGTGTCTAGAGTTGTTCCAAAAGCCAAAAAATTGCCATGTATCCTCACTATGCACATAACCAGGGGTGATCCCACATCACCCTATCCTATATCAGTCTGCTAGCATAACCTAATTAAAATTTTGCAATCTATCTAGCCCATAAACCTTAGAACCATAATTCTACTTCTAAAATCATCTATGAGTTCCAAATCTCTCATCTATGCACTGTATAAGTCTGAACAAGTTGTATCAAACCATATTCATAACCCAAGATTTAATCACATGATATACCATATTACTCAAACACTCGTAGCAATAAATTCTAATCATAGCAGCTGCTCAA
This sequence comes from Nicotiana noctiflora, assembly GCA_032618575.1. NCBI lineage: Eukaryota > Viridiplantae > Streptophyta > Magnoliopsida > Solanales > Solanaceae > Nicotiana > Nicotiana noctiflora. Next base: position 478,258 of record JASVEL010005372.1, on the reverse strand, counting down.
ACAAACCAATTTCGGTAATAAACCTCTTATCAAACAAAACCCTCTTTGCAACACTTTTGTTTACTTCCAAAGAAGAACGAAACGCGTGGAAATCGTAATCATTCCTCAGTTCAACCAGTCATGGAGTTCCATTCCTTCCGTAAGGACTATAGCAAATTTCTATGCCTAATTTTGGTATTATCCTTCCAACATACTGAAATCGAATCCGATAGTATTCATTCTAGGTCTAGTGACCTCATATCATCTAACATGACTACTCTGGTGACACGACACATCAACACATTCTAAAGACATAACCCGTGCAATCCGCGCACTAATAAATAATAATCTAAACATACGAAAATCATGAAAATTACTCAAATGATAGAGTTGTATTGCAAGCTCACTAGTACCACTACAATGCCATGCTAGAACCCATCACAAACTGTAGAACCAGAACACACGAATCAAACCCGAAGGATCATACCTCCACACAACTTTGCTGCAATATGCAATCCTTTCCAATCACTGGTCAACACGAAACATCTCAAGTCTCCATGCTCAAAATCAACAGCCACACACAATTTGATATCCAATACCAAAAGTGAATCACCGTAACCACGGAGAAGAAAATGATGCAATGAAAAATTGCACGAAAGAACATACCCAATGTGCAATTAATCGTGCAATACCCAAATACTCATCTCCCTCAAATTCCGCTATACATCTCAAATTGAACCGCACCATATGTGCATATACCAATGAATCACTGTGAGCACGTGATTTTTACACCGAGCAATTAATTCCAAAATTAAAATAAATATGTTTTTGAGTGCAATTACCTGCTTTGTTTGAAATTAGCCATACTTTGTGTGTTTGAATAATTAGAAATTAGAAAAAAATCAAAAAAAGTAGGCTAGGTAATTACTTTGTTTAATTAATTAGTATAAAGAAGAATTAACCAAAAATAGTTTAAATAGCGGAAATTAGGGAAAAATAGTAGAAAAATTGCAAAACATATTAGATAATTAGGGTAAGTAGTAAATTAGATTTTTATAATATTCCATAAAAGAAAAGAAAGAAATAAATACAAAAGAAAATACACAGAAGAATAATTAAAATCAAAAATACAAAAAAAATAATTTGGGTATAATTGATTTGGGGCCAAAGAATAGAAATTGGAGGCCCAATACCCCAGCCCAAGGCATCAGCCAAAAAACCCGGTCCAGGTCACACAAGGATGTAATCTCAGCCGTCCGCCAGGTTTAATCCTACGGCTGAGACAATTAGTGGATTTAATTAGTTAATAAATTGTGTGAGACTCGATCTGAGCCGTTCGTTTGATTTGATCTAAGGGTCTTGGTATTGGTCTCATAAGTAACGACACGACGTCATTTTAGTAACGTTGATGCGAACCGTTGATCACCATCAATTGGACGGCCAAGATCTCCTTAACCTCATCGCTTATAAAAGGCTCATGTCTGAATGGCCGGCCATATCTTCAAGATTCATAACCCTAGCCGCCCCCCCCCCCCACGCCTCTCTTCTCTCCCATCTCCTTCTTCTTCAACATACCTAAACCCTAGCCGACAATGGCGGCCACCACCCTCCACGGTGGTCGCCGGCCCCTTTTAACCCCTCCTCTCTTCTTTTCTTCCTTCTTTTTCTTCTTCTCCATCAAGACTCCAAGAACATATCCCTTTCCTCAAAACTCCGGTCACCGGAACTCCACCGGTGACCACTCAAACAACGAGGACCATCCCCAAACCAATGCCATTTGAACCCTCTTCACTTGATCTATCCAACCATACCACACACACTCCTCGAATATCCCCGGAGCTTCTCGAATATCCAAAAAGGTGTCGCAGGAAACCTAACTCCGGTGACTTGAAACTTCAACCCTCTTCAAAGATCCCTCCTTTACCCTACCCAAACACCCTCACAAACTCAAAAATCCCAAAGGGCTTCATCTTGAAGCCAAACAACGGAATACAGAAAAGAAATTGAAAAAAAGAAAAAACCAAAAGAAGAAACAAAGGAATAAGAGGGTCTGAAAGAGTTCGAGAGAGAGTAAGAAAAAGAAAAGAAATAGGAAAGCTCAGGGGACCGGCCCTGCGAGCTAAGTACCCCGTCCCCTTTTCTGCTTCTTTGATTCCTTTTGTTTTCATCTTGCATGTTCTGTTTATTCTTGATATTCTGTGCTTCGTCTGTTAGTCTTAGGGTTTATGTTCATTTCATCTTCGTGCTATTTTCTGCTTTATTTCTCTGATTCGAAAGAAAACCTGTTTAGTATTAGGGTTCATCTTGTTCATACTATTTTTCTTGTTTTTGACTGTTCTTTTTCTATTCGTCTTTTTTGTTCTTCTGTTCTGTCTGCTACAAACCATGCTCATTTTCTACTAAGTCAAAAGACCCATCTTTTATCTTGTGTTGTTTCCTTTTTATTGTGATCTATTAATCTTCAACAGCATGACTTCTATTTCTCTTCATGATTTTTCACATGTTTAGTTTAGTTGTCTTCTTCGTCCTCTGTTAGCATTAGGCCTTTTCTTCTTGTTGATATTAGATAACTTCTTGTAGTTTGAATGATTCTTCTCCTCTGTTTATTCTCATGTTTAGTCTCAGGACTAGGATTAGCTGTTAGTCTCATGTCGGAGTTTGTTCTACTCAGCTTTCCATGTTCTATTTACTTAGCATGATTCTAGGGTTAGTGCTTGAAGGTGAATTCTAATTACCATGCTTATATTACTCTGAGCCATGTTGACTATTCATGAGAGCATGTGCTTATATGTGTAACTGTGCCATGAACTTTAAAGGTTCTGAAGTTTTTCAAAACTATCATATGACTGAAATTTGTAGTAATTAGGTCTGAATTGACATGAATTCATACTGTATCACATACAATCTGATGAAATGAGTTAGTTGACTAAAATTCAACCATATCAATTGTTTCCTCTGAGTTTGAGTTGATTAATGCATGTTTATTTGATCATATGTGTTTCTGTATGCAATGCATGTTAAGAATGATTAAGTTTTGCTAGTTTTTGCTTCTTATGAATGTCTGATTAATTGTTTGTTTAGGGGAATCTGTTATAGCTGCTAGCATTAGGTCCATGAAAATGGCTACTTTTTAAATAGCTTATTAACTGAAAATCACAAAAAATAGGTCACAAGTTAAATAAGTGACCAAGAGTGGTCATTTTTGCAATTGACCTACTCTGTTAGGTCTGTCACACATTGGCCAACACTTAAGTAGGCTAATTGTGTAAAAATGGGCTAAGTCTGCAAAGGCAGACTTGCTCAGGCTCTGTTTGAGCCCTGAACTTTAGGTGGCTAGGTCTGCAAAGACCTTAGCCCATGCCTAGGTTCAGCAATGGGGCTTCAATTGCCCAGGCTAAGTCTCAACTTGAGACTAGCCATTAGTTTAACAATCCGAATGCTTTCATTAAGCAGGCTAATCCTGCAAATTAGCTTAATTAACTTAAAATGAACAAAAATAGGTCATTAGCAATAATTGACCTAAGAGTGGTCAACTTTGCAAAAGGTTGACCAACTCTACAAGGTCCTAACACACCAGTCCATCTTAAAAAGGGGCTGGTTGTGCAAAATGGCTAAGTCCGCAAATGCAGACTTGCCCAGGCTCTCTGCTTGAGCCCTAAACATTAAAATGGCCAAGCCTGAAGAGGCTTTGGGCCCAACTGTTCAGCAATTGGGTTTAATTACCCAAGCCAAGTCTCAACTTGAGACTGGCTAATTTTTAAATAGTCACATATAGCAATAAAGCAGGCTAGACCTGCAGATTAGTTTAATTAACTGAAATTGGATTAAAAGGCTAGAATTGAAATAGTTCCCTAACAATAGACCTGGCCAGTCCTTAAATACCAATGCAAGGACTGGCCATTAGTTAAAAAAGTCCTAAAATATTGAAAACCTGACCTAGGTAGGTCGGGTAAATCAGTAATATCTTTGAGGGCATATAGGGAACTTGAATTAGTAATCTAGTAAATAATTTAGAACATAAGAGGGTAAGGGAGTCATTTATGCCTCTGATTTCTGCAATTTTACAGAGATTTAAGGGTATAATGGTCTCCCTAAAAAGGGAAATCAGTAAAAATCCCTAACCCTTAAGGTTACATTGGTAAAAACCCATCAAAAGGAATCTTTGGAATCTTCCAGCACATGCTGGAAGGGTTTTCTGTTAACAGAATTGGGTCTAAGTGTAAATGGGTTAATTTTAATAGGGGGAGAAGTGGGATTCTATCCCATACTTTCTCCCCAAGTTTTAGCCTTGGCACATGCCTATAAATACTCCCAAAAAGAGTAGATTAAGGACTGGCTTTTGGAGAAAAAGTTCAGAGAAAATATAGTAATATAACAGTAGTATTTCTGGGATTTTTCGAGTAAAAAGCTTAGGGATATTCTTCTTCTGGGTTCTTTGCTTGAATTCTGGTCTAGTTATACTTGTTGTGCTGTGGGATTTCTACTTGTTCTTGCTGTGGTTTTGCTTTGTGGATCCTCAATCACTGTTGCATTGCTGTTCGAAACCTTGCTGTGCTTATCTGCCTGATTCCCTAGAACTCATTGGATTTTCTTTGTGATCCAGGTACACTTCTCTTACAACTGAAGCTGTATTGGTGATTTTGATCAAATAAAATGAAGATTCAGATTATGATATGTTATCATGTAGTTGTAGTTTAATATTATTAGTTTAAGTTTGTAATTTATCCATTGTAGTAGTATGTAGTAGCTGAAAAACAGAAAACCAAACAAAAATCATGTAATAGCTAGAATATTAGTAGTAGTATAATAGTAGTATGGTCATGGCAGTATATCACTTAGTTGAGTAGGTAAACTTTAAAATATAAAGTTAGTTAATCACGGTGTAAGTCGTCAACTGTCCTTCACAATAGTCTCATAGGCCATAATCACGTAGATAATCATATGATGTGGATCAGCACTTTAACATGATTGAGTTTTAAAGAAGAAAAACATTAGTTCAAGTCGAGCATAACTGAGTTAACAACGCTGTAAAGGTTTAATTCATATTGAAATCAGTAGAATAGCAATGTAGTCATAAATCACCCATCTTACCTTTAAATAGTTTTCATATCTTTACATATAGTTAGCTTCACAATCTCTCAGTTAGTAAATAATCAAAATAACCGTGTAAATCCATTAGTGAAGGTCAGGATCGAAGATAGCCAGTTCATTAAGCCCTCATGTACAGAGATATTTTAGTTAGAGTTAGTGTTCTGTGTATCGACTTTTCCTTTTCTGATTAATAAAAGTATTTGATTTTATCTCTTAATCATGTGTATAAATTGTACTCTGAATTTACTCTTTCTATTTTTGCTCTTATTACTGTCAATTGGTTTGGGCCTAGTACACAACATGGGCCTGAACATTAGAGTAAAACTAATTGGGCTGTTTAATTTAAGCTTGAAGACTGTCTAGGCCCTTGATGCCTGGGCAGGTTGTATATTCGTTTAAGCATTAGAAGCCCAGGCTCCAAAAATAAGAGCTATGACAAACGACACGGGCCTGGAATTCTTAATATTAGAAACATGGTTAAGGAAAAACAATATAGAAAATGTAGTATACATTAGGATTGAACTTTTAAATTAAATTGGGACGAGCCTCGCCCGCTGTTAAACAAGCGGGGCCCCCTTTTAGTAATGGTATAACATAATTAGACTCGGGAAGGCTAATAGCGAATTCCATAGCCTCTCCCAAAAGAATTAAAAGTCGATAGACGTATTTAGGGCACGATTTAACGTACTTTCTTATGAATGAGTGTGCACTTGGTGCGACTCAAATCCAAATCCCGGCAAAGCTGAAATACACCAAAAGTCACAGGCGTACTGGTTGCGATGTGACTCGAGGCGTGTTTTCGTGATGTCGCAAATCCCATAAAAAATATTTAAGTAAAAGGCACTATATGTTGTTAAAATCTACGTTGAGTCAAACAAGAGTCGGGAACGACAATTGAGCGACCGTGCTAAAACCATGGAACCCGGGAATGCCTAACACCTTCTCCCGGGTTAACAGAGTTCCTTATCCGGATCTTTGCTTCGCAGACATTTTGAAAAGAGTCAAATTCCTCAGATTCGGGATTAACCGGTGACTTGGGACACCATTATCTTCCCAAGTGGCGACTCTAATTAATCTCAATAAAATCCCGAACCGATTGTCCTTTAATTGGAAAAACTCCTTCCTCTATGCTATTATATCCGTTTTGGGTATTCGAGCGTCGAGGTATACCCTACAAGCGTATTTATATGCTTTTTCCCAAAGTAGGGTAGTAAAAAGGGAGGTGTGACAGCTCTGGCGACTTTGCTGGGGAACCCAACCCCGAACTTCGGTTTCGGGGTTTAAGAACTCGAGCTCCTTAGAATTTCCATTCCTGATATTGTTTGATTTCATAATATGATTTGAATAACATGTTATATGCTTTATCGATTCGATATTATGTGGATTGTATATAAAATTGTGCCAAAAACCCTTCTCTTCTTCACCCCCGGGGATGTGCTTACTGGTTGAGACTCCCCTTTCTATTAAAGTCACCCCAAATTAAGAAAATAGAGGCCGGATAAGTTACAAAGCCGATTGACTCCGCGAGTCACCGGTACGTAGCCCCCTCCTCGATTCGAGTTGTCTGCTCGGGTACACGGTCTAGCATTCTATGAAACCGTAAGATTTTGAACATAGGTCTAGGACGATTATTTGCATCATATCTGACTTAGGGGACTCAACACAGGGGTTGGGTCCATCTAGGATAGGTGACCCGATATTTGAAAAGACCGAGCATATTATGTGTTGCATTATTATTGTCCTTGATTCGTTATGCGGACCAGCGAAAATCCCGAGATAGAAAATTGTTGAAAAAGAAAAAAAGAGAGGGAAATAAGAGTTAGTGAAAATGAGTATCCAGAAAACTCGAAAATTTGAAAAAATGATGGTTTTGTTGTTGAAATAAGTGGTCATAACAATCTGACCGAACTACGCAGGTTTGATTCTCTCCATTAGGTGGGATACGTAGGCAACCCTTAAACGGGTCCAACCACACTTTTAGAAAAGACCAAAAAGATTTTTCATTTTCAAATAATTGAGGTGATTGCTATTTTTGGAAACGGCCGAATGTTCCGAAAGGACGCCGGAAGGCTGTTTTGGCAAAAATGGCCACTTCGAGAAACATATTTCCTTCAAAAATGAAAACTTGCATTGAAAAAGATTTTCCTCTTTTCTAAATAAAATCACCTTAATAAATGTGCAGGACGAGCACAATGATGAATGAATATTTCTCCTTAAATAAAATCCCTTTGGAGCTGAAACTGTGGTGGCAAGACATGGGATCAGAAAATCAGGACTGGGTCAAAGGTCACTTGAAAGATCTTACGGGGTTATTGGACATAATTCCCCGAGGTGACGTGATTAGAGCATTGGTCACATTTTGGGATCCGGCACACAATGTATTACATCTCCCGGATTTTGAACTCACTCCTACTCTAGAGGAAATTTCTTTCTATATCGGGAAGAATGAGGTCCCCTTAAAAGGAAAATACCCGGTATCTCCAAGAACGGTAACGGTGCATCATTTTCTGGATTCTTTGAAAATTGCCAGGAATGTTCATAACGAAGATTTAGCCAATGGGTTCCGCTCCTTGAAATTCATCTATAATAGGTATGGACACATCGGGGGTTTCAACGACTCCACGAACAAGTTATGCAGCAAGTCCAACCGGGCAAAATGGGAGGAGCACCGGAGGTTTGCTTTCTTAGTGGCATTTCTCGAAATTGTCATATTTCCAAGAAAAGATGGGCACATCAGCATAAAGGTTGCCGGGGTAGCGAGCACACTGATAGTACAAGACAATTGTACTTTAGCTCCAATGATTGTGGCTGACATCTACCGTGCTCTGACTGCGTGCAAAGCTGGAGTCAACTTCTTTGAAGGGTGTAATTTGATTTTCCAGATTCGGTTAATTGAACACCTATGCCATCATCCTCCGTTCTCAAGTTATGGTCCGACTGGACGAACATGTCTGGAAGAATTCTATGCGAGAACAAAAGAAGTAAAATTGCTGGAAGGAGTAAAGGATTGGATTTCACATCTTCGATCATTGACTGAGGGCCAAATCGATTGGACATATGATTGGCTACCTCTTGACGAGGTAATATATATGCCGACAGAAGGGTCACCTTTCTTGATCATAGGTTTAAAAAGAATCCAACCTTACGCCCCATACAGGGCCTTGCGACAGCTGGGTAGATGTCAAGTTATTCCGAGAGACGGGGACCTCAGTTCTCAAGCTATAGAAATTGGTCCGGATAGGCAATTCCCGGAAGCAAAGATCCGTAAAATTTGGAATGAGTGCCAAAACCTAAAAGTGGATACTTGTGTGCAAAATAGAGCTCAGGGAGAAGTATCGTCTGGATACTCCACATGGTACCGGCGGGGTGTTAAGCATGAATATCTTTCGAAAAGACCTCACCTGCAAGATTTGGTAGAGCAATCTAAGGAAAATCAGAACTGGGCGGCCAAAGAAAAAGAATACAAGGCCAAAATCAGCTTGTTGGATGAACAATTGAGAAATATCCAGTTTGAAAGTGGTTTACAGGCAGCATCTGATAAAGGAGAGAAGAAGCAGCTGAAGAAAGAAAACGAAATGTTGAAGGCTCAGATTGCTCGAATGAAAATTGCATCCGAGACCCCCGTTCGCTTAGCCCGGGATGAGAAATTGATTGAGACTCTCTAGCGCAAAGTAAATGACTACAGCTTTGACTTGGATAAGGCCGAAAAGGAATTAGTCAAGGCTCGGAAGCAAATAACCAGAGATGCTGAGGAAAAAGCCAAGTTGGTTCGGCAGTTACAAGATAAGCACGAATTTGAGGTAGCTCGGCTCAAAAAGAAAATGGTTTCAGCCATGGTTAAAAGTGACAAGATTATCAAGGATCTTGAAAAAGAGAGAGAGCATTGTTACACAACTATGGCTCGGCTAGAGTTGGAGCTGCAGCAAATACAGAAAGATAACCAACATACCTTGGATGCTCGCACTGAACAAATAAGCCGATTGCTTCAAGAAAAAGGGGTCATTCGAGAGAAGATTATTCGCGTTGCTCAATACATCACCCGAAAGAGTCAACTGTGTGAAGATATGTCTCGAGGAACCTTTGTATCAGCAGTGAAGTTCTTCGTGCAGCAAGTCATGTCTGACCTAGATAGGCTCCAAAGGGGATTAGCATATAGGCCCGCGGCAAGACCGAACGATGTCTCGCGGGCACTAGGAGCATTGATGTATTCATAGGGCATGCATCTTATTTTTTACATTTATTTGCATTAGCATTACAACATCATCTTGTAAACTAATGTTTTGAATCATCAATGAAAATCAAGTGTTGTTGTCAATCCTTTTGCTTTATGATATTTTCTTTTAATTTCGATAGGCAAATAAATAGGAACGCGATTATGAAATGAAAATGAAAATGAAAAAAAAAGAGAGAGAAAAAGTGAAAAGAAAAAAAAATAAAGAAAAGAGAGGAAAAAAAGAAAGAAAAAAAGATGATTGGTTCAAATAAGTAAGGCCGGGATGATGCATGACGATTCGAGGAAAATGTGTTTATTTTTAAGTCGTGGCATCTTGTCTCCTCATGCGCTAACAGCTAATTGGTGTTGATGTTTGTGAGCCTCAGATTTTAGTGGCAACTGGCATTCTGGCTACTCACCCTTACAACACGAGATATAAGAAGATGACAAAAGCTGTGTCGCAAGAAATTGAGGCAACTATCGTGGATCCCGCTCAAGAGGAAGAGATTGTGGACGTAGCGGGGATGAAGGAAGAGATGTATAAATTAAAGCAGCAGATGGCCGAAATGTATCAAGCTTGGTCTAGATGTCAACCCCTGCCAACTTACCCTGCCAATCCCACATACATCCTTCCAGCTGACCCCAATTCTGAACCACCTACAATGAATTCATCCTCCACATACCCTGACTACCATCACTATTATGCCTCCACTTCCCAAGTAGCACCACCTCTAGCAAAACAATTACTACCTCATCCACCCCAAGTTGCTCCAATGTATGTGGCACCTCCACCTGCTACCCTGCACAAATCGTCTAGCGAACCAATGTTCCACATACAAGATCCTCATCATTACCCGCCCGAACCAACTTTCCGACAGCACGAATCTCATACTCCGCTGATGGAGACAAGTGAAGAGAGAACTGCTAAGAATGCAGGGCAAGAAGATATGGCTAGGAAGGTGAAAAGTTTGGAAAACGCCTTTCGCAATATGCAAGGATTGGGAGGGCAAGTGAGCGTGGCATACAAGGATTTGTGTATGTTCCCTGAAGTGCAACTTCCTGCTGGATTTAAGTTGCCGAAGTTTGATATGTATAGCGGACATGGAGACCCGGTGGCCCACCTCAGGGGTTATAGCAGTAAAATGAGAGGTGCAGGAGGCAGGGATGAGCTGTTAATGGCGTATTTTAGCCAGAGTTCTTTGGAGTTGTATACTCGCCAGGACCACACCAGGTGGTTCGTTTGGGACGATCTCGCACAAGACTTCACAAACCATTTCCAATACAATCTGGAAATCATACCAGATAGATTATCCCTTACGAATATGGAGAAAAAGCCAGGAGAAAGCTTCAGGGAGTTCGGTTTCAGATGGAGGGAACATGCTGCAAGAGTAGACCCGCCGATGAAGGAATGGGAAATGGTGGATTGTTTCCTACAGGCTTTGGAGCCTACTTATTATGGTCATTTAGTGTCAACAATTGGAAAAAGTTTCAGTGAGGTCGTGAAGATGGGAAGCTTTGTTGAGGAAGGTTTAAAAACAAACAAGATCATGAGTTTTTCGGCCATTAAGGCCACGAATCAAGCAATACAGACTGGGAACGGGGGAACAATTGGAAAGAAGAAAAAAGAAGAAGTAGCAACTGTGGAAAGCAGGCCTTGGAACCGTAACCAACACCAACAACCACCAAGACCATACCGTCCATACCCACCAAACCCGTCAACTCCATACAACCCGCCAACCACATATAGCCCACCAACCCCATACAATGCACCAGTCGCATATAACCCACCGCCACCATATTACCCACCAATAGTCCCGCACTACCACCACCCACAAGCCCAAAGCTACTCACCACCACCACCGCCACATGTGTGGAGAGCCCAAGCTCCACATAATGTCTACCACACACAAAACACATACCCTGCCCCTAGAACCTACAGAAACCCAAACAGACCCAGGCCTGACCCAGAATGGAGGAATAAGACAAAGAAAACATTCACCCCGTTGGGGGGGTCATATACCGGCCTCTATCACAGATTAAAAGAATTGGGGATGTTGAGCCCGATTGAGTCTAAACTTCCAAACCCACCTCCGAAAAACATTGATCAATCTGTTAGATGTGAGTATTGTTCAGGAGCACCAGGACACGATACCAGAAAGTGCTGGCATCTGAAGAATGCTATCCAGGATCTTATTGATAGTCGGAGAATTGAAGTGCAAGCTCCGGAAGCTCCAAACATCACGCAGAACCCACTGCCAACTCACCATGAAACGCATATGATAGAATTGGCGCAGGATGAGAGCAGTCAGAAGCCGTCGCAGTCTGTTATGATGATTAAGGCAAGTAGCAGAACGGAAAAGGAAGCCGAAAAAGAAAAAGTGATTGTTGAGGAATCAGCAAAAAGGCCAGTAGTGGTGGAGAGTTTGAAGGTTATAGTACCAGGCGTGAAGCCGGTATTGACTGTGAAAGGCGCGAATGTGGAAGCAGTGATCATAAGACCGGTGGTGTAGATGCTGGTAGTAAACACAAAGACTGTACCTTGGAATTACAACAAGGTAGCAATGATCTATAAAGGGAAAGAGGTATCTGGGGAAATCAATGAAACTCAAGGTCTGACTCGGTCTAGGAGGTGTTTCGCCCTAGAAGAGTTAAGAAGAATGAAAACAGTAAAAGAGAATCAGTTAAAGAAGCCGGTGTCAGAAGAAGAGGCGGAGGAATTCCTCAAAAAGATAAAGTCGCGGGATTACTCTGTAGTTGAGCAGCTGAGGAAAACCCCTGCACAGATCTCTTTGCTCTCGTTGTTAATACACTCAGAAGAACATAGGAAAGCTCTGATGAAGATACTGAATGAGGCTCATGTTCCAGAGAAGATCTCAGTCTGCCACCTTAAAAAGATTACTAATAAGATTTTTGAGTCTAATAGAATTACGTTCTCAGATAATGAATTGCCTGTTGAGGGAACCGAGCATAACATGGCACATTATCTTACGGTGAAGAGCGAGGAGTCTGTAGTGACCAGAGTATTGATTGATAATGGTTCAAGTGCAAATATTTGCCCGCTGTCAACTTTGGGGAAGCTGAATGTCAGTCCGGACAGAATCCAGAAGAACAGTATAAATGTGAGAGGATTCGATGGTGGAGGTAAGAACACACTGGGAGACATTATCTTGGAAGTGACCATTGGTCCTGTGGATTTTACTATGGAATTCCAGGTGCTCGACATTGCTGTGTCCTATAATTTGTTGCTAGGCCGACCCTGGATCCACGCGGCCAAGGCAGTGCCGTCGTCTTTACACCAGATGGTCAAATTCGAGTGGGAGCAACAAGAAATTGTGGTACATGGAGAAGAAAATACCTGCAGTGTTGTGATGCCATTTGATGATGCTGACGGAGATAGGGGTCCTTGGGTCTACCAAGTGACAAATGCCATAGCAGTGAACAGAATTACTGAAGGAGAGAAACTGCCGATCCCTACGGTGGCACCAACTGCTGTGATGGTGGCCAAGGAGATGCTTAAAAATGAGTTTGCCCCAGGAAAGGGATTGGGCAAAGCATTGCAAGGGGTCACCCAACTGGTTCAATTTCCAGAAAACAAAGGTACTTTCGGCTTAGGGTTCAAACCCACCTATGCCGACATCCAGAGAGACTCCAAAGCCAAAAAGAATTGGACCCTGCCTAAGCCCATACCCAAACTGTCTGACACCTTCATCAAGCCTGATACTAAATAACGGACATCTGCTGTGTCAAAGTACATGAAGAGCCGACCTGATGGAGAAATTCTGAGTTTTGAGAAGATATTTGGAGATGTGAATATGGTTGAAGTAGGGGAAGGCACTAGCAAAATGGATGTGCAGTTTCTGGGACCTGGCATCATGTTGAACAATTGTGAAGCCACTCCTTTCCCTATCAGGAAGGAGTCCTGGTAGTTAGCTCCAAAACTTTCATCATTGCTTCCCTGGAAAAATAATTTTTACTTTTTGTAGTTCTCCCATCCCCCTCATGAAAAGAAAATCAAAATGTATCCCGAGCTTTGTTCATCTTTTTATCAATGAAATGCAGTTTTCCCTTTCCTTCATTTTTTGTCTTATTTTTCTTTATTTTTTTTCTTTTGTATAGTTCTGCATGTGTTGATTCTGATGCCATGTCATGCGTGAAGGATTCTAGACCCAGTTCTGACAGTCGCATTACCATACAAGAAATTGAGGAAGATAGTGAGATAGAATGTGAGGATGAGGAAGCCCTGGAGGAAATAAGTAAGGACATGAAACAATATGAGGAAAAGCCCAAACCGAATCTAAGTGATACAGAATCTATCAATTTGGGGAGCGAAGATAATGTCCGGGAAACAAAAATTAGTGTTCATTTGGAGGCACCCCTCAGGGATGAATTGATAAGGTTGTTGCATGAGTTTAAGGACATTTTTGCTTGGTCCTATGATGACATGCCCGGACTTAGCACCGATTTGGTGGTACACAAGTTGCCTATCTACTCTGAATGCCGGCCGGTAAAGCAAAAGTTGCGGAAATTCAAAACGGATATTAGTGTAAAGATAAAAGAAGAGGTGAATAAGCAGTTTGAGGCAAAGGTCATACGAGTCACCAAATACCCCACCTGGTTGGCGAACGTTGTGCCGGTCCCATAGAAAGATGGAAAGACCAGAGTGTGTGTGGACTACAGAGACCTCAACAAAGCCTGTCCAAAGGATGACTTCCCATTGCCAAACATCTACATATTGATCGACAATTGCGCCAAGCATGAGATCGGTTCATTTGTAGATTGTTATGCCGGTTATCACCGGATCCTAATGGACGAAGAAGACGCGGAGAAAACTGCTTTCATTACACCTTGGGGAACGTATTGTTACAGAGTAATGCCGTTTGGATTGAAGAATGCCGGGGCAACTTATATGAGGGTAATGACCATGATGTTTCATGATATGATGCACCAAGAAATTGAAGTATATGTGGATGATGTCATCATAAATTCCAAAAAGCAACCTGATCACGTGAGGGATTTGAGAAAGTTTTTCCAAAGACTCCGGAGGTACAATCTAAAGCTCAATCCTGCGAAGTGCGCCTTCGGAGTACCTTCAGGGAAATTGTTGGGGTTTATAGTGAGCCGGCGAGGTATTGAACTAGATCCATCAAAGATCAAGGCCATCCAAAGTCTACCTCCGCCGAAGAACAAGAAGGATGTAATGAGCTTATTGGGAAGGTTGAATTACATTAGCCGGTTTATCGCTCAGTTGACATCAACGTGTGAGCCAATCTTCAAGTTGTTGAAGAAAGATGCAGTAGTGAAATGGACCGACGAATGTTAGGAAGCTTTCGACAAGATCAAGGAATATTTGGCCAATCCTCCAGTATTAGTTCCTCCAGAGCCGAGGCAACCTCTGATCCTATACTTGACAATGCTTGACAACTCTTTTGGTTGTGTGCTAGGCCAACACGACGAGACGGGCAAGAAAGAGCAAGCTATATATTACCTCAGTAAGAAGTTTACATCTTACGAGGTGAAATATACTCAGCTAGAAAGAACTTGTTGTGCATTATTCTGGGTGGCTCAGAAATTGAAGCATTATTTGTCAGCATACACTACATACTTGATATCACGACTGGATCCTCTGAAGTACATATTTCAGAAGCCTATGCCTACAGAGAGACTTGCTAAATGGCAGATTCTGCTCACAGAATTTGACATTATTTATGTGACTCGTCGGCAATGAAGGCGCAAGCAATTGCGGATCACTTAGCAGAGAATCCGGTGGATGAGGAGTATGAGCCTTTGAAGACATACTTTCCAGATGAGGAGGCAATGAATGTCGAGGAAATGGAACAAGATGAGAGGCCATGATGGAAAATGTACTTCGACGGAGCCGTCAACAGCAAAGGCGTTGGTATCGGAGCAGTACTTATCTCAGGTACGGGTCAACACTATCCCGTCACAGCTCAGCTTCGATTTTTATGTACCAACGACATGGCCGAATATGAGGCGTGTATCTTGGGATTACAGATGGCAATTGACATGGGTATTCAAGAGATTTTGGTCATGGGTGACTCGGATATCTTGGTACACCAAATCCAGGGAGAATGGGAGACACGAGATTTGAAATTGATACCTTACCGGTATTGTTTGCACGAGTTGTCCCAAAGATTCCAGTTCATAGAATTCAAGCACATCCCAAGAATGCACAATGAGATTGCGGATGCTTTGGCCACACTGTCCTCCATGAAGCATCATCCAGACAAGACATATATAGATCCACTCCATATCCAAGTCCGTGATCAAAATGCTTACTGTTTTGCTGTGGAAGAAGAATCGGATGGAGAACCGTGGTATCATGACATCAGGGAATAACTGAAAGCTGGCAAATACCCAGAGCAGGCCACGGGAGATCAGAAGAGAACTATCAGGCGCTTGGCCAACGGATTGTTTCTCAGTGGAGGAGTTATATACAAGAGAACACCAGATCTGGGGTTGTTGAGATGTGTGGATGCACAACAAGCTGACGAAATCATGATTGAAGTACATGCTGGAGCTTGTGGACCCCACATGAGCGGATATGTCTTAGCAAAGATTTTGAGAGCTGGGTACTATTGGCTCACTATGGAGCGTGATTGTATCAGATATGTGAAGAAATGCCACCAGTGCCAGGTACATGGAGATTTGATCCACTCCCCGCCTTATGAATTGCATACAATGTCTGTACCTTGGCCCTTTGTCGCTTGGGGAATGGATGTTATCGGTCCAATAGATCCAGCAGCTTCCAATGGGCATAGATTCATTTTGGTTGCAATCGATTATTTCACCAAGTGGGTTGAGGCAAAGACATTTAAGGCAGCGACGAAGAAAGCGGTGGTAGATTTTGTGCATGAGAATATTATATGCCGATCTGGAATTCCTAAGGTGATCATCACAGATAACGGAGCTAATCTAAACAGTCATCTCATAGCGGAAGTTTGCGAGAGATTAAAGATCACACATCGCAATTCTACACCTTATAGGCCAAAGGCGAATGGGGCGATAGAAGCGGCGAATAAGAATATCAAGAAGATTCTCCGGAAAATGGTGGAAGGATCCAGGCAATGGCATGAAAAGTTACCCTTTGCTCTTATGGGTTACCGCACGACAGTGCGTACTTCTATCGGAACCACACCTTACTCACTGGTGTATGGAACAGAGGCTGTTATACCAGCAGAAGTAGAAATACCGTCATTACGGATCATAGCTGAAGCTGGAATAGATGACGATGAATGGGTAAAAGCCCGGCTGGAACAACTGAGTTTGATTGATGAAAAGAGATTGGCCGCAGTTTGCCATGGGCAGTTGTATCAACGGAGAATGGCTAGAGCATACAATAAGAAAGTGTGTCCTCAGAAGTTTGAAGTCGGACAACTTGTATTGAGGCGTATCTTACCACATTGGGCCGAGGCAAAAGGCAAATTTGCGCCAAATTGGCAGGGACCATTTGTAGTATCACGGGTGTTGTCCAATGGGCATTATATTTAACAGATGTTGAAGGAAAGTGCGTAGAGACTGCTATCAATTCAGATGCGGTCAAAAGATACTATGTATGATTCCTTTTCAATTATGTATTTTGTATTTTGTTGTGATTTTGGAATTGAAATGACGAAGGCATTTTATTCTCTATCCAAACACTTTATCCATTGATAACCCTTTTGAGCCTTAATGATTAATATATTCTTTCATATCCCTCTCTCAGAATCGCTTATGGCACAATGAAGAAAATGAAAAAGAGAAATAAATAAAGAAAAAAAAGAAAGAAAAGAAAAAAAATAAAAATAATAATAAAAAAAAATGAAAAATGAGAAAAAGACAAAAAAATAGGGAAAAAGTCAAAAGAAATTCATTAGTTAATGACTTTCCGAACTACGTTTCAACTTGATCCCGAAAGGGTACGTAGGCAGCCTCTTTGAGGTTCAGTCATAATAAAGAAAAATCCAAAAATCCCCCACATATTGAAACTGGGGCAGAAGTTATGTATAATAATTCCGAGAGTTGTAAATATTTTTGAACCCTCGTGAAATTTTGAGCCTTTATACCTTTCTTTCTCAACCCATCCAAAAGCCACGTTACAGTCCAAAGAAAGACCTTCTGATCAATTTCGAAATGATAACGAATGCAATGAAGGAAGAGCAAGACATCGGATAATACCCGTGGTATAGAAAACAAAAGACAAAAGGAAAAATGAAAAAATGAAAAAAAAAATGAGAGAGTCTCATCGGTGAAAACCTTAACCGGCACTGTGAGGCGATTGTGAGTTTGAGAGAAATAAAATGAGAGAGTCTCATCAGTGAAAACCTTAATCGGCACCGTGAGACGATTGTGAGGTTGAGAGAATAAATGAGAGAGTCTTATTGGTGAAAACCTTTCGAGGCACCGTAGGGCGATCGTAAGGACTACCAGAAAAGAGAAAAGGCAACAAAAATAGTATCGTGTTTGGGTTCAAAACAATTTGGTGTTAGAATAATGATTGGAACAGACTGGGTCAGAGCTTAAATACATGGCATGGTCAGCGGAATCAGCCAGCAAATACCCAGATAAGTTCTATCATCTCTCCAAAACACCCTTTACCCTTCTTTCATTTTTCTGCATTTCATTGTTTAGCCTTTTGAGAGCTAACTACCAGCTCCTGATGACAAAAGCTGAAACAACACCGGATCAGAAAGAAAGAAGAGTTGGGAAGGAAATAAAGAAGTTTGGCAAACATGGCCAATGGAAAAGAAAACAAAACAAAAAGAGAATAGTAAGAAAATACAAAAAAGAGTTTGCAAGAGATAGACGGCTAAAGGCCACACAGCAGGAGAAAAAGCAAAAAAGAAGAAAGCAATAAGAAGCAGGGACGGCAGATGCCAGTTGCCAGCTGTTTATATCTAATAAATTTTGTTTCATGTAGGAACAAATTGTCACTAACCACTTTCAAGTGAATGTGACCAATGTGGAAAAATAGAAAGCACCAAAAAAACAGAAAGTTTGCCAATAAGTGGAGAAATTCACAGGCAAGATACAATTGGTAAAAGAAAATACCAAAAATAGGAAGGTAGCATCTTTTGAAATCCACTCCCCAATCATCAGGCTGAGGGAATATTTTTCTGCATTGCAAGTTTAATTTCTATTAGGCGCCCACCTTCTAACAAGGGAATATTTTTCTGCATTGCACTTTTAATTTCTGTTAGGCGCCCACCTTCTAACAAGGGAATACTTTTCTGCATTACACGTTTAATTTCTGTTAGGCGCCCACCTTCTAACAAGGGAATACTTTTCTGCATTGCACATTTAATTTTCGTTAGGCGCCCACCTTCTAACAAGGGAATACTTTTCTGCATTGCACGTTTAATTTCTGTTAGGCGCCCACCTTCTAACAAGGGAATACTTTTCTGCATTGCATATTTAATTTCTATTAGGCGCCCACCTTCTGACAAGGGAATACTTTTCTGCATTGCACATTTAATTTCTGTTAGGCGACCACCTTCAAACAAGGGAATATTTTTTCTGCATCGCATGTTTAATTTCTGTTAGGCGCCCACCTTCAAGCAAGGGAATACTTTTTCTGCATTGCATGTTTAATTTCTGTTAGGCGCCCACCTTCAAACAAGGGAATACTTTTTCTGCATTGCATGTTTAATTTCTGTTAGGCGCCCACCTTCAAACAAGGGAATACTTTTTCTGCATCGCATATTTAATTTCTGTTAGGCGCCCACCTTCAAACAAGGGAATACTTTTTCTGCATCGCATGTTTAATTTCTGGTAGGTGCCCACCTTCAAACAAGGGAATACTTTTTGCATCGCATGTTTAATTTCTGTTAGGCGCCCACCTTCAAACAAGGGAATACTTTTTGCATCGCATGTTTAATTTCTGTTAGGCGCCCATCTTCAAACAAGGGAATACTTTTTCAGCATTGCATGTTTAATTTCTGTTAGGCGCCCACCTTCTAACAAGGGAATATTTTTCTGCATTGCACATTTAATTTATGTTAGGCGCCCACCTTCGAACAAGGGAATACTTTTTTGCATTGCACGTTTAATTTTTGTTAGGCGCCCACCTTCGAACAAGGGAATACATTTCTGCATATTTACTTCATGCAATCTTGGTTTTATGTTA
Source organism: Nicotiana noctiflora (assembly GCA_032618575.1). Lineage (NCBI taxonomy): Eukaryota > Viridiplantae > Streptophyta > Magnoliopsida > Solanales > Solanaceae > Nicotiana > Nicotiana noctiflora. The sequence continues at coordinate 458,852 of JASVEL010005372.1, read as the reverse complement.
GCTAAAAGCCCACACTGGGGCAGAAGAAAAAGTTTGTTGTTTTGTTTTGTTTTGAGCAGACATCAGCCCGAGGATAAGAAGTACCATCGAAAATCCAAAAAAAAAAGAGGAAAGCAAGAAAAGAAAATCAACAAAAAAAAGAAAGAGACTCTGCATCACCGGAAAGGGAAGAAGAGCAAAAGCTAGATTAGGAACAATTGTAATTGTAGGATCATAGCTTAGAATAGCTTCTTCATTTTACATTTTCCCCCGGTGTAATAAGGAGTAAGTCAGCAGGTCTCAACAGTGTCAATGCAACAGTGAGTCTGGTAGTTTTTAAACTGCCAGACCTTCCCGAACTACACTGACCTGGATTCCTGTTTAGCCCAGGATATGTAGGCAACCTCTAAAGCAGGGTGCGGTCAAAAGGTTTTCAAAAATGCTTTTACGGAATGTGCCAATGTGCAAAAATCTTTCATTACTGCTCACTTGTCTTTGCATTGAAACTCTTTGTGTTCCCGAGCAAAGAGGGGCAGCTGTGAGCACGTGATTTTTGCACCGAGCAATTAATTCCAAAATTAAAATAAATATATTTTTGAGTGCAGTTACCTGCTTTGTTTGAAATTAGCTATACTTTGTGTGTTTGAATAATTAGAAATTAGAAAAAAATCAAAAAAGTAGGCTAGGTAATTACTTTGTTTAATTAATTAGTTTAAAGAAGAATTAACCAGAAATAGTTTAAATAGCGGAAATTAGGGAAAAATAGTAGAAAAATTGCAAAAAATATTAGATAATTAGGGTAAGTAGGAAATTAGATTTTTATAATATTCCATAAAAGAAAAGAAAGAAATAAATACAAAAGAAAATACACAGAAGAATAATTAAAATAAAAAATACAAAAAAAATAGTTTGGGTATAATTGATTTGGGGCCAAAGAACTGAAATTGGAGGCCCAATACCCCAACCCAAGGCATCAGCCAAAAAACCCGGTCCAGGCCACACAAGGATGTAATCTCAGCCGTCCGTCAGGTTTAATCCTACGGCTGAGACAATTAGTGGGTTTATTTAGTTAATAAATTGTGTGAGACTCGATCTGAGCCGTCCGTTTGATTTGATCTAAGGGTCTTGGTTTTGGTCTCATAAGTAACGACACGATGTCGTTTTAGTAACGTTGATGCGAACCGTTGATCACCATCAATTGGACGGCCAAGATCTCCTTAACCTCATCGCCTATAAAAGGCTCGTGTCTGAACGGCCGGCCATTTCTTCAAGATTCATAACCCTAGCCGCCCCCCACGCCTCTCTTCTCTCCCGTCTCCTTCTTCTTCATCATACCTAAACCCTAGCCGACCAATGGCGGCCACCACCCTCCACGGTGGTCGCCGGCCCCTTTTAACCTCTCCTCTCTTCTTTTCTTCCTTCTTTTTCTTCTTCTCCATCAAGACTCCAAGAAAAGATCCCTTTCCTCAGAACTCCGGTCACCGGAACTCCACCGGTGACCACTCAAACAACGAGGACCGTCCCCAAACCAATGCCATTCGAACCCTCTTTACTTGATCTATCCAACCATACCACCCACTCTCCTCGAATATCCTCGGAGCTTCTCGAATATCCAAAAAGGTGTCGTCGGAAACCCAACTCCGGCGACTTGAAACTTCAACCCTCTTCAAAGATCCCTCCTTTACCCTACCCAAACACCCCTACAAACTCAAAAACCCCAAAAGGCTTCATCTTGAAGCCAAACAACGGAAAACAGAAAAGAAAATTGAGAAAAAGAAAAACCAAAAGAAGAAACAAAGGAATAAGAGGGTCTGAAAGAGTTCGAGAGAGAGTAAGAAAAAGAAAAGAAATAGGAAAGCTCAGGGGACCGGCCCTGCGAGCTAAGTACCCCGTCCCCTTTTCTGCTTCTTTGATTCCTTTTGTTTTCGTCTTGCATGTTCTGTTTATTCTTGATATTTTGTGCTTCGTCTGTTAGTCTTAGGGTTTATGTTCATTGCATCTTCGTGCTATTTTCTGCTTTATTTCTCTGATTCGAAAGAAAACTTGTTTAGTATTAGGGTTCTTCTTGTTCATACTATTTTTCTTGTTTTTGACTGTTCTTTTTCTATTCGTCTTTTTTGTTCTTCTGTTCTGTCTGCTACAAACCATGCTCATTTTCTACTAAGTCAAAAGACCCATCTTTTATCTTGTGTTGTTTCCTTTTTATTGTTATCTATTAATCTTCAACAGCATGACTTTTGTTTCTTTTCATGATTTTTCACATGTTTAGTTTAGTTGTCTCTTCATCCTCTGTTAGCGTTAGGCCTTTTCTTCTTGTTGATATTAGATAACTTCTTGTAGCTTGAATGATTCTTCTGCTCTGTTTATTCTCATGTTTAGTCTCAGGACTAGGATTAGTTGTTAGTCTCATGTCTGAGTTTGTTCTACTCAGCTTTCCCTGTTCAATTTACTTAGCATGATTCTAGGGTTAGTGCTTGAAAGTGAATTCTAATTACCATGCTTATGTTAGTCTGAGCCATGTTGACTGTTCATGAGAGCCTATGCATATATGTGTAACTGTGCCATGAACTTTAAAGGTTCTGAAGTTTTTCAAAACTATCATATGACTGAAATTGGTAGTAATTAGGTCTGAATTGACATAAATTCATACTGTATCACATACAATCTGATAAAATGAGTTAGTTGACTAAAATTCAGCCATATCAATTGTTTCCTCTGAGTTTGAGTTGATTAATGCATGTTTATTGGATCATATGTGTTTTTGTATGCAATGCATGTTAAGAATGATTAAGTGTTGCTAGTTTTTGCTTCTTATGAATGTCTGATTAATTGTTTAAACTTTAGGGGAATTGGTTATTGCTGCTAGCATTAAGTCCATGAAAATGGCTAGTTTTTAAATAGGTTATTAACTGAAAATCACAAAAAATAGGTCACAAGTTAATTAAGTGACCAAGAGTGGTCAATTTTTCAATTGACCTACTATGTTAGGTCTGTCACATATTGGCCAACACTTAAGTAGGCTAATTGTGTAAAAATGGGCTAAGTCTGCAAAGGCAGACTTGCTCAGGCTCTGTTTGAGCCCTGAACTTTAGGTGGCTAGGTTTGCAAAGACCTTAGCCCATGCCTAGGTTCAGCAATGGGGCTTCAATTGCCCAGGCTAAGTCTCAACTTGAGACTGGCCATTAGTTTAACAATCTGAATGCTTTCATTAAGCAGGCTAACCCTGCAAATTAGCTTAATTATCTTAAAATGAACAAAAAGAGGTCATTAGCAATAATTGACCTAAGAGTGGTCAACTTTGCAAAAAGTTGACCAACTTTACAAGGTCCTAACACACCAGTCCACCTTAAAAAGGGGCTGGTTGTGCAAAATGGCTAAGTCCGCAAATGCAGACTTGCCTAGGCTCTCTGCTTGAGCCCTGAACATTAAAATGGCCAAGCCTGAAGAGGCTTTGGGCCCAACTGTTTAGCAATTGGGTTTAATTACCCAAGCCAAGTCTCAACTTGAGACTGGCTAATTTTTAAATAGTCACATATAGCAATAAAGCAGGCTAGCCCTGCAGATTAGTTTAATTAACTGAAATTGGATTAAAAGGCTAGAATTGAAATAGTTCCCTAACAATAGACCTGGCCAGTCCTTAAATACCAATGCAAGGACTGGCCATTAGTTAAAGAAGTCCCAAAATGTTGAAAACCTGACCTAGATAGGTCGGGTAAATCAGCAATATCTTTGAGGGCATATAGGGAACTTGAATTAGTAATCTAGTAAATAATTTAGAACATAAGAGGGTAAGGGAGTCATTTATGCCTCTGATTTCTGCAATTTTGCAGAGATTTAAGGGTATAATGGTCTCCCTAAAAAGGGAAATCAGTAAAAATCCCGAACCCTTAAGGTTACATTGGTAAAAACCCATCAAAAGGAATCTTTGGAACCTTCCAGCACATGCTGGAAGGGTTTTCTGTTAACAGAATTGGGTCTAAGTGTAAATGGGTTAATTTTAAGAGGGGGAGAAGTGGGATTTTATCCCATACTTTCTCCCCAAGTTTCAGCCTTGGCACATGCCTATAAATACTCCCAAAAAGAGTAGATTAAGGGCTGGCTTTTGGAGAAAAAGTTCAGAGAAAATATAGTAATATAACAGTAGTATTTCTGGGATTTTTCGAGTAAAAAGCTTAGGGGTATTCTTCTTCTGGGTTCTTTGCTTGAATTCTGGTCTAGTTATACTTGTTGTGCTGTGGGATTTCTACTTGTTCTTGCTGTGGTTTTGCTTTGTGGATCCTCAATCACTGTTGCATTGCTGTTCGAAACTTTGCTATGCTTATCTGCCTAATTCCCTAGAACTCATTGGATTTTCTTTGTCATCCATGTACACTTCTCTTACAACTGAAGCTGTATTGGTGATTTTGATCAAATAAAATGAAGATTCAGATTATCATATGCTATCCTGTAGTTGTAGTTTAATATTATTAGTTTAAGTTTGTAATTTATCCATTGTAGTAGTATGTAGTAGCTGAAAAACAGAAAACCAAACAAAAATCATGTAATAGCTAGCATATTAGTAGTAGTATAATAGTAGTATGGTCATGGCAGTATATCACTTAGTTGAGTAGGTAAACTTTAAAATATAAAGTTAGTTAATCACGGTGTAAGTCGTCAACTGTCCTTCACAATAGTCTCATAGGCCATAATCACGTAGATAATCATATGATGTGGATCTGCACTTTAACATGATTGAATTTTAAAGAAGAAAAACGTTAGTTCAAGTCGAGCATAACTGAGTTAACAACGCTGTAAAGGTTTAATTCATATTGAAATCAGTAGAAGAGCAATGTAGTCGTAAATCACCCATTTTACCTTTAAATAGTTTTCATATCTTTACATATAGTTAGCTTCACAACCTCTCAGTTAGTAAACAGTCAAAATATCCGTGTAAATCCATTAGTGAAGGTCAGAATCGAAGATAGCCAGTTCATTAAGCCCTCATGTACAGAGATATTTTAGTTAGAGTTAGTGTTCTGTGTATCGACTTTTCCTTTTCTGATTAATAAAAGTATTTGATTTTATCTCTTAATCATGTGTATAAATTGTACTCTGAATTTACTCTTTCTATTTTTGCTCTTATTACTGTCAATTGGTTTGGGCCTAGTACACAACATGTGCATGAACATTAGAGTGAAACTGATTGGGCTGTTTAATTTAAGCTTGAAAACTGTCTAGGCCCTTGATGCCTGGGCAGGTTGTATGTTCGTTTAAGCATGAATGTAAAAGCCCAGGCTCCAAAAATAAGAGCTATGACAAACGACACGGGCCTGGAATTCTTAATATTAGAAACACGATTAAGGAAAAACAATATAGAAAATGTAGTATACATTAGGATTGAACTTTTAAAATTAAATTGGGACAAGCCTCGCCCGCCGTTAAACAAGCGGGGCCCCCTTTTAGTAATGGTATAACATAATTAGACTCGGGAAGTCTAATAGCGAATTCCATAGACTCTCCCAAAAGAATTAAAAGCCGATAGACGTTTTTAGGGCACGATTTAACGTACTTTCCTATAAATGAGTGTGCACTTGGTGAGACTCAAATCCAAATCCCGGTAAAGCTGAAATACACCGAAAGTCACAGGCGTACTAGTTGCGGTGTGACTCGAGGTGTGTTTTCGCGATGTCGCAAATCCCATAATAAATATTTAAGTAAAAGGCACTATATGTTGTTAAAATCTACGTTGAGTCACACATGAGTCGGGAACGACAATTGAGCGACCGTGCTAAAACCACGGAACCCGAGAATCCCTAACACTTTCTCCCGGGATAACAGAGTTCCTTATCCGGATCTTTGTTTCCCAGACATTTTGGAAAGAGTCAAATTCCTTGGATTCAGGATTAACCGATGACTTGGGACACCATTATCTTACCAAGTGGCGACTCTATTTAATCTCAATAAAATCCCGAACTGATTGTCCTTTAATTGGAAAAACACCTTCCTCTATGCTATTATATCCGTTTCGGGTATTCGAGCGCCGAGGTTGTGACGACCCGGCCCGTCATCACGGGAATTACCACACCGTTATGTTGTGATTACATGTTTTATGCTTTTATATCAGTGTTAGAGTCTATTGGGTGAGTTAGGAGTGAATTGGAATGTGCTGGGCGCCATCACGACCGGATTTGAAGGAAACTTGAATAAGGAAAGTCAACCTAGAGTTGACTATTTAGTTAGAGGGCTCGGAATCGGATTCTGATGATTCGGTTAGTTCCGGGAGGTGATTTGTGACTTAGGGGAACAATCGGAATTGAATTTGGAGGTCCGGTGTAGAAATAGGCTTGAATTGGCTAAGGTTGAATTTTGGCGAAATCCGGACGGTAGGTGAGATTTTGATCCGAGAGTCGGAATAGAATTCCGACAGTTGCAGTAGCTCCGTTAGGTGATTTTGGATGTGCCTGCAAAATGTCAGGTCATTCGGAGGTCGTTTGGTTGGGTTTTTGATCGAATAAGAATTTTGAAAGCTATAGTTAAACTTAAGCTTGAATTTGCTGAAAACAGATGATTTTGATGTTAATGATAGTGATTTTATGATTCAAGCAAGTTGTAATGAGGTAATAGATCATGTCTGTATATTTGGTTGAGGTCTCGAGGGTCTCGGGTGTGTTTCGGATGTCCAACGGGTCATTTTTGGAAGATTTTTGCCGTTTTCAGCATAAATATAATGATCCAAAGGTCTATTTTTAGTTCTAGAGATCCAAATTTGATTTCGAGACTTTGAGAATTTAAATCATGAATTATAGGACTGATCTGGAAATTTTGGTTTAATTTCATCTAGTCGCGATTAGGTTTTTGACGCGATATGTGAGTTAATTGTTTAACGAGCAAAATTGATGTTGCACTGAGTAAATGAGATCCAAATTCAGTTTTGTTTGAACCACTGGTCCGTATCGAAATTACGGAGCCATAAGAAAAAGAATCGTCAAATTCCGAGTTCGTATGATGGAGTTAGAGCCATTTTAGTGAAAATGGCTGTGTGCTGCAATTTTTGTATTGCTGCTGCATTTTCTGCAGCGTATGAATAGTAACTTCCGCGCGTGAATGGTAACCGTGCGGGTGAACAGTGTAGGCGCATGAACAGTAACCCATGACGACGCGCATGAACAGTAACCCGTGAACAGTGATTTCCGAAAAAATTCAGTAAGTTGATAAAAATCGATTTTGGGTCATTTTTCCACCATTTTTGACCATTTAGAGAGCTTTTGGATGGGGATTGAAGGGAGTATCATCGGGTATTCATCGGAGGTAAGATTCTTGACTCAAAAACATAATTATATGGTAGAATTAACATCAATCTTCATGAATTTGGGTAGAAATTGTGAAGGATTGTGGCCTAGAAATTGAAAACGAAAATTTGGGTTTTGAAAGGCCAATCGAACTCCGATTTTGGTAAATTTTATATGTACGGACTCGTGGCGAGACGAGGATTCTGGAAATATGAATTTTGAAATTTTTCGAGATGTCGGCCCGGGGCTCGGGTTTTACCAATTTCGTGATTTTTGATATTTTTCGAGTTCTTTCAATTGGGTTATGTTCCATTAGCCTATTTTGATATATTTGTACTGATTTTGGCTAGTTTTGACGTGCGTGGATGCCGGTTCGAGGAGCTAAGGCATCGCGGGCATGAAGCTTCTACCGGTTCGAGGTGAGTGGTGATAGTAAATAATGTACTGAGGGTTTGAAACCCCGTACTTGCACTTCACAGTGCTATGTTGAGATGAGACACGCGTCTTGTGACGGGAGTGGTGACATTGTGATTGGGGAATTGGACTTGGTCCTTCCCGACTAATAGAATACTGTGTTGTATGACTGTTAATGAGATTATAACTGTACAATTGGGCTAATAGCCATGTTTGGGGCCTTGTGCCGATCTGTAGAGCATTAGGGAACCTATAGAGCTAGGTGACCATTATATCGTGTTGGAAACATACACTCAGCCGTAGCTCTAGCTGTATAGCATAATATGAGCCCGTACTAGATGTGTACATTGAGAGAGATTTTCTAGGGTGGAATTCCCTGTTCTAGCTGAGTGGGCCTGAAAGGCCAAGTCTATACCGATTGAGATGAGATAGGGTCAAGGACCCACTATGAGATGTTATATTCGGCCTGAAAGGCCAAGTCTATATTGACTGAGACAGGGTCAAGGACCCACTGTGATATATTATATTGGGCTTGAGAGGCCAAGTATATACTGACCGGGATAGGGTCGAGGACCCATTATGGGGTATTATATATATATACCTATATTGGATCGGGCTGCACGCTGCAGCAGTATATATATATTGGATCAGGCTGCACGCCGCAGCAGTATATATATGGGATCGGGCTGCACGCCGCAGCAGTATCTATATTGGATCGGGCTGCACGCCGCAGCAGTATATATATTGGATCGGACCGCACGCCGCAGTAATATACATGTAAAATACATGTAATATACATGTGGGACGGACTGCACGCCGTAGTATTATTGCGCTTGGGCTGTAGGAGCCCCTTCGGAGTCTGAGTCTGCACACATTCTTAGTGAGCACTGGTGTATATTATGGGATCGGGCTGCACGCCACAACAATATAGAGATATATACATATATATATTGGATCGGACTGCACGCCGCAGTAATATTTGTGTGGATCGTGCTGCACGCCGCAATATTATAGTGCTTGGGCCTAAGGAGCCCCTCCAAAGTCTGCATACACCCCCAGTGAGCGCCGTCGACGTTAAATGGAGCGGACTGCGCGCCGCAGCGGTATATGTATTGGAGCGGGCTGCGCCGCAACGGTATATGTATTTGAGCGGGCTGCGCGCCGCAGCGGTATATGTATTGGAGCGGGCTGCGCGCCGCAGCATTTTACTTATTCATATTCATATATATACTGAAATATTTATATGTTATAGACGGATGTATATGTCTCTATATATTGAGATGGTTGTATACCGTAGTGGTACGAGCGAGGATGTGGTCAGTGTGGGACCTAGACGAGATAGATGTGGACTGGAGATCAGAGTACTCATTATAGTGATAACTAACCTGTGGGGATTGCCTTAGAACTGTTTAGTGATAGTACAAGAGTTCTTATTTTTAGTTATTGTTTATTATTGTTACTCACTGAGTTGAAATATACTCACCCCACTCCCCTGCACTTTTTGTGCAGATATACAGGTTCAGGAGGGCAGTTGAGCTATCGCAACTGCTTTATTATCCCCATTCTGTGGAGACTTCGAGGTAGTTGCCGACGTCCACAGTACCTGACCTCTTTCTTTTTATCATTTTGTTGTCTCCATTCTGGTTAGACTTGATTGTGTAGTAGATCTCATTTGTAGAGGCTCAGACTTGTGCCACCACAATTTGGTTGGGACTGTGTTCTTGTATTTTATTTCTACACTTCTTGATTTGTTATGAAAAATAGGCTAATCACGCCGATTAATCGGTATTAATTATACTTGGCTGGTAATTGGATAAGATGGTCGGGCTTGCCTAGCAATATGTCGGGCACCATCACGACCGAGGTTTGGGGTCGTGACAGGGTCGAGCATGACCGTGGGTCTTAAATGGATTAAATTCCTATTAATCCTTTGTAATTATGTGAATCGGTACGGGGACGCCTGTACTTATCCTCGGGAGGCTGCAAACCTTTAGGAAAGTTCCAAATTCTTGGAATTCTTATCGTGCGTGTATGATTCAGCTTGAGATGTAATTCTTGAAATTCCTCCTGCACGTTGATGTGCGCACTCGAGTGCTTAATGATAAATTTGCCTTGATGGCTTATGATTCCCCAATCGAGGGACGAGATATAATCTCTATGAGTTCATGTCGGGCCTGTTTGGAGGACTTGAGGCCAAATCCTTGTCTATGGCTTGAGCACCAAGGTGCTAATTTCGCGAGTCGGTATTATGAAGTTCATACGATCGGTATTGATCTTAATTGTGAAAATTGCAGTTTGATAATGGGAGAGCTGTAAGGTATTCGGTTCTTATTGTGATTTGATATGTAGTATTAGCTATGGACGTGAGAAATATGTTCATTCCCTCTTAGCGGAAATGTAAAGTGCACTACGTCTGGTAGTATGAGTTCAAACTCAAGAAAACTGAATCGGTTGTGCTAGGTGTATCATTGTGAAAGGTATATGTGTTATGATTTGAGCAGGTGCAGCGCATGTTCATGTACTAATGCTGATGATATAATTGTGTAGTATTGAGATTTATGTTGTTGATATACATTGTGATGTCTTGTCGAGTTGCGGATGTATTGTTAGGATGATTTTGGTGATTCTCTGGCAGGTGGATAGGCCAAATTACAAAGGAAACTCTATCGAAATCTTTGGAAAATTTGGGACTTAGAAAGATTTCTGTCACCTAAAGAGAGTGGGCTTATTGGTGGTGTGTGTATAAATGCAAGAATTGCAGAAGGGTTAAGGTCTCTGATGATTCGAGTCTCTGTCAAGGCTTGTAAATGACTTGAGTTTAATCTCATTGTAACATTTCGGCATCACTTGAATAATAATGATATGAGTGGTTAAAAGTGTTTTGATGAATGGCTTCGAGCCAAGTTGGGGAGGTTGCTATTAAATAACTAATTGCACGGTTGTACGCTATGTGGGCACTGTCTTTAAGTATGTTGGGAAATATCTGACAAGGTTATGGTGCTTCGTAGATGTGAAGAAATACTAGGATATTTTGAACTACTGTTGGTAAGGAATGTTCGGTGTATAGAAAAGAAAGATAGTGAATTATACCTGTAAGTAATCATGTTCTGCGATGTCGGAGTTCTAACAAAACACGAGTGGTTCTACTCAATAGGACAGTTGAATTACAGCTGAATAAGGGTGAATGATGCCCGAGAATGGTTTTGCAGTGTTCAAGATTTTGCTTGTAACAGTCAGGTGCCTTAAGATTGTGTATGTGGCTAAAGATGGCGGTTTCGTCAGAAAAGATCAAGGCTTGTGTTATATCATGTGAATGATGGGATTCTATGTATCCGTATTGGAAAGTAATGATAACAAATTCAAAAAAAAAATCGCTGGAAGTTCTTCAAAATAAAGTATTGTAGAAGGTGGTACTCGGGGAAACATTTGAGAGAGTATTCAGCGGCCCGTGAGCCTTAGACCATGTGGTCTTGTGTACGAGTCTTGTGTGGTAAAAAGGGTTGAGGTATTGTCGTGCTACAGTAAACACTGATATGAAATTAAAGATGAATCAGAAAGGAAACTGGGTAAATGGAACAATTTGTCAATAAACCAGAATGGTATGAGAAAGAATACGATTAATTCCTGGTATGTGGTTGAAGTAATGAGTCTTGCAGGATATTGTGCAGCAAAGCTCTTGAGTGCTGGCAGTTGTGTAACTCGATATGGGTATAAGGACTCAGTCCTGGCAGTTTAACTTATGCAATATAATTGTAATTGGGAGAAAGAGTTTATGATGTGTTTTGCCGTGGTTTGAAAATTAGTGTATTTCCTATTGGTATGCAAAGCTTGGAATGTGTAATGAATTTTCTCTATATGGGATCATGAAAGTCCTTGACTAGTTGTGTGCGTCGATGTTTGCGGCGTAGGAAAGGAATATGAATTTCCATGTTATCTTAGTGTGGTATGGTATACACGATGTGTTATGGAAAGTTGATAATGGCATATTCAAGGTTTTGAGATCAGTTCATAATATATGGGAAGTCAATAAAATTATTGAGCAACGCAGACAGCTGCAGGTGATTTAAGAATCAATCTTCGTGGTGATTAAGGAAAATAGTACTGCTATTCTAGTAATTCGGCAGACTATATGGTCAAAAAGGGCCAGGTAATATAAACTGATAATATCTAGTGGTGTGTGGTATCCTCCTGTTGGATTGACAGTGATGATTGAGTTGTTGATGGCATAGGAAAATTTCTAAGTGGCTTACGTGGTATGAATGGATGTTTGATGTGTGTTATGTATTCGTACGGTAGAGTGTGGAATCAGGCATAGTGAATCATGTGTTATATATGTGTTGAAGACTAGAAGTTCTCGTGATCTGCCTATGCAGTGGTGGTATATCGTTTGTATCGGCACCGTTTAATGATTATTGGAAATTGGAAGCCTTAGTGGCTATTTTGTTACCTGATATGATGAATTTGAATGATATATGATTGTAGACTGGTTGTCATAAGCAAGGTTGTCTAGACTAATGTGATATGGACTATGTCAGAAAAATGTCACATATTGCGTGGCAGAGTGCATCAGATCATGCTCCAGTAGGGTAGATGTACCCTAGGGCCAACGGACGGCTGGTAGGTATTACTTTGTCTGTTGGGCCTTCGTGGCGGATGTCAGTGTAGAGGTATCTACCATTTATTCAACTCCAGTATTGAGGAACTTTGTCGGATGCGTTTCATTTGGCCTAGCTTGAGGCTATATATATATATATGTTTGTTGTAATGATCAACTTGACTCGATGTGCATTTTTCTTGCTAGATGTATTCGTGGATCGGGTTGCACGTCGCCACATGTATAGTATTTGGATCGGGTGGCACGCCGCCACATGTATGGTATTAGGATCGGGTGGCACGCCGCCACAGGGTATGGTATCTGGATCGGGTGGCACGCCGCCACGGGTATGTTATTGGAATGGGTTGCACGCCGCAACAGTGTGATGTGGAAAATATAGTTTCCTATATGTTACCTTGTATACAATACTTCCTAGCTTCCGAGGAATAGTCCGTATTGGGTATCGCTCGGGGAATAGAACATTGGTTGTGTCTTCTCAGGATTTGATAGCGTATATTAATTGTATCACCACAGGTGTGATTGATTTCTTGAGTTCAGACCTAAATATGTGTGTGGCTGACCGTTTTGAGCATGGTGACTTGAGGTGCTCCATGCGTAATAGTGTTTGGATAGAATCATGAGTCGTTGCAAGGCCACGTGATGTTATGACCTTTCGAGAAGGAGTTAGGTACTTTATTCCTATGATGTGAGACGAGATCTCAGTTTTATGTTATGATGGTATAAAGGAATTGAGCTACGGCTCTTTTGTTTGAGTTAGTTGTTAGGATTTGAGTATGATCAGACGTTTCTTATTGGAGCCTGTGTTGTGCTCATCGTGGCTTAGGCCGGTGTTGAGGTGTCATATCACCAGTGCGGTGTGTTATAATCGAAATGATCATTGGAGCCAATAATGAGTGTGAGTATATGTGATTTCAGCTGGATAGAAAGGTAATATCAAGGTTCAGCTCCAAAATCTATTGTGGTATCAGTTAAAAGGGAAATGGATTTATGAATGGGTGAACTAAGAGATGGATTCAATATATCGCGTGTTCGGTTGCCGTGGGCATAATGTGAAAGTGTTGGAATAAGACTTTAGCTAATGAAAAAGGTTTTTCAGTTGGTATTTGGTTATCGTGGGAAATTGTTGTGATTAGAGACTGTCGTCTCGAGTGATTGGGTTGTTTGATACATCATATGATCTCACCCGGAGTGGCGAGTATCCTTTATTGCAGTGGATTCTAGTGTATCCTGAGTATAGGCATGAGATGAGCAATTAGTATATGATTTCGGAAAGTGCAATGTGGTTTATGGTTCAGATGGTCTGTGGAATTTCAGCTATATCGTGTTATCAGACTTATGATATGTAGGGTGAAGTGGTATCACCCCGAATATATACTTGGTAAGGTCATTCAACTATTGGGTTGCTTCTAGTACAACTCTGAGTCCGCTCGAGGACGAGCGTTTGTTTAAGTTGGGGAGAATGTGACGACCCGGCCCGTCGTCACGGGAATTACCACACCGTTATGTTGTAATTACATGTTTTATGCTTTTATATCAGTGTTAGAGTCTATCGGGTGAGTTAGGAGAGAATTGGATTGAAAATGAGGCATATAGCCTTTTTGAAGGAAACTTCAATAAGGAAAGTCAACCCAGAGTTGACTATTTAGTTAGAGGGCTCAGAATTGGATTCTGATGATTCGGTTAGTTTCGGGAGGTGATTTGTGACTTATGGGAACAATCGGAATTGAATTTGGAGGTCCGGTGTAGAAATAGGCTTGAATTGGCTAAGGTTGAATTTTGGCGAAATCCGGACGGTAGGTGAGATTTTGATCCGGGAGTCGGAATGGAATTCCGACAGTTGCAGTAGCTCCGTTAGGTGATTTTGGATGTTCCTGCAAAATTTCAGGTCATTCGGAGGTCGTTTGGTCGGGTTTTTGACCGAATAAGAATTTTGAAAGTTATAGTTAAACTTAAGCTTGAATTTGCTGAAAACGGATGATTTTGATGTTAATGATAGTGATTTTATGATTCAAGCAAGTTGGAATGAGGTAATAGATCATGTCTGTATATTTGGTTGAGGTCTCGAGGGTCTCGGGTGTGTTTCGGATGTCCAACGGGTTATTTTTGGAAGATTTTTGCCGTTTTCAGCATAAATATAATGATCCAAAGGTCTATTTTTAGTTCTAGAGATCCAAATTTGATTTCGAGACTTCGAGAATTTAAATCATGAATTATAGGACTGATCTGGAAATTTTGGTTTAATTTCATCTAGTCGCGATTAGGTTTTTGACGCGATAGGTGAGTTAATTGTTTAACAAGAAAAATTGATGTTGCACTGAGTAAATGAGATCCAAATTCAGTTTTGTTTGAACCACTGGATCCGTATCGAATTACGGAGCCATAAGAAAAAGAATCGTCGAATTCCGAGTTCGTATGATGGAGTTAGAGCCATTTTAGTGAAAATGATTGTGTGCTGCAATTTCTGTATTGCTGCTGCATTTTTCTGCAGCGTATGAATAGTAACTTCCGCGCGTGAACAGTAACCGCGCGGGTGAATAGTGTCGACGCGCATAAACAGTAACCCGTGAACAGTGATTTCCGAAAAAATTCAGTAAGTTGATAAAAATCGATTTTGGGTCATTTTTCCACCATTTTTGATCATTTAGAGAGCTTTTGGATGGGGATTGAAGGGAGTATCATCGAGTATTCATCGGAGGTAAGATTCTTGACTCAAAAACATTATTATATGGTAGAATTAACATCAATCTTCATGAATTTGGGTAGAAATTGTGAAGGATTGTGGCCTAGAAATTGAAAACGAAAATTTGGGTTTTGAAAGGCCAATCGAACTCCGATTTTGGTAAATTTTATATGTACGGACTCGTGGCGAGACGAGGATTCTGGAAATATGAATTTCGAAATTTTTCGAGATGTGGGCCCGGGGCTCGGGTTTTGCCAATTTCGTGATTTTTGATATTTTTCGAGTTCTTTCGATTGGGTTATGTTCCATTAGCCTATTTTGATATATTTGTACTGATTTTGGCTAGTTTTGACGTGCGTGGATGCCGGTTCGGGGAGCTAAGGCGTCGCGAGCATGAAGCTTCTACTGGTTCGAGGTGAGTGGTGATAGTAAATAATGTACTGAGGGTTTGAAACCCCGTACTTGCACTTCACAGTGCTATGTTGAGATGAGACACGCGTCTTGTGACGGGCGTGGTGACATTGTGATTGGGGATTCGGACTTAGTCCTTCCCGGCTAATAGAATACTGTGTTGTACAACTGTTAATGAGGTTATAACTGTACCATTGGGCTAATAGCCATGTTTGGGGCCTCGTGCCGATCCGTAGAGCATTAGGGAACCTATAGAGCTAGGTGACCTTTACATTGTGTTGGAAATATACACTCAGCCATAGCTCTAGCTGTATAGCATAATATGAGCCTGTACTACATGTGTACATTGAGAGAAATTTTCTAGGGTGGAATTCCCTGTTCTAGCTGAGTGGGCCTGAAAGGTCAAGTCTATACCGATTGAGATGAGATAGGGTCAAGGACCCACTATGAGATGTTATATTGGGCCTGAAAGGCCAAGTCTATATTGACTGAGACAGGGTCGAGGACCCACTGTGATATATTATATTGGGCCTGAGAGGCCAAGTATATACTGGCTGGAATAGGGTCGAGGACCCATTATGAGGTATTATATATATATACCTATATTGGATCGGGCAGAACCCGTTAAGAGGTATTACATATATATACCCATGTTGGATCGGGCTGCACGCCGCAGCAGTATAGATATTGGATCGGGTTGCACACCGCAGCAGTATATATATTGGATCGGGCTGCACGCCGTAGCAATGTATATGTTGGATCAGATTGCACGTCGCAGTATTATTGCGCTTGGGCTGTAGGAGACCCTTCGGAGTTTGAGTCTGCACACATTCTCAGTGAGCGCTGGTGTATACCATGGGATCGGGCTGCACGCCGCATCAGTATAGTTATATATGTATATATATATATATACATTGGATCGGACTAATATTTGTGTGGATCGTGCTGCACGCCGCAGTATTATAGTGCTTGGGCCTAGGGAGCCCCTCCGAAGTCTGTATACACCCCCAGTGAGTGCCGTCGACGTTAAATGGAGCGGGTTGCGCGCCGAAGCAGTATATGTATTGGAGCGGGCTGCGCGCCGCAGCGGTATATGTATTTGAGCAGGCTGCGCGCCGCAGCGGTATATGTATTGGAGCGGGTTGCGCGCCGTAGCATTTTACTTATTCATATTCATATATATACTGAAATATTTATATGTTATAGACAGATGTATATGCCTCTATATATTGAGATGGCTGTATACCGTAGTGGTACGAGCGAGGATGTGGTCGATGAGGGACCTAGACGAGATAGATGTGGATTGGAGATCAGAGTACTCATTATAGTGATGACTAACCTGTGGGGGTTGCCTTAGAACTGTTTAGTGATAGTACAGGAGTTCTTATTTTCAGTTATTGTTTATTATTGTTACTCACTGAGTTGAAATATACTCACCCCACTCCCCTGCACTTTTTGTGCAGATATACAGGTTCAGGAGGGCAGTTGAGCTATCGCAACTGCTTTATTATCCCCATTCTGTGGAGACTTCGAGGTAGCTGCCGACGTCCACAGTACCTGACCTCTTTCTTTTTATCATTTTGTTGTCTCCATTCTGGTTAGACTTGATTGTGTAGTAGATCTCATTTGTAGAGGCTCAGACTTGTGACACCACGATTTGGTTGGGACTGTGTTCTTGTATTTCATTTCTACACTTCTTGATTTGTTATGAAAACAAGCTAATCACGCCGATTAATCAGTATTAATTATACTTGGCTGGTAATTGGATAAGATGGTCGGGCTTGCCTAGCAATGTGTTGGGCGCCATCATGACAGGGGTTTGGGGTCGTGACAGAGGTATACCCTACAAGCGTATTTATATGCTTTTTCCCAAAGTAGGGTAGTAAAAAGGGAGGTGTGACAATCACAACTCCTCGTAACCCCAAAGAGTAATTCAGAGATCACTCAAAAACACATATTAGCTCAACAACAATCTAATGGTATATCCCTCAATAATAGCAGTTCTGAGTTAACAAATCCGACCCAATGTTGAACACACATCCATGTTGGGTTACCAATGAACCCTAAATCAACTCTGATCACCCATAACAGATAAATAATTCTCTGAATGTTCACAATGACTGAATCATAGCAAATACTATCATCTGACTAGCTCGCCCACATCTTCACAGTCAACAACCACGAAATAACCTTTTTATGAGTCCCAGTCTTCAAATCCATAAAGCACACAGATCACCATATCTGATCCCTACTCCACTGCCCAAATACCTAACACATCCCTAATACTTGATCATCCCACAAGGGGTACTTTTTAAGTTCTTCTACGCCACCAGGTGAACTTTGAATATCAGTAGTCGATCAAATAAGATAGCACGATAATACCAACGAAGTATCCATAACTCAACCATATTTCCATTTCTGAAATGTATACCCTTATCAAGCCATACCAATCAGTGATATCATTTATCTAGTCATCTAAAACTGTCCATGTGTACGTGATAAAATTAGAGGGACTGATTTCTTGCTATCAAGCCATCTCGAGTAAATGCCTCGAGACCTCAAGGACACAAAGCCACAATTTATTCCTCTTTCTTTGGTCTTGTTAAGATCTGATTTGGGGCCAGATGGAGGCCGGGGCTAGGAAAAAAATGGGAAGCCCCCAACACGAAGTTGAGTCTAACATGGCCGGTCTATCGAGAGCCTATGCTGAGGATCACATCAAGCCATCTCATCTTCTTATCTCGTAATTAAGATAAATATGTATTTATAACCGAGTTCCCCTCCTATATAAAGAGGTATAACCCTACCTTGTAAGGGATGAATGTTGCTCCATTTATCCACAAGTACAATAATATCTCTCTCTTTCTGTTCTTTTGTTGGCCCAAGAACAAGTGAAGTTTGAAGAATGACGCATGAACCCAGTCACGGACCAGGTCTATCATGTGAAGCACAATGATGATCAATCTACACATGTGAGATGCAAGTGAATTAGATAAGTCTCATTGATCAAGCAGCAATATCTCCTGATTTGATCGAAAAGGTTGCATATTAAATAAGGAGAGAAAGTCTCCTTATGTGAAGAGAACATAATTTGGATAAAAGATAGTGTTGGAGTTTTTGTTGTTCAAGGACTCAACCTTGATGGAAGATCAGGAATTGAGTCTCAATCAAACTCTAATTACTATAATTAAATAATAGTTATTGTTCTCTTTTACAGGTATTGCACAAACGCAAAAGTAACACTAAATTGAGAGCAAAAGAGGGAGGCAATTGTGCAAGAAATTTATGTGTGGATTCCTGAAGCTACTTGGAAAAGATAGAAGAACAAATTTCGTTGCATATTTCTTTTATTCTAGTTCAATTGTAGTAGGTAATTTAAACTTGTACCTTTCAACATTCATAGAAGCAAGTATATTAGGTACTTAGGGTGTTAAAGTTATATACTAGCTTGAAGTTGTCGCAACAGTTGAGGCGGTGTGCTACAACGGGATTAGAGTTAATCCTTAGGTTTACAAAGAGCTTTGTAAATGCTATTTTGGCTCAGTGATTTTAGTGGAAGTTTGGGAATATCCTGCTGAGTGATAGGTCGTGGTTTTTTCTCCTTTTGAGATAGGTGTTTTCCATGTAAAAATCTTTGTGTTCTTTATTTTATGTACTTATTACTCCACAAACAGTAGAGTTAGTATAACTAGAAGAACCAGGTTCTTCTAGAGGGCAAAATTGGGTACCACATATATCACCCCCCTCATGTGTGGTGTGAGTACGTGATTTTTGCCCTAAGCAATAAATTCCAAAATTAAAATAAATAGTATTTTTGGGTGCAATTACATGTTTTCATTGAAATAAGATGCATTTGTGTGAATGAAAAATTAGAGATTAAAATTAGAAAATAAAAAAATAGGTTAAATACAAGTATTTTAATTTAAGTAGTTAAACAAAAAAGAAAATTAACAAAAAGGGAATAATAACAGAAATTAAGGAAAAATTAGAAGAAAACTGTCAAAAAATATCAGAAAATTAGAGGAGGTATGAAATTGAATAATTGAAAATAATGTAAAAATAAAAATTAAAATACAAAAGAAAATATAACAAAAATAATTAAAATACAAAAATAAAAGAACTGGGCCAAATGCCAGCCCAGGTGCATTGGCCCAAAACATTCTGAGATCCGGTCCAAACCAGTTGAAATAAAATGATCTCAGCCGTCCATCATACCAAATCCAACGGCTGAGACTTTTGACCGGAATTAATTAATTAACAAAAATTTGAGATCAAATCCCAACCGTTCATGCCTTAAGATCTAACGGGCGTAGATTGGTCTCCCATTTAAATGAGACGATGTCGCTTCGAGGAATTAATCCTGGACATTGATCTCACTTGATCTAACGGCCAGAGATTCATCAAAGGCCACGAGTATATATAGGCCTGGTCTCTTCAGAGACCGGCCATTTCTTAATATCCTAAACCCTAGCCGCCCACTTCGTCTTCTTCATCTCCCTCTTCTCACCGCCGGCCATGGAGACTGGCCTTCTCCCATGGCGGTCTCCGGCCAACCCTAGCCCCAAAACCCTCATCTTCTTCTTCTCCACCACAAAATACCCTCAAAACCCAAAGAACCCTAAAAAACCTTCACTTTTATGAAATTCCGGTCATCGGAGTTTCTCTCCGGTGACCAAAACTATGCAAACCCCTCCCAAATTAACACCATATGATCTTCATAACTAGATCTATCACCCCCATACCTGGTTTCCCTCGAATATTCCCCAAAATGTTCGAATATCCCAAAATAGGTCGCCGGAACCCTAACTCCGGCCGATCTAGAATACTAACCTTGAATAAACCCTTCCCTCTTGACACCCGAAACCTATTCCCACCACTAAAACAATAAAACAATTTCGTCTTGAAGTCTGAAAAGAAAACCAGAAAAAGAAAA
This sequence comes from Nicotiana noctiflora, assembly GCA_032618575.1. Lineage (NCBI taxonomy): Eukaryota > Viridiplantae > Streptophyta > Magnoliopsida > Solanales > Solanaceae > Nicotiana > Nicotiana noctiflora. Next base: position 438,552 of record JASVEL010005372.1, on the reverse strand, counting down.
AAAAGAAAACTAAAAAAAAGAAAAAGAAGAAAAAGAAAAAGAAATAACGAGAAAAGGAAGCTTAGGAGACCAATCCTGCAAGCTAAGTCCTTTTCCCCTTTTGTTTATCTTTTTTATGATTTTTTGTTTGTCTTTGTTTGTTTCTTTCTCATGCTTCCAGTATGTTTCTAGTGTGTTTTCTTTCATTAGCTATTTTATCCATTGCATGATAGATGAGGATTATCGTCTTTAAAAATCCATGTTTATTCTGTTTCTCTGTTAAGTCATGTTTTCTTTGATTAACTCTTCTTCATCTTCATGTATATTATCATGTCTTCTATCTAGATTTTCTTCTTTAGTAGCATGAATCATTATATGTTCAGATTAGTCCTTATCTTCTAGAAATATCTATTGTTCCATTTAAACCATATCTTCTTTTGAAGCTTCGTTTATAAGTTCTACCTGTCTATGCTTAGTCAAGTACATGTGAGCATGATTAGGGTTTTCAGTAGCCTTTTAAACATAAGAAAGTTCTGACTATGCCTGCTTCATGTTTGATTGATACATTGTGTTGTGGAATCTGGATTATAAGTCTTTGATTGAAATTCAACAATATTCAATCTCTTCCCTGAGTTTTGGTTAATTGATAAGTAACTCTAATTTCATGGCTATGTATGCAATTTGGTATGAAAAGGGCTATGTTTGCAACAATTTTGTGTTAGCTAATTACTGTTAATACCTAGTATGCTTAGGTGGAATTGGTTATAGCTGTAGTAGTGTAGTAACCTGAAAAGTGGTTAATTTTGAAAACATGTTTTAAATAGTTTAAAATTGGTTAAAATTGAAAACTACAAAAAGAGGTCACAAGTGAAATGAATAACAAAGAGTGGTTAGTCTTGCAACTGACCAACTCTAAATAAGTTGAAAGCACTGGCTAAGTGTTAAATAGGCCAAGTGTGTAATAAAATTGACTTAAGTCTAATAGGCTAGACTTGCAAGGTCTCAATTGGCCTGTGCTCACTAGTTGGCTAGACTTGCAAAGTCTTAGCCAACCTATGTTCACTGATTGGCCCAAAACTGCAAGGCTAAGTCCAGACTTTGGACTGGCCAAGTCTTAAACAAATATAGTTCTAAATAATTAAACAGGCTAGTCCTGCAAATTAGCTTTAATCACAGAAAATGAAACAAAAGAGGTTAGAATTGAAATAAAATTGAAGTCTAATCTGGCCAGCTCTTAAAGACTAATGTAAATACTCGCCAGTAATTAAATAAGAGCTAAAAAGCAGAAAACCTAACCTGGACAGGCCGAGTAAATAGTAAATGGCCTTAAGGGCATATAGGGAATAGAAAATGGAAAAGTTGTGGATTTAATAGAGCCTATAGGGACACTAAAGACATTTAGGCTCATGATTTCTGCAATATTGCACAAGATTAAGGGCACAATGGTCCTAAATAAAAGGTAACTTAGTAAATAACACTAACAAGTAGGGGCACACTAGTAAAAGCCCCAGAAAGGAATCAAATAGAACCTTCCAGCACATGCTGGAAGGCATTTCATAAAAGAAAATGGGACTAAAATGTAAGAATTGGTAAAAAGGAAGGGAGGGAACTAGAATTACTTTCTAGCTTTTCCCCCCCAAAATTTTCACCATCTCTCACCTATAAATACCCCCATTTGGAGCCTGTTTAGGCGCTGGATTTTGGAGATCAAAATTTTTAGAAAACTTTATACACCGCATCGTAGATATAGCTGCCTGGGTTTTCTAGTTGAAGTTCATACTTAAAGCTGTGTGGATTTCCTGCTTTTCATTAGGTCTCTATCGCTTGTTGTTGTGTTAAGATTCAATTTGCTTGTTGGGATTCATTCTAGCTGCTGTTGCATTGCCTGTGTTGATTCTAATCCCTGTACCTATTCCTTCCCTTAGACCTCATCGGATTTCTTTGCTGAATCAGGTACATACCCTCGTTCGAGCTATGTACTTTGAAGTTATTATGATGAAATGAAGAGCTTGAAGCGAGCTTAAAACCTATTGTCATTTTACCTTTCTGTTTTGTAGCTGTTTAAATAGTTGAATCTGTAATTCATTAGGAGATCTTGTGTATTTGTAGAAGTACGAACGAAACAACGTAATAAGTAATAAGTAGAGATAATGTAGTGATAGTAGCCAAGATCACTTAGTTAAAATAGGTTAAACCGTAAAACTAGCCCAATCAATCTCTAAATAAGACCTATAACACTAAATTCGTAGTAATGATTTCAATCAACCCCTAGTAGATGGTTTAATTTGATACTTGTTAGTTAGGTTTAAACAAAATTTAAAAAACGGCTATAACAACAAAAACGAAACAGTAGTTTAGTTAAGAATAATTTTTATTATATCAAATGAACCAGTCTCATAATAAATTAAGTGATAACATATAACCAGTATCAAGCAAGTGAGCTACAAGTAAGCAAACCGGTTATTTTTTATCATATTTTTACATAGTTAGATAATATCTTGTCACTTAGCTAGTAAATAACTTGAATCAGTAGTATGAATTGGCTACTGGAGAACAAAGTAAAAGCAGCTTGTTAATTAGGTCTTGTGCATATTAGATAATTGCGATTCAGAATTGATACTGTTAGTTTTGTACAGTAATTTCCTCTTAATGAATAAAGTATAATTTGAAATTGTTCCTTTTGATCTCAAGTACCTATTCGTATTATGAGTTTTCAGTTTGTGTTTCCTTTCTCTTTGTTTCGTTTTGGTCTGGGCCTAACGTATAACGCAGGCCTGGATTGGATTCGAATATTAATTGGTCTTCTGAACGAAAGCCTCAATGTAATTTGGGTTCCTGAAACCCAGATATTCACATCAATCTGTTGAACACAAGTCTAGGAGTCCAGGCCCAGTAATTACAAAAATAATAAGGCCTGGATTCATTTTCTAGAAATGTAAGGTAATTAAAGTTGTTAAGGGAAAAATAGTGATAGAAAATATAGCTATATGTTTAGTTTTGACTGTAAAAACGAATGGGATGAGCCTCGCATGGTAACAAAAAAAGCGGGGCCCCCATATAAACAAATGATGAATACATAATAGATTCGGGAAGGTTGATAGAAAATTCCACAACTTTTCCTAAAGATTAAAAGCCGCTAGACGATTATTAGGAACGATTTAATAAATATACCTTCCTTAATACGAGTGTGCACTTGGTGCGACTCAAATCATAAATCCCAGCGAAGCCGAAATGTATTAAAGGTCACATGCATACTGGTTGCGGTGTGACTCGAAATATGTTTTCGCGACGTCGCAATTCGTAAAAATATTAAAGCTTGAAACGTGCACACATTGTTAAAAGGCATATAATAAGTCATATAAAATCGAGAATGACAGTTGAGCGACCATGCTAAAATCACGGAATCCGAGAGTGCCTAACACCTTCTCCCGGGTTAACAGAATTCCTTATCCAGGTTTCTAGTTTCGCGGACTGTAATACAAAGTCAATTTCCTCGGATTTGATTAACCGGTGACTTGGGACACCATTATCTTTCCAAGTGGCTACTCTGAAAATTAAAACAAAATTCCGGACCAATTGTCCTTTATTTGGAAAAACTCCTTTCTCTTTGTTATTATATCCTTCTTGGGTATTTGAACATTGAGGTATACCCTATTCTCTTAATCAGAAACTTTAAAAGGGGGGAGTAAAAAGGGAGGTGTGACAGCTCTGTCGACTCTGCTGGGGATAAGCAACCCAGAACATCGGTTTCAGGGTTTAAGAATTCGAGCTCGTTAGAATTGCCATTCTCAACATTATTTGACTTTGTTATATGCTTTGAACAACATGCTATGTGTTTTACCGCTTTGATATTATATAGATTGTATATATAAATTATACCGAAAACCCTTCACTTCTTCACCTCCGGGGATGTGCTTACAGGTTGAGACTCCCCATTCTGTTAAGTCATACCCAAAATAAGAAACAGAGGCCGGATAAGTTACAAAGCCGATTGACCCCGTGGGTCACCGGTACGTAGCCTCCTCCTCGATCCAAGTTATCCACTCGGGTACACGGTCTAGCACTCTATGAAAACTATAAGATGTTGAACATAGGTCTAAGACGATTATTTGCATCATAACTGATTTAGGGGACTCAACACGGGGGTTGGGTCCGTATAGGACAGGTGACCCGGAATATTAAAGACCGAGCATACTATGTGCTGCATTTTTAATTGTCTTTGATCGTTATGCGGACCGGCAAAATTCCTGAGAAATAGAAAGAGAATATTTGGAAATGAAAAAAAAAGAGGTCCGTAGGTCAATTAATCTGACCGAACTACGCAAGTTTGATTCTTGCCATTAGGTGGGATACGTAGGCAACCCATGAACGGGTCCAACCACCCTTTTAGAAAATGACCAAAAAATATTTTTGTTTCAAATAATCGAGGTGATCTCTATTTTTGGAAATAGCCGAATGTTCCGAAAGGACACCGGAAGGCTGTTTTGGCAAAAATAGCCAGTTCGAAAGTCAAGTCTTTTCCCTTTTTCAAAATAAAAAACCTAAAAAATGAAAATTTGCTTTGAAAAATATTTTCCTTTTTTCTAAATAAAATCGCCTTTAATAAATGTGCAGGATGAGCACGATACAGAATGAACCCTTCACTTTAATGAATAGAATCCCTTTGGACCTAAGATTATGGTGACATGGGACAAGAAGGACATAATTGGATCAAATGTTATCTGAAAGACCTTGCGGGATTAATGGACATAATTCCCCAAGGCGATATAATCCGAGCACTTGTTACATGCTTGGATCCTGCGCACAATGTTCTACATTTTTCGGACTTTGAACTCACTCCCACTCTTGAAGAAGTTGCTTACTATATAGGAAAAAATGAGGTCCCCTTAAAAGAAAAATACCCGGTGGCTCCAAGAGCGATAACAGTGCACCGCTTCCTAGACTCTTTGAAGATTGCTCGGAACGTCCTCAACGAGGATTTAGTTAATGGGTTTTGCTCCTTAAACTTCATCTACAGTAGATATGGACATGTCGAGGGTTTCAATGACCCTACGAACAAACTCTGTAGTAAGTCCAACCGAGCCAAATGTGTGGAACATCGACGATTCGCCTCTCTGGTGCCATTTCTCAGGGTAATCATATTTCCAAGAAAGGATGGGCACATTGATACAAGAGTCGCCGGGGTGGCCAGCAGTTTGATTGTACAAGATAATTACACTTTGGCCCCAATGATCATAGTCGATATCTACCGTGCCTTGACAACATGTAAAGCAGGGTACACCTTCTTTGAGGGATGTAACTTGATTCTTCAAATTTGGTTGATAGAACATCTATGCCATCATCCTTTGTTCTCAAGCTATGGGCCGACTGAAAGAACCTGCCTCAAAGAATTCTATACGAGAATAAAAGAAGTTAAGCTGTCAGAGGGAGTTAAAGGTTGGATTTCATATCTACGAATAGCCAAATCGTTTGGGCATATGGATGGTTGCCCCTCGATGAGGTGATTTACATGCCGACGGAAGGGTCACACTTCTTGATTATGGGTGTAAAAATTATCCAGCCTTATGCCCCGTACAGGGTCCTACGATAGCTTGGAAGATATCAAGTTATACAAAGGATGGGGACCTTAGTTTGCAAGCAATAGAAATTAGTCTGGATGGGCAATTCCCGGAAGCAAAGGTCCGACAGATTTGGAATGAGTGTCAAAATTTGAAAACAGAAACTTGTGTAGAAAACGGAGCTCGGGGAGAAGTATCGCTAGGGTACGCCGCATAGTATCGACGGGGTATTGAGCATGATAGACCATTGAAAATACCTCAAATTCAAGATTTGGCCGAGCAGTCTAAGGAATACAGAAATTGGGTGGCCAAAGAAAATGAGTATAAGGCTAAAATCAGCTTGCTAGAAAAATAGTTGCGAGATCTCCAATTCGAGAGCAGTTTATAGGCGGCATCTGACGAAGGAGAAAAGAAGCAGCTGAAAACGGAGAACGAAATCCTAAAGGCTCAAGTTGCAAAAATGAAAATTGCATCCGAGACCCCGGTTCGCTTAGCCCGAGACGAGAAGCTAATTGAAAATCTTTGGCGCAAAGTGAATGACTACAGCTTCAATCTTGACAAAGCAGAAAAGGAGTTAGTCAGGGTTCGGAAGCAACTGGCCAGAGATGTCGATGAAAGAGCTAAAATGGTTCAGCAACTACAAGATAAACTTGAAGTTGAGGTAGCTCGATTGAGGAAGAAAGTCATCACAGCCACAGTCAAAAGTAACAAAACAATTAAAGAGTTTGAAGAAGAAAGAGAGCATTTTTACATGGCTATCGCTCGATTAGAGTTCGAGTTACAACAACTACAGAAAGAGAACCAACAAACCCTAGACGCTCGCGCCAAACAGATCAGCATGTTACTTCAAGAAAAAGGGGTCATTCGAGAATGAATTGTCCATATTGCTCAGTACATCACCAGAAAATGCCAATTGTGTGAAGATATGTCCCAGGTAACATTTGCATCAGCCGTAAAGTTCTTTGTGAATCAAGTCATGTCCGACCTAGATAGGCTCCAAAGTGGATTGGCATATAGGCCCGCGGCAAGACTGAACGATGTCTCGCGAGCATTAGGAGCATTAATGTACTCATAGGGCGGGCATTTTGTATTCGTATTTCTTTTTGCATTAGTAGCACAATATCATTTTGTAAATCAATGTTTTTGAGTATTAATGAAAAGATCAAAGAAGTTGTTGCTAATCTTTTTCCGCTTTATATCAATTGTCCGAACGATAGGCTAATATGTAGGAACGAAAAGAAGAAAGAAAGAAATGAAAAAAAAAGAGAAAGAAAAGAAAAGAATGAAAAAGAGAGAGAAAGAAAAAAAAAGGGAAGAAAAGAGAAAAAGAGAAAAAGAAAGATGAATGGAAAAAGAAGAGAAAAGAGAAGAAAAAGAAAGAAAGAAAAGAAATGAATGAATAAGAGATCGATGATTGATTCAAAATGGAATAACTGCTGGGATGATGCATAACGATCAAAGGAAAAAATTGTGATTTTAATCGTTGCATCTTATCTTTTTATGTACTAACTATTAACAAGTGTTGTTGTTTATGAGAATCAGATTTCAGCTAGCAACTGGTACTCTGGCAAATCATCATTACAACACACGATCAAAAACTATGACTAAGGATGTGCCTCATGAAATTGAGCCAACTATCATGGACCCAGTGCAAGAAGAGGAGGTTGTGGATGTTGCGGGGATGAAGGAAGAAATGTATAAGCTCAAGCAACAAATGTCAGAAATGTACCAAGCTTGGTCCAGGGGTCAACCTTTACCCACATACCCAGCCAACCCTGCATATGTCCCTCCTACCAATCCTAATCTCGAGTCACCTACCATGAACTCATCCTCTACGTACCCGGATTACCATCATTACTATGCCACCACTTCACAGGCACCACCACCACTGTCCAAACAGATTCCACCTCAACCACTACAAGTCGCCTCGGTGTACGTGGCACCACCACCTGTTGCTCTGCATAAGTCGTCAGGTGAACCAGTGTTCCATGTGCAGGACACACATTATTATCCACCTGAGCCGATGTTTAGGCAGCATGACTCTTATACCCCACTAATGGAGATGACGGAAGAAAAGTCCGTCAAGAACTTGGAATAAGAGGAAATAGCACGGAAGATGAGGAGTTTAGATCAATCTTTCCGTAACATACAAGGGCTAGGAGGCCAAGTGAGCGTAGAATACAAAGATTTGTGTTTGTTCCTAGAAGTGCAGCTCCGTGTTGGATTCAAGTTACCTAAATTCAACATGTACGATGGATAAGGGGATCCTGTAGCCCATCTCAAGGGTTATTGCCGCAAGATGCGTGGTGCAGGGGGAAAAGATGAACTTTTTATGGCATACTTTAGTTAGAGTTCGAGCGGTTCTGCGCTGGAATGGTATACACATCAGGATCACACAAAATGGTTCATCTGGGACGATCTAGCTCTATCATTTGCTAACAACTTCCAGTACAACTTGGAGATAATTCCAAACAGGCTGTCGCTTACCAAGATGGAAAAGAAGTTCGGAGAAAGTTTTCGGGAGTACGGCTTTAGATTGAGAGAACAAGCGGCACGAGTGGATCCTCCTATGAAGGAGACTAAAATGGTAGATTGTTTTCTGCAGGCCTTAGAGCCTACTTACTATGGCCATCTGGTGTCGGCTATTGGTAAGAATTTCAATGAAGTAGTGAAAATGGGGAGTTTTGTAGAGGAAGGATTGAAAACCAACAAAATCATGAGCTTTTCTGCTATCAAGGCCACGAATCAGGCGATACAGACCGGAAATGGAGGGTCTATTGGAAAGAAGAAGAAGGAAGAGGTTTCAGTTGTTGAAAGTAGACCACGGACTCGGAGACAAAATACATACCATTACCCACCTCGCCCATACCAATCATACCCGCCAGCACCTTACAACCCACCTCCACCATATTATCCACCCACTACCCCACATTATCCCATCCCACAAGCTCAACATTACCCATCGCCTCCCTATGTATAGCGAGCCCAAGCCCCACAAAATGTCTATCAAACACAGAACACCTACGCTTCTTCCAGAACCTACAAGAACCCAAATAGACCCAGCTTCCGACCTAATCTAGAAATGAGAAATAGAGCTCAAACAAAGAAAACATTCACCCCATTGGGGGAGTCTTATACCAGCCTCTTTCATCATCTGAAAGAGTTGGGAATGCTAAACCCAATTGAGCCAAAACTTCCAAAACCCCGCCTAGAAACATTGACCAGTCAGTCAGATGTGAATATTGCTCCGGGGCACCAGGGCACGATACTGAAAAGTGTTCGCACTTGAAATATCCTATACATGAGCTCATTGACAGTAGAACGATCGAGGTGCAGGCTCCAGAAACTCCAAACATTACTCAGAATCCACTACCAACTCATCATGAGACACACATGATAGAGTTAGAACAAGAAGAGAGTAGCAAGAAGCCGTCCCAATCGGTAATGATGTTAAAGGCCAACAGTAAAGTGGATAAAGAGGTTGAGAAAGAGAAAGTGATAGCCGAGTTGCCAGTGAAAAAGCCGCCAGTGATTGAAACTATGAAAATTGTGGTGCCAGGGGCCAAGCCGTTATTGACAATGAAATGAGCATGCATGGAACCGGTGGTCATAAAGCCGGTGGTGCAAATACCGGTGGTAGATACTAAAGCCATACCTTGGAACTACAACAAAGTCACAGTAATGTACAAGGGAAAAGAAGTTATAGGGGAGGTCAATGAAACACATGGCCTCACTCGTTCCGGGCGGTGCTTTTCCCCGGAAGAGTTAAGAAAAATGAAGGTGGTAAAGGAGAGTCATGTGAAGAAACTGATCTCTGAAGAAGAAGCAGAAGAGTTTTTGAAGAAGATAAAAGCTCAAGACTACTCGATAGTAGAATAACTGAGAAAGACGCCTGCACAAATCTCATTGCTTTCATTGCTAATTCACTCAGAGGAGCACAGGAAGGCGCTACTAAAAATACTGAATGAAGCACATGTCCCTGAAAAAATCTCAGTCTGCCATCTTGAAAAGATCACCAACAAAATTTTTGAGTCGAACAAGATAACATTCTCGGACAATGAATTGCCTGTTAAAGGGACTGAACACAACAAGGCACTCTATCTCACCGTCAAAAATGAAGAATCAGTGGTTACTTGGGTTTTAAAAGACAATGGGTCGAGTGCAAATATTTGTGCACTCTCGACTCTCGGAAAATTGAAGATTAATCCTGACAGAATTCGTCGAAATAGTGTGAGTGTTCGAGGGTTTGACGGAGGAAGAAAAAAATACCTTGGGAGATATTGTGCTGGAGGTCACCATTGGGCCGGTAGACTTTACCATGGAATTTCAGGTGTTGGACGTCACTGTGTCTTATAATCTATTGCTACGACGGCCATGGATCCATGCGGCCAAAGCCGTACCATCTTCCCTGCACGAAATGGTAAAATTCGAATGGGAACATCAAGAAATTATAGTGCACAGAGAGAAAGACGATTGTAATACCATAATGCCTTTTGAGGAAGTCGAGGTGGACAAGGGCCCATGGGTGTATCAGGTGACAGACACTGTGGTAGTTAACAAGATAGCCGAAGGAGAGAGCTTGCCAATCCCTGCAGTGGCATCTACCTCAGTAATGGTAGCTAGAGAGATGATCAGAAATGGGTTCACACCGGGAAAAGGTTTGGGGATAGCCTTACAGGGAATAACACAGCCTGTCCATCTACCGGGAAACAATGATACCTTTGGCTTGGGCTTTAAACCTACCTATACCGACATCTAGAAAGCCAAAAGAACCAAGAAGAAAAGTTGGACCCTCTCGAAACCAGTCCCAAAATTATCCGACACCTTCACTAAGCCTGGTACACAACGACATTTGAGGGCTGCTGAGTCAAGATATGCTGAGATAAGGCCAGATGCGGAACTCCTCGCGAGGTTTGAAATGTTATTTTGGGATGTGAACGTGTTGGAGATGGGCGAGGGGACCAGTAAGATGGATATCCAGTTCGTGGGGTCCAGTGTTGCACTCAATAATTGGGAAGCTACTCATTTTCCAATGAGGGGGGAGTCTTGGTAGTTAGCTTTCAAAATATATCATCCTTTCCCAAAAGCAATTTTATTTTTGTAATCCCCACACCCTACTGAAATCAAATATATCCAACCTCTGTTATCTTTTCGAAAAAATATCAATGGAATGCAATTTCTTCTTCTTTCTTCATTTTTGCCTTATTTTTATTATTTTTCTCTTTCTTCCTTTTGTACAGTTCAATATATGCTGATTCTGATTATATGTCATGCATGAAGGATTCCCGGCGCAGTTTTGACAATCGTATTATTATACAAGAAATTGAAAATGAGAGTGAAATAGAATATGAAGATGAGGAAATACTGGAGGAAATAAGTAAAGACTTGAATCAATATGAGGAAAAACCCACACCGAACTTAAGTGAGATAAAATCTATTAATTTGGGGAATAAGGATAATGTCCGGGAGACAAAAATCAGTGTACACCTAGAAGCTTCCCTCGGAGAGAAGCTAATAAAGCCATTGCATGAATACAAGGACATCTTTGCCTGGTCCTATGATGACATGACTAGACTTAGCACTGATTTGGTGGTACACAAGTTGCCTATTTATCCCTAATGCCGTCCGGTAAAACAAAAGTTGAGAAAGTTCAAAACGGACATCAGCGTGAAGATAAAAGAAGAAGTGAATAAGCAGTTTGAGGCAAAGGTCATACGAGTTACCAAAAACCCCACCTGGTTAGCGAATGTTGTGCTAGTTCCAAAGAAAGACGGAAAAACCAGGGTGTGTGTTGATTACAGAGACCTCAACAAGGCCAGTCCAAAGGATGACTTTCTATTGCCGAATATCCACGTATTAATCGACAATTGCACCAAGCATGAAATAGGCTCTTTTGTAGATTGTTATGCGGGTTATCACCAGATCCTAATGGACAAAGAAGATGCGGAGAAAACAACTTTTATCACGCCTTGGGGAACATACTGCTATAGAGTGATGTCGTTTGGGTTAAAGAATGTCGGAGCTATTTATATGAGGGCAATGACCACAATGTTTCATGATATGATGCATCGAGAAATTGAAGTGTATGTGGATGACGTCATCATAAAGTCCAAAAAGTAACGTGATCATGTCAAGGACTTGAGAAAGTTTTTCCAAAGACTCCGAAGGTATAATCTTAAACTCAATCCTGCGAAATGCGCTTTTGGAGTACCTTCAGGGAAGCTATTGGGATTTATAGTAAGTCGACAAGGCATTGAACTAGATCCGTCGAAGATAAAATCCATCCAGAGTTTGCCTCCACCGAAAAGCTAGAAGGAAGTAATGAGCTTACTAGGCAGGCTGAAATATGTTAGCCGGTTCATCGCTTAGTTGACATCAACATGTGAGCCTATATTCAAGTTGTTAAAGAAGGATGCAGCAGTGAAATGGACCGATAAATGTCAGGAAGCCTTTGATAAAATGAAGGAATATTTGGCAAATCCTCCAGTGTTAGTTCCTCCCGAGCCGGGAAGACCTTTGATCTTATATTTGACAGTGCTTGATAATTCCTTTGGCTGTGTACTGGGACATCACGATGATACTGGCAAGAAAGAGCAAGCTATATATTACCTTAGTAATAAATTCACATCTTACGAGGTAAAATATACTCAGTTAGAGAGAACATGTTGTGCATTAACCCGGGTGGCTCAAAAATTGAAGCATTATTTGTCAGCATACACTACATATCTGATATCACGGTTAGATCCTTTGAAGTATATATTCCAGAAGCCCATGCCTACGGGAAGACTTGCTAAATGGCAGATTCTGCTCACAGAATTTGACATCATTTATCTAACACGTACGACGATGAAGGCGCAAGCAGTTGCAGATCACTTAGCAGAAAATCCGATGGATAATGAATATGAGCCACTAAAGACATATTTTCCGGATGAGGAGGCAATGATTGTTGAAGAAATGGAACGAAATGATAAGCCAGGTTGGAAGATGTACTTCGACGAAGCCATCAACAGTAAAGGAGTTGGGATTGGAGCAGTGCTTATTTCAGAAACGGGTCAACGTTATCCCATTACTGCTCAGCTTTGATTTTTCTGTACCAACAATATGGTCGAATATGAGGCGTGTATATTGGGATTAAGGATGTCAATAGATATGGGTGTTCAAGAGATTTTGGTCATGAGTGACTCGGATCTTTTGATACATCAAATTCAGGGGGAATGGGAGACAAGAGATTTGAAACTAATACCTTATCGGCATTGTCTACATGAATTGTCCCAAAGATTCCAATCCATAGAGTTCAAACATATCCCAAGAATGCACAATGAAGTAGGAGATGCTCTGGCCACACTATCCTCTATGTTACATCATCCGGATAAAGCCTACATAGATCCACTTCAAATAAAAGTGTATGATCAGAATGCTTACTGTTTTGCTGTGGAAGGAGAGTTAGATGGGGAACCGTGGTATCACGATATCAAGGAATACTTGAAGACTGGAAAATACTCAGAACAAGCCACCAGAGATCAGAAGAGAGCTGTAAGACGCTTAGCTAATGGCTTTTTCCTCAGTGGAGGAGTTATATTTAAAAGAACACCATACTTGGGCTTGCTGAGATGTGTGGATGCGCAACAAGCTGATAGGATTATTGTGAGCACGTGATTTTTGCACTAGGCAATAAAATTCCAAAATTAAAAATAAATAATATTTTTTGAGTGTAATTGCATGACTTGTTTGAAATTAGATATATTTTGTGTGTTTGAATAATTAGAAAAATTAAAAAATCAAAAAAAAATAGGAGAAATACTTGCATTTTTGAATTAATTAGTTTTAAGAAGAAAATCAACAAAAAAGAGCATTAATAGCGGAAATTATAGGAAAAATAGTAGAAAATTGTCAAAAAATGTCAAAATATTAGTGAAGGTAGGAAATTAAGTATTTTAAATAATAGAAAAAGGAAAAAATGAAAATACAAAAGAAATTGTATGAAAATAATTAAAACAACAAAAATACAAAAATACAATAAAATTGGGCCAATTAAAGTCTGAAATGTTGGCCCAATGCATTTGGCCCAAAGAGAGCCGGTCCAGTACATTGGGTAACGTTAATCTCAGCCGTCCGTTTGACAAATCCAACGGCTGATAGAATTAAGGGAATATTAATTTAATTAATTTCTGAGATTTAATCTCAGTCATCCGGGCCAATAGATCTAACAGAGAGGGTCTTTAGTCTCATTTGAGGCGAGACAGTGTCGTTTGGTTAAGGCAAATCTTGACCGTTGATCATCGATGATCTAACGGCCAAGAACACCTCAGTATCCCCGAGTATATAAGGCCAGTGTCTCTTTGAGACCGGCCATTTGCAACATTACAAAACCCTAGCCGCCTATCCCCTCCCCTCTGCGTCTTCTTTAACCTCTCACCGGCCATGGAGACTGTCGTCTCCTATGGTAGTCTCTGGCCATCCCCCTTCTTCCTTTTCTTCTCTTTTCTTCTTCTCCGTCTCAAGCCATAACCAAAAGCCCATGAAACCCCAAACCCTCACCCCCTTTCTTGAAACTCCGGTCATCGGAGTTCATCTCCGGTGACCCAAACAATGAGAACCCATCCCAGCTTAACACAATAGACTTTTGACCTGATCTATCCCCCCCCCCACACTTAGTTTCCCTCGAATCTTTCTCCTCCGTCTCGAATCTTCGAGAATAGGTCGCCGGAAATCTAACTCCGGTGACTTTAAATAAACTTCCTCCCAAAGCTCTCACATTTCTTCTTTCTAAATACCCCTCTCTAACCAGAAAACCCCAAAGACTTCATCTTGAAGTCTGATAAGAAAATCAGAAAAGAAAATGAAGAAAAAGAAAAGAAATACTGAAAAAGAAAAGAAGGAAAAAGGGAAGGAAACTAGGAAGCTCAGGGGACAGTCCCTGCGAGCTAAGTACCTCCCCCCCCCCTTCATTTGCTTTATTTGCTTTCCTTGTTTGCCATTTTTTGTCATTTTTGTGTGTCTCTTCTGATAAAATTAGAACTAGGGTTTTTAGTATTTAAGAAGTCTTAGTTTGTTTGCTTTTCTGTTTAAAGGATATGTTCCTCTTATTCTTATCTATTTCTTGAATGTTTTTAGATTAGGGTTTGGTCTTTGGGAAATCTAGTTTATTTGTTCTGATTCTTATCATCTTCACTTCATATCTTATCACCTCATCACTCGCATGTTAGATTAGGGGGGATTCTCTGTTTGTCTCTTCATGCCTACTTTGTTTAAGGGTTACTGCAGAACTATGTTTATGCTTAGCTATTCTTTAATCTTGATAAAATATTTTTTCCGCTTTTACTGCCTTATGGGCTTTTGCTTATGTGTGTTTATGACTAGAACATGCTTAAGTATGATTTGGGGGTTTTCAGTGATTCACTTAGCATAAAGAAGTTTTTAACTAAGCATGTTTAATGATAATTGACACTTTGTTATGAAAATTAAGTTTGTAAGTCTAATTGATTGAGATTCAACAATACTCAACCTTCTCTCTAAGTTTCGATTAATTCATGAACAAATTTGATTTCATTGGCTATGTGTGCAATTATTTGTTGAAAATGGCTATGTTTGTAATAGCTTTGTGTTAATATGAACACTGTTAATGCCTGTCATGCCTAGGTGAATTGGTTATAGCTGCAATATTATTAAGACTCATAAGTGGTTAACTTTGAAAACATGTAGTAAGTGTCGTAGAATAAGGTTAAAATTGAAAATCACAAAAATAGGCTATAAGTTTAATAAGCGTCCAAGAGTGGTCAATTTTGTAATTGACCTACTCTGTTAGGTCTCTCACATACTGGTCAACACTTAAATGGGCTAGTTGTGTAGTAATTTGTTAAAGTCTGAAAATATAGACTTACCAAGGCCTTGATTGAGCCATGATCACAGGTGGCTAGACCTGCAAAGGTCTTAACCAGGCCCGTATTCAGTAATGGGCCTTGAAATGACAAAGCCAAGTCCAACTTTGGGATCGGCCAAGTTTTAAATAGTTTAATAGGATAATAAAGCAGGCTAGTCCTGCAATTTATCTTAATTAACAGAAAATGAAACAAAGTGGTTAAAATTGAAATAAGTTCTTAAGTCAAATGTGGCCAGTCCTTAAATACTAATACAAAGACTGGCCATTAGTTAAATAAAAGCTAAAACCCTGAAAAATTGACCTAGGTAGGTCGGGTAATTTAGCAATGCCTTCAAGGGCACATAAGGAACTTAAAATGGCAAATTAATAGATTACATAGATCATATAGTGATATAGGAGACATTTGTGCTCCTGATTTCTGCAATTCTGTAGAGATTTAAGGGCGTAATTATCTCAATGAAAAGGTAAATCAGTAAAAAAACAATAACAAGTAGGGGTACCTTAGTAAAAATCCCAAAATAGAATAAAAAAGAACCTTCCAGCACATGCTGGAAGGGATCTTGCAACAGATTTGGGGTGTAAAGTGTAAGATTTGGTAAATTAAGAGGGGAGGGAAATGGGACTATTCCTTATCTTTTCCCCCCAAAAATTTCACCTCTCTTCACCTATAAGTACCCCCTTCTAAGACTAATTAAGGGCTGGTTTTTCAAGAGAAAAATTCAGAGAGAAATCATATAGATATAGAGTGAAATACACTGAAATAGCAAATAGTTTTCTCTGGTTTTCGAGTTGAAATTGCTGTTTGGAGTTTGGTTTGGAATTTCTGCTCGTCTTTTGCTGGGTTTTCTATTGCTGATTGTTGTGTTGTTTGTGCTCATTTGGAACTCAAATTCTCACTGTTGCATTGCCTGTAAAGTTGTTGCTGTGCCTATTTCTGCTACCCTTAGAACTCATCGGTTTATTTTGCTGAATCAAGTACGCTTTGTCCAAGGCTATGTAATGAAGAAGAAATGTTGAAATGAAGTTTCAGATGTTAAATTTCTAATTGTCTTCTGTAGTTTTTGTTTTCTTAATTAGTTGTTTAGTATTAGCATATATCTGTAATTCGTTAGAATAGTATTGTATGTGTAAGTAAGAAGTCGAACAAAAACAATGTAATAGATAGTAAAATAGTAGTAGTATAGTCGCGGTAGTAGATCACTTAGTTAAGTAGGTAAAACCCATAAAACAAAGCTAAATAACCCTTACATGGATCGATAACAACAATGCTCACAGTAGTAATATCAATCACGTTCACTTAGTTAGTCGAATCTGTAGATCGATTTTTGGATATGGATAAGTTTAAAAGAGAAAACAGTCAGATGAAGTAATAACTCAATTGAGATCAGATTTGTGATATCAAATAAGCTTAATTCATAGTAAAACTAGTAATATAACTGAGCACCGGTGATTAACTCATTTAGCCTTAGATAATCAGAATGTTGTTTGTAAGTAGCTGAACTGTTTAGTTTAATCATGCTTCATATATAGTTAAGTCACTTCTTAATCTCTTAGCTAATAGGTAACTAGAATATTAGTGTAAATTCGTTATCAGAAAACAATGTAAAAAGCAGTCGATTAATTCGATTCTCATATACATTAGATAGTTATGATCTAGAGTTAACATTGACAATTTTGTATAGTGATTTTCTCCTTTGATAAATAAAGTGCAATTTAATTTCATTCTTAGTTCTATATGTTTGTTCTGTTATGAGTTCTTCATTTCTACTTTCATTACTGTTACTTTGATTTGGTATGGGCCTAATACACGACGCGGGCCTGGGCTATATTTGAAAGTTAAGTGGGCTACTTAACAAAGGCCCAAAGCCAGTCTGGGTCACTAAGACCCGAACAGATGTGGTAATCTATTAAATACGGATTCGGAAGCCCAGGCCCAATAATATCAAAATAGCAATGGCCTGGGCTCACTCTCTAGAATTACATTTGATTAAATGACTAAGGAAAGAACAAAAATAGAAAAACATAGTGTGTACATATTAGGATTGGGACTATAAAAATTAAATCGGGATGAGCCTCATACGATACCAAAATAGTAGGGGCCCCTTAGTAATGAAGTAATATATACGAATAGATTCGGGAAAGCTAATAGCGAATTCCATAGCTTCTCCAAAAAAATTTAAAAGTCGTTAGATGTTATTTAGGCACGACTTAATATACTTTCCTTAAATACGAGTGCGCACTTGGTGCGACTCAAATCTCAAATCCCGGCGAAGCCGAAATGTATTAAAAGTCACAGGCGTACTGGTTGCGGTGTGACTCAAAAATACATTTTCGCGACGTCGCAATTCTTAAAATATTAAAGTTGAAAACACATACTTATTGCTAAAAATTTATAACAAGTCTTATAAGATCAAGAACGACGATTGAGCGACCGTGCTAAAACCACGAAATTCGGGAGTGCCTAACACCTTCTTCTGGGTTAACAGAATTCCATACCTAGAATTCTGTTTCGTGGACTATAATAACAGAGTCAATTTCCTCGGATTCGGGATTAACCGGTAACTTGGGACACCATTATTTTCCCAAGTGGCGACTCTGAAAATTAAACAAAAATCCCGAACCGATTGTCCTTTATGTGGAAAAACTCCTTCCTCCTTGTTATTATATCCTTCTCAGGTATTTGAACATTGAGGTATACCCAAAATACCTTTTCAAATGGATCGGTACAAAAAAGAGGGGTAGTAAAAAGGGAGGTGTGGCAGCTCGGGCGACTCTATTGGGGATTTCAGCCCAAAACTTCGGTTTCTGGGTTTAAGAATTCGAGCTCATTAGAATCGCCGTCCT
Source organism: Nicotiana noctiflora (assembly GCA_032618575.1). Taxonomy (NCBI): domain Eukaryota; kingdom Viridiplantae; phylum Streptophyta; class Magnoliopsida; order Solanales; family Solanaceae; genus Nicotiana; species Nicotiana noctiflora. The sequence continues at coordinate 420,291 of JASVEL010005372.1, read as the reverse complement.
CGATATTGTTTGACTTTGTTATATGCTTTGAACAACATGCTATGTGTTTTACCGCTTTGATATTATATGGATTGTATATATACATTGTGCCGAAAACCCTTCTCTTCTTCACCCCCGGGGATGTGCTTACTGGTTGAGACTCCCCTTTCTGTTAAGTCACACCTAAATTAAGAAACAGAGGCCGGATAAGTTACAAAGCTGATTGACTCCGCGGGTCACGTGTACGTAGCCCCCTCCTCGATTCGAGTTGTCCGCTCGGGTACACGGTCTAGCACCATATGAAGCCATAAGATATTGAACATAGGTCTAGGACGATTATTTTCATCATAACTGACTTAGGGGACTCAACACAGGGGTTGGGTCCGTCTAGGACAGGTGACCCGGTAATTAAAAGCCGAGCATTCTATGTGTTGCATTTTAAATTGTCCTTGATCGTTATACGGACCGGCAAAATTCCCGAGAATAGCAAAAAAGGAATATTCAAAAATGAAAAAAGATAGATAGAATTAGTGATAAAAGAGTTGTTGGAAAATCTGGAAATCTGGAAAATGAGAGAAATGGCTTTGTTGTTAAAATAATTGGTCAATTAATCTGACCGAACTATGCAGGTTTGATTCTCGCCATTAGGTGGGATATGTAGGCAACCCTTGAACGGGTCCAACCACCCTTTTAGAAAAAAGACCAAAAATATTTTTGTTCCAAATAATCGAGGTGATCGCTATTTTTGGAAATAGCCGAATGTTCCGAAAGGACGCCGGAAGGCTGTTTTGGCAAAAATGGCCACTTCGAAAGTCATGTTTTTCCTTTTTCAAAATAAAAATGAAAATTTTGATTTGAAAAAAATATTTTTTCCTTTTCTAAATAAAATCGCCTTAATAAATGTGCAGGATGAGCACAATACAGAATGAACCCTTCGCTTTAATGAATATAATCCCTTTGGAGCTAAGACTATAGTGGAACGATATGGGACATGAAGGACAAAATTGGATCAAAAGCTACTTAAAAGATCTTACAGGCTTAATGGACATAATTCCCGAGGCGATATAATCCGAGCGCTTGTCACATGATGGGATCCTACGCACAATGTTCTACATTTTTCGGACTTTAAAATCACTCCCACTCTCGAGGAAATTGCTTACTATATAGTAAAAAATGAGGTCCCCTTAAGAGAGAAATACTCGGTGGCTCCCAGAGCAATACCGGTGCACCGTTTCCTGGACTCTTTGAAAATTGCTCGAAATGTCCGCAACGAGGATTTGGCTAGTGGGTTTTGCTCCCTAAACTTCATTTACAGCAAATATGGACATGTCGGGGGTTTCAATGACCGCACGAACAAGCTTTGTAGCAAATCTAACCGAGCAAAATTGGAGGAGCATCGATGATTTGCTTTCCTAGTGGTGTTTCTCGGGATTATTATATTTCCAAGAAAGGACGGGCACATTGATACAAAAGTCGCCGGGGTAGCCAACACTTTGGTTGTACAAGATAATTGTACTTTGGCTCCAATGATTATAGCAGACATCTACCGTGCCCTGACTACATGTAAAGCAGGGTGCAACTTCTTTGAGGGATACTTGATTCTGCAAATCTGGTTGATAGAACATCTATGCCATCATCCTTCGTTCTCAAGCTATGGGCCGACTGAAAGAACGTGCCTCGAAGAATTCTATACGAGAACAAAGGAAGTTAAGTTTCTAGAGGGAGTTAAGGATTGTATTTCATATCTACGATCGGTGACTGATAGCCAAATCGATTAGGCGTATGGATGGTTTCCGCTCGACGAGGTGATTTACATGCCAACAGAAGGGTCACACTTCTTGATCATGGGTTTGAAAAGTATCCAGCCTTATGCCCCGTACGGGGTCTTACGACAGCTTGGAAGATGTCAAGTTACACCAAAGGATGGGGACCTCAGCTTGCAAGTAATAGAGATTAGTCCGGATGGGCAATTCCCGGAAGCAAAGGTCCGATAGATTTGGAATGAGTGTCAGAATTTGAAGGTAGAAACTTGTGTGGAGAACAGAGCTCGGGAAGAAGTATCGTCAGGGTACGCTGCATGGTATCGACGGGGTATTACGCATGATAGATCATCCAAAAGACCTCACTTTCAAGATTTGGCGGAGCAGTCTAAGGAAAACAGAAATTGGGCGGCCAAAGAAAACGAGTATAAGGCCAAAATCAGCTTGCTAGAAAAGCAGTTGCGAGATCTCCAGTTTGAGAGCGGTTTACAGGCAGCATCTGATGAAGGAGAGAAGAAGCAGCTGAAAAAGGAGAATGAAATCCTAAAAGCTCAGGTTGCTAAAATGAAAATTGCATCCGAGACCCCTGTTCGCTTAGCCCGAGACGAGAAATTAATTGAAAATCTTCGGCGCAAAGTGAATGACTACAGCTTCGATTTGGAAAAAGCAGAAAAGGAGTTAGTCAGGGTTCGGAAACAACTGGCCAAAGACGCCAAGGAAAGAGCTATATTGGTTCAGCAACTATGGGACAAACATGAGGTTGAGGTAGCTCGTCTGAGAAAGAAAATCATCACAGCAACTGTCAAGAGTAACAAGATCATCAAAAAATTTGAAGAAGAAAGAAAGCATTGTTACACGACTATGGCTTGGTTAGAGTTCGAGCTACAACAACTGTAGAAGGAGAACCAACACACCTTAGATGCTTGTGCCGAACAGATTAGCCGGTTACTTCAAGAGAAAGGGGTCGTTCGAGAGAGAATTATTCATATTGCTCAGTATTTTACCCGAAAGTGCCAACTATGTGAAGACATGTCCCGAACAACATTTGTATCAGCCGTGAAGTTCTTTGTGAAGCAAGTCATGTCCGGCCTAGATAGGCTCCAAAGTGGATTGGCATATAGGCCTGCGGCAAGACCGAACGACATCTCGCGGGCATTAGGAGCATTAATGTACTCATATGGCATGCATTTTGTATTCATATTTCTTTTTGCATTAGTAGCACAACGTCATTTTGTAAATCAATGTTTTTGATTATCAATGAAAAGTCAAAAGTCGTTGCTAATCCTTTTTCGCTTTATATCAATTGTTTGTACAATAGGCAAATAAATAGGAACGAAAATCAATAAAGAAAAGAAGAAGGAGATAGAAAAGAGAGGAAAAGAAAATGAAAAATGAAAAGAAAGAAAAAGAGAGAAAGGAAAAGAAGAAAAGAAAGAAAAAAAAAGAAAAAAAAAGAAAAAGAAAAGAGAAAGAAAGAAAAAGACAAAAAGAAAGAAAGAAAAAAGAATGATGATGTTGGTTCAAAATGGAACAAATGTCAGGATGATGCATGACGATCAAAGGCAAAAGTTGTGATTTTTCCAATCGTTGCATCTTATCCTTTTATGTACTAACTATTAACGAGTGTTGTTGTTTATGAGAAATCAGATTTCAGCGAGCAACTGGTACTCTGAAAAATCATCATTACAACACACGATATAAGACTATGATAAAGGCTATGTCTTAAGAATTGAACCAACTATCAAGGACCCTATGCAAGAAAAATGAGGTCATGGATGTAGCAGGGATGAAGGAGGAAATGTATAAGCTCAAGCAGCAGATGTCTGAGATGTACCAAGCTTGGTCCAGGGGTCAACCTTTACCCCCATATCCCGCTAACCCAGCATATGTCCCTCTTGTCAATCCTAATCCCGAGCCGCCCACCATGAACCCATCATCCACGTATCTAGATTACCACCACTACTATGCCTCCACTTCACAGACACCACCACCACTGTCCAAACAGATTCCACCCTAGCCACCACAGGTTGCCCCAGTGTGTGTGGCACCTCCACCTGTTGCTCTGCATAAGTCGTCAAGTGAACAAGTGTTCCATGTGCAAGATGCCCATTACTATCCGCCAGAGCCGACATTTAGGCAGCATGAATCTTATACCCCACTGATGGAGACAACTGAAGAAAAGCCCGTCAAGAACTTGGAACAAGAGGAAATGGCAAGGAAGATGAGGAGTTTAGAACAGTCCTTCCGTAACATACAAGGGCTAGGGGGTCAAGTGAGCGTAGCATACAAAGATTTGTATCTGTTCCTAGAGGTGCAGCTCCCGGTCGGATTCAAGCTGCCTAAACTTGACATGTACGATGGACATGGGGACCCTGTAGCCCATCTCAGGGGATATTGCAGCAAGATGCGCGGCGCAAGAGGGAGAGATGAACTTTTGATGGCGTACTTTAGCCAGAGTGTGAGCGGTTCTGCGCTGGAGTAGTATACACGTCAGGATCGCACTAGATGGTTCATCTGGGACGATCTAGCGCAATCATTTGCCAACCACTTCCAGTACAACTTAGAGATAATACCAGACAGGCTATCACTTACCAAGATGGAGAAAAAGCCCGGTGAAAGCTTTCGGGAGTACGGCTTTAGATGGAGAGAACAAGCGGTGCGAGTGGATCCGCCTTTGAAGGAGACTGAAATGGTAGATTGTTTTCTGCAGGCCTTAGAGCCTACTTACTACGGCCATTTGGTGTTGGCTATTGGTAAGAATTTCAATGAAGTAGTGAAAATGGGGAGTTTTGTAGAAGAAGGGTTCAAAACCAACAAAATCATGAGCTTTTGTGTAATCAAGGCCTCGAATCAGGCTATACAGACATGGAACGAAGGATCTATTGGAAAGATGAAGAAGGAAGACGTTTCGAGCCTATAAGAACCCAAATAGACCCAACTTCCGGCCTGATCCAGAGATGAGAAACAGAACACAAGCAAAGAAAACATTCACCCCGTTAGGGAAGTCTTACACCAGCCTCTATCATCGTCTGAAAGAATTGGGGATCTTGAATCAGATTGAACCAAAACTGCCAAACCGACTTCCCAGAAACATTGATCAGTCACTCAGGTGTGAATACAGCTCCGGGGCACCGGGGCACGTTACTGAAAAGTGCTAGCACTTGAAAACTGCTATACAGGAGCTCATTGACAGTAGGAGGATTGAGGTACAGGTTCCAGAGACTCTGAATATTACACAGAATCCACTGCCGACTCATCATGAGACACATATGATAGAGTTAGAACAAGAAGAAAGCAGCAGGAAGCCGTCCCAATGAGTTATGATGATAAAAGCCAACAGAAAAGTAGAGAAATAAGTTGAGAAAGAGAAAGCGACAGCTGAAGTACTAGTGAAAAAACCGCCAGTGGTTGTAACTTTGAAAATTGTGGTGCCAGGGGTTAATCCATTATTGACAGTAAAAGGCGCATGCATGGAACCAGTGATCATAAAGCAAGTCGTAAAAATGCCGATTATTTATACTAAAGCCATACCTTGGAACTACAACAAGGTTCCAGTAGTGTACAAGGGAAATACAACAAGGTTCCAGTAGTGTACAAGGGAAAAGAAGTTACATGAGAGGTCAACGAGACACACGGCCTCACTCGTTCCGGGCGGTACTTTGCCCCGGAAGAGTTAATAAAAATGAAGGTGGTAAAGGAGACTCATGTGAAGAAGCCGGTCTCTGAAGAAGAAGCGGAAGAATTTCTGAAGAAGATAAAATCTCAAGACTACTCGATAGTAGAATAGCTGAAAAACACGCCTGCACAAATCTCATTTGCTTTCATTGTTGATTCACTCATAGGAACACAGAAAGGCATTGTTGAAGATATTGAATGAGGCACATGTCCCCGAAAAGATCTTAGTTTGCCATCTTGAGAAGATTACCAACAAGATTTTTGAGTCGAACAAGATAATATTCTTGGACAATGAATTGCCTGTTGAAGGGACTGAACATAACAAGGCACTCTATCTTACCATAAAAAGTGAGGAATCAGTGGTCACTCGGGTGTTAATAGACAACGGGTCGAGTGCAAACATTTGTCCACTTTCGACTCTCGAAAAGCTGAAGACTAATCCTGACAAAATCTGGCGAAATAGTGTGAGTGTTCGAGGGTTTGACGGAGGAAGCAAAAATACTTTGGGAGATATCATTTTGGAGGTCACCATTGGGCCGGTAGACTTTTCCATGGAATTTGAGGTGTTAGACGTCACTGTGTCCTATAATCTATTGCTGGGGCGGCCGTGGATCCATGCAGCTAAGGTCGTACCATCATCCCTGCACCAAATGGTAAAGTTCGAATGGGAGCAGCAAGAAATTACAATGCATGGAGAGGAAGACACTTGCAATACCATAATGCCCTTCGAGGAAGCGGATGGGGACAAGGGTCCCTGGGTGTACTAGGTGACAGACATTGTGATAGTGAACAAGATAGCAGAAGTAGAGAGCTTGCAAATCCCTACAGTGGCACCTGCCACAGTGATGGTAGCCAAAGAGATGATCAAGAATGGATTTACGCCGGGAAAAGGGCTAGGAATAGCCTTACATGGAATAACTCAACATGCTCATCTACCGGTAAACAATGACACCTTTGGCTTGGGCTTCAAACCTACCCACACTGACATCTAGAAAGCCAAAAGAACCAAAAAGAAAAATTAGACCCTTCCTAAACCAGTCCCAAAATTGTCCGACACCTTCGCCAAGCCTGGTACAAAACGACAACTGACATCTGCTGCGTCTAGGTATGTTGAGAGAAGACCTGATGCGGAACTCCTGGTGAGGTTTGAAATGTTATTTAGGGACGTGAACATGGTGGAGATGGTCAAGGGTACCAGCAAGATAGACATTCAGTTCGTGGGGTCTAGTGTTGCACTCAACAATTGGGAAGCCACTCATTTCCCTATCCGGAAGGAGTCTGCGTAATTAGCTTTTGAAATATATCATCATTTCCCAAAAGCAATTTTATTTTTGTAGTACCCACCCCATTGAAATCAAAATGTACCCAATCTTTGTTCATCTTTTGAAATATCAATGAAATGCAATTTCTTCTTCATTCTTCATTTTTTGCCTTATTTTTATTTTTTCTTCCTTCTGTACAGTTCAATATGCGCTGGTTCTGATGATATGTCATGCATGAAGGACTCCCGGCCCAGTTCTGACAATCGAATTATAATACAAGAAATTAAGAATGAGAGTGAGGTAGAATATGAGGATGAGGAAATACTGGAGGAAATAAGTAAACACTTGAATCAATATGAGGAAAAACCCAAACAGAACTTGAGTGACACAGAATCTATCAATTTAGGGAGTGAGGATAATGTCCGGGAGATAAAAATCAGTGTACACTTAGAAGCCTCCCTCAGGGAAGAGTTAATAAAGTTGTTGCACGAATTCAATACACAAGTTGCCTATTTATCCCGAATGCCGGCCGGTAAAGGAAAAGTTGAGAAAATTCAAAACGGACATCGGCAAAAAGATAAAAGAAGAGGTGAATAAGCAGTTTGAGGCAAAGGTCATACGAGTTACTAAGTACCCCACCTGGTTAGCAAATGTTGTGCCAGTTCCAAAGAAAGATGGAAAAACCAGGGTGTGTGTGGATTACAGAGACCTCAAAAAGGCCAGTCCAAAGGATGATTTCCCATTACCAAACATCCACATACTAATAGACAATTGCGCCAAGCATGAAATTGGCTTTTTTGTAGATTGCTATGCGGGTTATCATCAGATCCTAATGGACGAGGAAGATGCAGAGAAAACTGCTTTCATTACGCCTTGGGGAACATACTGCTATAGAGTGATGCCGTTTGGGTTAAAGAATGTCGGAGCTACTTATATGAGGGCAATCAAAACAATGTTCCATGACATGATGCATCGAGAAATTGAAGTGTATGTGGACGATGTCATCATAAAGTCCAAGAAGGAAAATGATCATGTGAGGGACTTGAGGAAGTTTTTCCAAAGACTCCGAAGGTATAATCTTAAACTCAATCCTGCGAAATGTGCTTTTAGGGTACCTTCAGGGAAGCTATTGGGATTTATAGTAAGTCGGCGAGGCATTGAACTAGATCCGTCAAAGATAAAAGCCATCCAGAGTTTGCCTCCGCCGAAGAACAAGAAGGAAGTAATGAGCTTATTAGGAAGGATGAATTATATTAGCCGGTTCATTGCTCAGTTGACATCAACATGTGAGCCTATTTTCAGGTTGTTAAAGAAAGATGCAGCAGTGAAATGGACCGATGAATGTCATGAATCCTTCGATAAAATCAAGGAATATTTGGAAAATCCTCCAGTGTTAGTTCCTCCAGAGCCGGGGAGACCTTTGATCTTATATCTGACAGTGCTTGATAATTCTTTTGGTTGTGTGCTAGGACAGCACGATGAGACGGGCAAGAAAGAGCAAGCTATATATTACCTTAGCAATAAATTCACATCTTACAAGGTAAAATAACACAGCTAGAAAGAACGTGCTGTGCATTGACCTGGTTGGCTCAGAAATTGAAGCATTATTTGTCAGCATACACCACATACTTGATTTCACGGTTAGATCCTCTGAAGTATATATTCCAGAAGCCCATTCCTACAGGAAGACTTGCTAAATGGCAGATTCTGCTCACAGAATTTGACATCATTTATGTAACTAGTACGACGATGAAGGCACAGGCAGTTGCAGATCACTTGGCAGAGAATCCAGTGGATGATGAATATGAGCCACTAAAGACATATTTTCTGGATGAGGAGGCAATGAATGTCGAAGAAATAGAACGAAGTGAAAAGTTGGGATGGAAGATGTATTTCGACGGAGCCGTCAACAGTAAATGAGTTTGTATTGGAAGAGTGCTTATTTCAGAAACAGGTCAACACTATCCTGTTACTACTCGGCTTCGATTTTTCTGTACCAACAATATGGCCGAATATGAGGCGTGTATATTGGGATTGAGGATGGAAATAGACATGGGTGTTTAAGAGATTTTGGTCATGGGTGACTCGGATCTTTTAATACACCAAATTCAGGGAGAATGGGAGACAAGAGATTTGAAATTAATACCTTATCGGCATTGTCTACATGAGTTGTCCCAAAGATTCCAATCCATAGAGTTCAAACACATCCCAAGAATGCACAATGAGGTTGCAGATGCTCTGGCCACACTATCCTCTATGTTACATCATCCGAACAAAACCTATATAGATCCACTTCAGATATAGATATATGATCAGAATGCTTACTGTTTTGCTGTGGAAGGAGAGTTGGATGGAGAACCGTGGTATCACGACATCAAGGAATACTTGAAGACAGGAAAATACCCAGAGCAAGCCACCGGAGATCAGAAGAGAGTTGTAAAACGCTTAGCGAGTGGCTTCTTCCTCAATGGAGGAATTATATATAAAAGAACACCAGACCTAGGATTGTTGAGATGTGTGGATGCGCAACAAGCTGTTAAGATTATGACTGAGGTGCATGCTGGAGCTTGCGGACCCCATATGAGCGGGTATATCTTAGCAAAGAAGATCCCGAGAGCCGGATATTATTGGCTCACCATGGAGTGGGACTATATCAGGTATGTGAGGAAATGCCACCAATGCCAAGTACATAGAGATTTAATCCACTCCCCACCTTATGAATTGCATAGGATGTCTGCACCCTGGCCATTTGTCGTCTGGGGCATGGATGCTATCAGACCTATAGAGCCTGCAGCTTCTAATGGACATAGATTCATTTTGGTCGCGATTGATTACTTTACTAAGTGGGTGGAGGCAAAGACATTCAAGGCGGTGACGAAGAAAGCTGTAGTGGATTTTGTGCATGAAAATATTATATGCCGATTTGGAATTCCCAAAGTCATCATCACAGATAACGGGGCCAATCTCAACAGCCACCTCATGGTGGAAGCTTGCCAGAGATTTAAGATCCTACATCGTAACTCTACACCGTACAGACCAAAGGCAAATGGGGCAGTAGAAGCTGCAAACAAGAATATAAAGAAGATCCTTAGGAAAATGGTGGAGTAGTCTAGACAATGGTACGAGAAATTACCTTTCACTCTTATGGGTTATCGCACAACAGTGCGCACTTCTATCGGCGCCACACCCTATTTATTGGTCTGTGGGACAGAGGCTATTATACCCGCGGAAATAGAGATACCGTCACTACAAATCATAGCTGAAGCTGTGATAGATGACGAGGAATAGGTAAAAGCCCAGCTGGAATAATTAAATCTGATTGACGAGAAGAGGTTGGCAGCAGTTTGCCATGGGCAATTGTATCAACAAAGGATGGCCAGAGCATATAATAAGAAGGTGCGTCCTCGGAAGTTTGAAGTTGGACAACTTGTATTGAGGCGTATCTTACCACACTAGGTTGAAGCAAAGGGAAAATTCGCGCCAAACTGGCAGGGGCCATTTACGGTATCACGGGTGTTGTCCAATGGGGCATTATATTTGACAGACATTGAAGGGAAATGCGTAGAGACTGCTATCAATTCAGATGAGGTCAAAAGATACTATGTATGATTCCCTTTCAATTGTATGATTGTATTTTGTTGTGATTTTGGAATTGAAATGATGAAGGCATTTCATTCTCTATCAAAACACTTTATCCATTGACATCCCCTTTGAGCCGTGTTCGATATATTCTTTCATACCCCTCTCTCGGAATTGCTTATGACAAAAAGAAAAAGTAGCAAAAAAAGAAAAATTAAAAAAAAAATAGAAAAAGAGAGAGAAAAAGGAAAGAAAAAAGAAAAAAAAAAGAGAAAAAAGCAAAATGCAAATAAAAGAAAAAAGACAAAGAAATCGGGAAAAAGTCAAAAGAAATTCATGATTGATGGCGTAGTTTGAACTACGTCTGACTTGATCCCGAAAGGGTACGTAGGTAGCCTCACTGAGGTTCAGTCACAATAAAGAAAAAAACCAAAAATCCCCAAATATTGAAACTGGGGCAGAAGTTATATTTTATGTTTCCGAGAGTTGTAAATATTTTTAAACCCCCGTAAGTTTTGAGCCTTTTATACCTTTCTTTATTAACCCATCCAAAAGCCACGTTATAGTCCAAAGAAAGACATTCTAATCAATTTCAAGAAAATAACAAAATGCAATGTGAATAAAGGAAGATCGGTACATTGGACAACATCAGCGGTGCAGAAAAATAAAAGATAAAAGGAAAAATCAAAAAATCAAAAAAAAATGAGAGAGTCTCATCGGTGAAAACCTTAACCGGCACCGTGAAGGCGACTGTGAGATTCAGAGAAATAAAAATGAGAGAGTCTTGTCAGTGAAAACCTTTAACGGCACTGCAAGGCGAGTGTGAGAATGAGAGAGAATAAATGAGAGAGTCTTGTCAGTGAAAACCTTTAACGGCATTGCAAGGCGACTGTGAGGATGAGAGAGAATAAATGAGAGAGTCTTATTGGTGAAAACCTTTCATGGCACCATAAGGCGATTGCGAGGTTTATTATAAAAAAGAGGAAAAGCAACAAAACATAGAGCCGGTTTGGGTTGTAAGAAATTTGGAGTCGGAATAATAGATTGAACGAACTAGGTCGGAGTTTAAATACATGGCATGGTCAACGGAATCAGCCGACAAACCGAGATAAGTTCTATCACTTCTGCAAAACACTCTTACCCTTTTTTATGCATTTCATTGTTTTTCCCTTTGAAAGCTAACTACCAGCTTCCAACGATAAGAGTTGAAATAACATTGGATCAGAAAAGAAAGAAAAGAAAAGTTGAAAAGAAATAAAGCAGTTTCAGCAAACGGAACCAATAGAAAAGAAAACAAAATTGGGAAAAACAAGAAAATACAAAAAGAGCTTGCAGAAGATAGTGAACTGAAAGACCGCACATCGGAAGAGAAGCAAAAAGAGGAAAGGCAATGAGAGGCAGGAGTGGTAGATGCCAGTTGCCAGAAGCTTATAACTAATAAGATTTTGTTTTTATGATTTAGATAGGAACAAATAGTCACTAATCACTTTAAAGTAAATGTGACCAATGTGGAAAGATAGAAAACATTAAAAATAAAGTCCAATAATAAATGGATGAATCCATGGATGAAAATCATTCAATCAAGAAAACACCAAAAACAACGAGGAGGTATCACCTTTTTAAATTCACACCCTAGTTATCAAACTAAGGGAATACTTTTCCGCATTCGCATTTCATGCATCGGGCGCCCACCTGGATAACAAGGGAATACTTTTCTACATTTGCATTTCATGCATCAAGCGCCCACCTGGATAACAAGGGAATGCTTTTTTGCATTCGTATTTCATGCATCAGGGCGCCCACCTGGATAACAAGGGAATACTTTTCTGCATTCGCATTTCATGCATCAGGCGCCCACCTGGATAACAAGGGAATACTTTTCTGCATTTGCATTTCGTGTATCAGGTTGCCCACCTGGATAACAAGGGAATAATTTTCTTCATTCGCATTTCATGCATCAGGCACCCACCTGGATAACAAGGAAATATATTTCTGCAATTTTAATTTCTGTTCAGGCGCCCACCTGGAAAACAAGGGAATACATTTCTTCAAATTTTAATTTCTGTTGTGGCGCCCACCTGTATAACAAGGGAATACATTCCTACAAATTTCAAATTTCTGCAATTTTAAGTTTGTGTTAGCTAATATGAGTAACACCGTAACATGAAGAGCCCATACTGGGGCAGAAGGAAAAGTTTGTTGTTTTTTTTATTTTATTTTGAGCAGGTATCAGTTTGAAGGCGAGAAGTACCATCGAAAATTAAAAAGAGGGAGAAGCAAGAAAAAAGAAAATCAACAAAAAGAAAGTCAGTCGCACAGAAAATCAAGGAAAAGAGACAAAGAAGAATAAAGAGACAAGAAGTTAGATAGGAGCAATTGTAACTCGTAGAATTATAGCTTAGAATAGCTTCTTCGTTTTACATTTTATACCCCCGGTGTAATAAGGAGTAGGTCAGCAAGTCTCAACAATGTCAATGCAACAGTAAGTCTAGTAGTTTCTAACTGCTAGACCTTTTCGAACTACACTGACCCGATTACTGTTTAGCCCGGGATAAGTAGGCAACATCTAAAGTAGGATGCGGTCAAAAGGTTTTCAAAAAATGCTTCTTACGGAATATCCCAATGGGCAAAAATCTCTCATTACTGCTCACTTGTCTTTGCACTGAAACTCTTCGTGTTCCCGAGCAAATAGGGGCAGCTGTGAGCACGTGATTTTTACACTAGGCAATAAAATTCCAAAATTAAAAATAAATAATATTTTTTGAGTGTAATTGCATGACTTGTTTGAAATTAGATACATTTTGTGTGTTTGAATAATTAGAAAAATTAGAAAATTAAAAAATAGGAGAAATAATTACATTTTTGAATTAATTAGTTTTAAGAAGAAAATCTACAAAGAAGAGCATTAATAGCAGAAATTATAGGAAAATAGTAGAAAATTACCAAAAAATTGTCAAAAAATTAGTGATGGTATGGAATTAAGTATTTTAAATAATACAAAAAGGAAAAAATGAAAATACAAAAGAAATTGCCTGAAAATAATTAAAATACAAAAAATACAATAAAATTGGGCCAATTGAAGTCTGAAATGTTGGCCCAATGCATTTGGCCCAAAGAGAGTCGGCCCAGTGCATTGGGTAACGTTAATTTCAGCCGTCCGTTTGACAAATCCAATGGCTGAGAGAATTAAGGTAATATTAATTTAATTAATTTTTGAGATTTAATCTCAGCCGTCCGGGCCAATAGATCTAACGGAGAGGGTCTTTAGTCTCATTTGAGGCGAGACAGTGTCGTTTGGTTAAGGCAAATTTTGACCGTTGATCATCGATGATCTAACGGCCAAGAACACCTCAGTATCCCCGAGTATATAAGGCCAGTGTCTCTTTGAGACCGGCCATTTGCAACATTACAAAACCCTAGCCGTCTATCCCCTCCCCTCTTCGTCTTCTTCAACCTCTCACCGGCCATGGAGACTGTCGTCTCCTATGGAAGTATCCGGCCATCCCCCTTCTTCCTTTTCTTCTCTTTTCTTCTTCTCCGTCTCAAGCCATAACCAAAACCCCATGAAACCCCAAACCCCCCCCCCCCTTTCTTGAAACTCCGGTCATCGGAGTTCATCTTCGGTGACCCAAACAACGAGAACCCATCCCAGCTTAACACCATAAAACCCTTTTGACCTGATCTATCACCCCCACACTTAGTTTCCCTCAAATCTTTCTCCTCTGTCTCGAATATTCGAGAATAGGTCGCCGGAAACCTAACTCCGGCGACTTTAAATAAACTTCCTCCCAAAGCTCTCACCTTTCCCCTTTCTAAATACCCCTCTCTAACCAGAAAACCCCAAAGACTTCATCTTGAAGTCTGATAAGAAAATCAGAAAAGAAAATGAAGAAAAAGAAAAGAAAGATTGAAAAAGAAAATAAGGAAAAAGGGAAGGAAAATAGGAAGCTTAGGGGACAGTCCCTGCGAGCTAAGTACCTCCCCCCCCCCCCCTTCATTTGCTTTCTTTGCTTGCCTTGTTTGCCATTTCTTGTCATTTTTGTGTGTCTCTTCTGATAAAATTAGAACTAGGGTTTTTTGTATTTAAGAAGTCTTAGTTTGTTTGCTTTTCTGTTTAAAGGATATGTTCCTCTTCATCTTATCTATTTCTTGCATGTTTTTAGATTAAGGTTTGGTCTTTGGGAAATCTAGTTTATTTGTTCTGATTCTTATCATCTTTACTTCATATCTTCTAACCTCATCACTCGCATGTTAGATTAGGGGGCTTTCTCTGTTTGTCTCTTCATTCCTACTCTGTTTAAGGGTTACTGCATAACTATGTTTAAGCTTAGCTATTCTTTAATCTTGATAAAACATTTTCTCTACTTTTACTGCCTTATGGGCTTTTGCTTATGTGTGTCTATGACTAGAACATGCTTAAGTATGATTTGGGGTTTTTCAGTGATTCACTTAGCATAAAGAAGTTTTTAACTAAGCATGTTTAATGATAATTGACACTTTGTTATGAAAATTAAGTTTGTAAGTGTAATTGATTGAGATTCAACAATACTCAACCTTCTCTCTGAGTTTCGATTAATTGATGAATAAATTTGATTTCATTGGCTATGTGTGCAATTATTTGTTGAAAATAGCTATGTTTGTAATAGCTTTGTGTTAATATGAACACTGTTAATGCCTGTCATGCCTAGGTGAATTGGTTATAGCTGCAATAGTATTAAGACTCATAAGTGGTTAACTTGGAAAACATGTAGTAAGTGTCTTAGAATAAGGTTAAAATTGAAAATCACAAAAATAGGCTATAAGTTTAATAAGTGACCAAGAGTGGTCAATTTTGTAATTGACCTACTCTGTTAGGTCTCTCACACACTGGCCAACACTTAAATGGGCTAGTTGTGTAATAATTGGTTTAAGTCTGAAAATTTAGACTTACCAAGGCCCTGATTGAGCCATGATCACAGGTGGCTAGACTTGCAAAGGTCTTAACCAGGCATGTGTTCAGTAATGGGCCTTGAAATGGCAAAGCCAAGTCCAACTTTGGGATCGGCCAAGTTTTAAATAATTTAATAGGACAATAAAGCAGGCTAGTCGTGCAATTTAGCTTAATTAACAGAAAATGAAACAAAGTGGTTAAAATTGAAATAAGTTCATAAGTCAAATGTGGCCATTCCTTAAATACTAATACAAAGACTGTACATTAGTTAAATAAAAGCTAAAACCCTAAAAAATTGACCTAGGTAGGTCGGGTAATTTAGCAATGCCTTCAAGGCCACATAAGGAACTTAAAATGGCAAATTAGTAGATTACATAGAGCATATAGGGATATAGGAGACATTTGTGCTCCTGATTTCTGCTATTCTACAGAGATTTAAGGGCATAATGGTCTCAATGAGAGAAATCATATAGATATAGAGTGAAATACACTGAAATAGCAAATAGTTTTCTCTGGTTTTCGAGCTGAAATTGTTGTTTGGAGTTTGGTTTGGAATTTTTGCTCGTCTTTTGCTGGGTTTTCTATTGCTGATTGTTGTGTTGTTTGTGCTCATTTGGAACTCAAATTCTCACTGTTGCGTTGCCTGTCAAGTTGTTGCTATGCCCATTTCTGCTACCCTTAGAACTCATCGGTTTATTTTTGCTGAATCAGGTACGCTTTGTCCAAGGCTATGTAATGAAGAAGAAATGTTGAAATGAAGTTTCAGATGTGAAATTTCTAATTTTCTTCTATATTTTCTGTTTTCTTAATTAGTTGTTTAGTATTAGCATATATCTGTAATTTATTAGAATAGTATTGTATGTGTAAGTAAGAAGTCGAACAAAAATAATGTAATAGATAGTAAAATAGTAGTAGTATAGTCCCGGTAGTAGATCACTTAGTTAAGTAGGTAAAACCCATAAAACAAAGCTAAAAAACCCTAACATGGATCGATAACAACAATGCCCACAGTAGTAATATCAATCACGTTCACTTAGTTAGTCGGATCTGTAGATCGATATTTGGATATGGATAAGATTAAAAGAGAAAACAGTCAGATGAAGTAATAACTCAATTGATATCGAATTTGTGATATCAAATAAGCTTAATTCATAGTAAAACTAGTAACATAACTGAGCACCGGTGAATAACTCATTTAGCCTTATATAATCAGAATGTTGTTTGTAAGTAGTTGAACTGTTTAGTTTAATTCTTGACACCCCAAACCTATTCCCACCACTAAAACAATAAAAAGACTTCGTCTTGAAGTCTGAAAAGAAAACCACAAAAAGAAAAAAAAGAAAACTGAAAAAAAAAGAAAAAGAAGAAAAAGAAAAAGAAATAACGAGAAAACGAAGCTCAGGATACCAATCCTGCAATCTAAGTCCTTTTCCCCTTTTGTTTATATTTTTTATGATTTTTTGTTTGTCTTTGTTTGTTTCTTTCTCATGTTTCCAGTATATTTCTAGTGTGTTTTCTTTCATTAGCTGTTTAATCCATTGCATGATAGATTAGGATTATCATCTTTAAAAATCCATGTTTATTCTGTTTCTCTGTTAAGTCATGTTTTATTTGATTAACTCTTCTTCATCTTCATGTCGATTATCATGTCTTCTATCTAGATTTTCTTCTTTAGTAGCATGAATCATTATATGTTCAGATTAGTCCTTATATTCTAGAAATCTCTTTTGTTCCGTTTAAACCATGTCTTCTTTTGAAGCTTCTTTTACAAGTTCTACCTGTCTATGCTTAGTCAAGTACACGTGAGCATGATTAGGGTTTCCAGTAGCCTTTTAAACATAAGAAAGTTCTGACTATGCCTGCTTCATGCTTGATTGATACACTGTGTTGTGGAATCTGGATTATAAGTCTTTGATTGAAATTCAACAATATTCAATCTCTTCTCTGAGTTTTTGTTAATTAATAAGTAACTCTGATTTCATGGCTATGTATGCAATTTGGTATGATAAAGGTTATGTTTGCAACAATTTTGTGTTAGCTGATTACTATTAATACCTAGTATGCTTAGGTGAAATTGGTTATAGCTGCAGTAGTGTAGTAACCAGAAAAGTTGTTAATTTTGAAAACATGTTTTAAATAGTTTAAAATTGGTTAAAATTGAAAACTACAAAAAGAGGTCACAAGTGAAATGAATAACAAAGAGTGGTTAGTCTTGCAACTGACCAACTCTAAATAAGTTGAAAGCACTGGCTAAGTGTTAAATAGGCCAAGTGTGTAATAAAATTGACTTAAGTCTAATAGGCTAGACTTGCAAGGTCCCAATTGGCCTGTGTTCACAAGTTGGCTAGACTTGCAAAGTCTTAGCCAGCCTGTGTTCACTGATTGGCCCAAAACTGCAAGGCTAAGTCCAGACTTTGGACTGGCCAAGTCTTAAACAAGTATAGTTCTAAATAATTAAGCAGGCTAGTTCTGCAAATTAGCTTTAATCACAGAAAATGAAACAAAAGAGATTAGAATTGAAATAAAATTGAAGTCTAATCTGGCCAGGTCTTAAAAACTAATGTAAATACTAGCCAGTAATTAAATAAGAGCTAAAAAGCAGAAAACCTAACCCGGACAGGTCGGGTAAATAGTAAATACCCTTAAGGGCATATAGGGAATAGAAAATGACAAAATTGTGGATTTAATAGAGCCTATAGGCACACTAAAGACATTTAGGCTCTTGATTTCTGCAATATTGCACAAGATTAAGGGCACAATGGTCCTAAATAAAAGGTAACTTAGTAAATAACACTAACAAGTAGGGGCACACTAGTAAAAGCCCCAAAAATAAATCAAATAGAACCTTCCAGCACATGCTGGAAGGAATTTCATAACAGAAAGTGTGACTAAAATGTAAGAATTGGTAAAAAGGAGGGGAGGGAACTAGAATTACTTTCTAGCTTTTCCCCCGCCCAAAATTTTCACCATCTCTCACCTATAAATACCCCCATTTGGAGCCTGTTTAGGGGCTGAATTTTGGAGATCAAAATTTTCAGAAAACTTTATACACCGCATCGTAGATATAGCTCCCTGGGTTTTCTAGTTGAAGTTCATACTTAAAGCTGTGTGGATTTCCTGCTTTTCATTGGGTCTCTATCGCTTCAATTTGCTTGTTGGGATTCATTCTAGCTGCTGTTGCATTGCCTGTGTTGATTCTAATCGTTGTACCTATTCCTTCCCTTAAAACACATCTGATTTCTTTGTTGAATCAGGTACATACCCTCGTTCGAGCTATGTAATTTGAAGTTATTATGATGAAATGAAGAGCTTGAATCGAGCTTAAAACCTATTGTCATTTTACGTTTCTGTTTTGTAGCTGTTTAAATAGTTGAATCTGTAATTCATTAGGAGATCTTGTGTATATGTAGAAGCATGAATGAAACAATGTAATAAGTAGTAAGTAGAGATAATGTAGTGATAGTAGCCAAGATCACTTAGTTAAAATAGGTTAAACCATAAAACTAGCCCAATCAATCTCGAAATATGACCTATAACACTAAATTCGTAGTAATGATTTCAATCAACCCCTAGTAGATGGTTTAATTTGATACTTGTTAGTTAGGTTTAAACAAAGTTTAGAAAATGGCTATAACAACAAAAACGAAACAGTAGTTTAGTTAAGAATGATTTTTATTATATCAAATGAACCAGTCTCATAATAAATTAAGTGATAAAATATAACCAGTATCAAGCAAGTGAGCTTCAAGTAAGCAAACCAGTTATTTTTTATCATGTTTTTGCATAGTTAGATAATATCTTGTCACTTAGCTAGTAAATAACTTGAATCAGTAGTATGAATTAGCTACTGAAGAACAAAGTAAAAGCAGATTGTTAATTAAGTCTTGTGCATATTAGATAATTGCGATTCATAATTGATATTGTTAGTTTTGTACAGTAATTTTCTCTTAACGAATAAAGTATAATTTGAAATTGTTCCTTTTGATCTCAAGTACCTGATCGTATTATGAGTTTTCAGTTTGTGTTTCCTTTCTCTTTGTTTCATTTTAGTCTAGACCTAACGTATAACGCATGCCTGGATTGGATTCAAATATTAATTGGGCTTCTGAACGAAAGCCTCAATGTAATTTGGGTTCCTGAAACCCAGATATTCACATCAATCTATTGAACACAAGCCTAGGAGTCCAGGCCTAGTAATTACAAAAATAATAAGGACTGGATTCGTTTTCTGGAAATGTAAGGTAATTAAAGTGGTTAAGGGAAAAACAATGATAGAAAATATAGCTATATGCTAAGTTTGGACTGTAAAAACGAATGGGATGAGCCTCGCATGGTAACAAAAATAGCGGGGCCCCCATATAAACAAATGATGAATACATAATAGATTCGGGAAGGTTGATAGCAAATTCCACAACTTTTCCTAAACATAAAAAGCCGCTAGACGATTATTAGGCACGATTTAATAAATATACCTTCCTTAATATGAGTGTGCACTTGGTGCGACTCAAATCATAAATCCCGGCGAAGCCGAAATGTATTAAATGTCACAGGCGTACTTGTTGCGGTGTGACTCGAAATACGTTTTTGCGAGGTCACAATTCGTAAAAATATTAAAGCTTGAAACGTGCACACATTGTTAAAAGGCATATAATAAGTCATATAAAATCGAGAACGACAGTTAAGCGACCGTGCTAAAACCACGGAATCCGGGAGTGCCTAACACCTTCTCCGGGTTAACGGAATTCCTTATCCAGGTTTCTAGTTTCGCAGACTATATTACAGAGTCATAAATTTCCTCGGTTCGGGATTAAACCGGTGACTTGGGAACCATTATCTTTCCAAGTGGTGACTCTGAAAATTAAAACAAAATCCCAGACCGATTGTCCTTTATTTGGAAAAACTCTTTCCTCTTTGTTATTATATGCTTCTCGGGTATTTGAACATTGAGGTATGCCCTATTCTCTTAATCGGGAACTTTAAAAGGGGGTAGTAAAAAGGGAGGTGTGACATGTGGTATTAACGTATAAAACATCAATTGGTATCAGAGCAGATTATCCTTGAAGAGGCTAACAATTTAGGAAAATATCAACATGAGTGCACCACCTCTGAACTAAGAAGGGCAATCCACAACCAGGCTTCCACTTTTTAATGGATAATACTACTCTTGGTAGAAGAACAAGATGAGGGATCACATCATAGGAGAAGACTATCAACTCTGAGACATTGTCACTTATGGTTCCCTGGCTACTATAATGAGCAATGTTGAACGAGTAGATGTGCCAAAAACTAGAGTTGACTGCATTGCTGAGGATTTAAGAAAATGGGAGAAGAATGCCAAGGTTAAGAAATTTCTTATGCGTTGACTAGGTTAAGATGAATACAGTAGAATTCAAAGTTGTACTATTGCTAAGGAAATTTGGAACACTTTGCAAGTGGCTCATGAAGGAACACCTCAAGTGAAGAGGTCCAGAGGAACACTGCTGTATTCTCAATATGAGAATTTCACCATGAAGGAAGGAGAAACCATCTAAGAGATGTATACAGGTTCACCACATTGACAAATAAACTTAAGTCTCTTGGATGGATTACCCTTGAAGAAGACAAAGTTGAGAAGATTTTAACAAGGGTTCTGCCTGTCTTTTTGGAAAGAAAAATTATTGCTATCCAATAATCAAAGAATATTGCTACTCTCAAGCTGGATGAACTAATTGGAAACCTTACTGTATATGAACTAAGAAGACAAACCATGAAAATAGATACACCAAAGAAGGAAAAGAGTTTGGCTCTTAGAATTGCTGAAGGTTCAAATCTGGAGGATGATGAAATGGCTATGATCACAACAGATTTCAAAAAGTACCTAATAAGAGGAAAGTGATATTTAAGAGGTACAACCTTTAACAAACCAAGGGCTCCTGAGAAATAGACCAATGAGGGTTGTTAAAAGTATGGTAAGACTGATCACATGATCAAGAATTGTCCTAAATGGGAAATTGAATGAAAAGGGGAAAGGGCTGAATAAAGGAACAAGAAGAAGGAACATGTTCAATAAAAAAGAAA
This sequence comes from Nicotiana noctiflora, assembly GCA_032618575.1. Lineage (NCBI taxonomy): Eukaryota > Viridiplantae > Streptophyta > Magnoliopsida > Solanales > Solanaceae > Nicotiana > Nicotiana noctiflora. Next base: position 399,049 of record JASVEL010005372.1, on the reverse strand, counting down.
CAAAGGTTCAACAAAGGCTATGGTTGCTGCCTTGGGAGAAACATCAGATGATAACTCAGAAGATAAAGCTGGAGATGAACAAGCGTTTATGGACATTGGAGAATTAGATGATGAACAAGAGGTCTAATGAAGGGAAGTAGCCAAATATGGTACATGGATAGTGGATACTTAAACTGGGAGCTAGAACCAGTTTCTTTCACTTGAGGACTTAAAAAGAAATAATATATCCTTTAGAAATGGGAAGAAATGTCAGATTATTGGGGCTGGAAAGTAGGTAAGACAGACTCTCACTCCATTGAGAATGCCTACATGATAGATGGCTTGAAATATAGCCTGATTAGTATGCTACAACTATGTGATAAAGGTAACCTTATATCATTCACCTCTACAGAATGCTTTTTGATTAACCTTACCACAAACAAGATTGTCTACTCTCTTAGAAAATGAACTAACATGTCTAAGTGTGATGGATAAAGATCCCCCTATAGCACAAAAGACTTGGTCATGACAGTCTAAATTAGATAAACAATTTATTCTCTAAGGACTTGGTGATATGGTCACCCAACATCAAGTTCAAAGAAGACAAAGTTTGAGAGGCATGTGCAAGGGGGAAGCAAGTAAGATCATCCTTAAAAAGCAAGAAAATGGTTAGCACAACCAAGTCATTGGAACTGGTCCATATGGATCTTTGTGGTCCAATGAGAATCATGAGCAGAGGTGGAAAGAAATATGTAATGTGCTTTTTGATGATTATTCTAGATTTACCTGCGTTCTATTTATAACATCTAAAGATGAAGCATTTGACATGTTTACTGCTTTTGTTAGAAAAATTCAAAAATAATTAGGAAATCAACTTGCATCCAATAGGTCTGATCATGGAACTGAATTTGAAAATGCTAAGTTTGTTGAATTCTATAATGAAAATGGTATAGATAACAATTTCTATGCCCCTAGGACTCCTCAACAAAATGGAATAGTTGAAAGAAAGAACAAGACTCTTGAAGACATGGCTAGGACTATGGTTCTTTCTAGTAAGTTGCCTTATTTCTTCTGGGCAGAGGCTGTAAACACTACATGTTACATTATCAATAGACGCATGACTAGACCTCTTGTACAGAAGACTCCCTATGAGCTAATAAAATGGAGAAAACCTAACATATCCCATCTTAGGGCATTTGGATGTAAGTGCTTTGTGCACAACAATGGAAAGCATATAAAGTGGTCAACAAAAGAACTTTATGTACAGGAGAAAGTGTACATGTAGTATTTGATGAAACTACCATTCTTTTTGAGTGACAGGAACATGAAGATGGAGCCATTTGATTGGTAAAGGACTTTACTGAAGCCTCAGCACAAGTCAAAGTGGCACCAATAGAAGGAACATGTGATGGAATGGGTTTTTCTATCCAGGGCAACCTGATAGGGGGAACTAATCAAAGATGAATTGAAATAAATCCCTTAAAAGGAAATTGTTCATTACACTGTTCCTCAGCAACGGAACATGGGAGAAACATTTAGAAGAAACCAGTTGGTTGTGAAACCTCACAAGTATCAAAGTTCTCATCGCATTGAGAATATTATCACTAATTCAACATCTGGATTAAATACTAAATCACAATTAAAGAATATGTGTGATTTTGATGTCTTTTTATCTTTTATTGAACCTAAAAATGTTATTGAGGCTTTGCAAGATGTAGATTGGGTCAATGCAAGATGACCTCAATCAATTTGAGAGAAGTCAAGTTTGGCATCTAGTTTTAAGTCCCAAAGTGTCACGACCCCAAATCCGGTCGTGATGGCGCCCAGCACATTGCTAGGCCAGCCTGACCAATTAACAACAATCACGGAGCCACAAGCTCACTTTATCCAATTTAAGCATAACAGAATAATTTAACAGTGATAGATATATTAAAAATAGGGAACCAAGTCCCAACACGTGCCAACTCCCATAGATCGAAGGGTCAAGAGTCATGAGCCTCTACAGAGTATACAAAGTGTAAATAGTGAATATAACTGTGCACAAGTGTGGGATGGTTAGAACAAAAATACAGACAAATTGGAGAATTAGGTCCTGCGAACGCTGGCAGCTACCTCGACCGTCCAAAAGCACTCCCGAGCCGCAATAGAATCAGCCCTGCTGTGATGTACCTGAATCTGCACACAAGGTGCAGGGAGTCGGGTGTGAGTACTTCCAACTCAGTAGTAATAAAAGTAAATAATGCTGAAGGAAGAAAACCACGATAGGCACTATCTCATGCTACACAATACAGAACTATCTTTATATTCCTTTCCAGCATATGTGAGTAGATTATTAAAATCTCAATTTTTAGCTACTTTCTTTCATAATATTATACCAATACCTGGATACAATCTCAAGCAGTGCAAGTCCGCACTCAAATCAGCCCCTCGGGCTCAGCACTCCTTATCAATTTACACCAGGAGATCTGGTCAATAAGGCAACTAATGCATGTGTGCCAGTAATGTATGAGTGCTGAATGTTATGCCACGTAGTACACGTAAACCAATGTATGTATGACATGCAATGCATATGACCGCAACGGCATGTAGCCCGATCCAATTTGGGTACCCGTACTCACTGTGGGGGTTTAGACTCCGGAGGGGCTCCTACAGCCCAATCACAATATTAATATCACACCTGCTGCGGCGCGCAGCCCGATCCGTATACCACTGCGGCGTGCAGGTCCGATCCATGCATGTGTATGCATATGCTCACATAAAATGTCATGCCCTAACATATGGCCCTCGGCCCCAATTAGTCTAACAAATAATCAAGAAAGCCCTACGGGCAACAATATCATATTAGCTCACAACTAAAAATGTTATTAAGACCTTGTTCAAGTTTTTCATAACCTTATAAAAATGCTGAATAGCAAAATACCATTTTAAACCTTAAATTTAGAATAAAATATGCACAGTGTTATCAAGACAGTGATAGCAATCCCTGAAGGATTCAAATAATTGTCACGAAGCCCAAACATGATAATTAGTCCAATTCAGTTCAACAATTAGGTGTTATTATTTATTACGCGGGACGGACCAAGTCACGATCCCCAATGGTGCTCTACCCCACGCCCGTTATCCGGCGTGCAAGTCACCTCGACACAGCACTAAGATGTGCAAGTCCGGGGTTTACCAACCCTCAGGACATCATTTACAAGTATTACCCACCTCGAACCGACGAAAGCTCATGCCCGCGACGCCTTAGCTCCCCGAACCGGCATCCACGCACGTCAAAACTAGCACAAATCAGCACAAATATATCAAAATAGGCTAATGGAACATAACCCAATCGAAAGAACTCGAAAAATATCAAAAATCACGAAATGTGCAAAACCCGAACCCCAGGCCCACATCTCGAAAAATTTTGAAACTCATATTTCCAGAGCCCTCGTCTCGCCACGAGTCCATACATATAAAATTTACCAAAATCGGAGTTCGATTGGCCTTTCAAAATCTAAATTTTCGTTTTCAATATCTAGGCCACAATCCTTCACAATTTCCACCCAAATTCATGAAGATTGATGTTAATTCTACCATAAAATGATGTTTTTGAGTCAAGAAACTTGCCTCCGATGAATACCCGATGATTTCCCAGCGTTTTCCCGTGATTTCTTCTCTCTGGGTCTCAAAATTATGTTTTTGGGTATATGAACCCGTGAGCCCTCTGTTCTGCAATTTAATTTCACCGCCAGACGAATTTGCTCTTCGCATTCGCGTGAGCTCCCACGAGTTCGCGATGCCCAGCATCATTTTACTCTTCGCGTTCGCGTTACCTATCACGCATCCGCGATGCACTGATCCATTTTCCCTTCGCGAACGCGACATGCCCCACGCGTTCGCGATGCACATTTCTTCAGCCATCCAGAGATCCTTCTACGCGAATGCGGCCTCCTCCTCGCGAACGCGATGCTTCACTATTTCCTCTTACGCGATCGCGACCAACACCACCGCGAACGCGATGCTTCCCAGATTCCTTCTACGCGAACGCGGCTCTCCTCCTCGCGAACGTGATGACCAAGGTGCCCTAGCCTACGCGAACGCGGGCCTTGCCCTCGCGAACGCGAAGGCTTAGCCTTCTGCACAGTGATCTGCAATTTACAGCAGACTTTGCCAATTTCAAAATGCACCCCGAGGCCCCGGGACCCCAACGAAAACCACCAACATACTCCAAAACACGATACGAACTTGTTCCAATCATAAAAACACCATCCGAAACATCAAAATCACCAATTACACACGGATTCAAGCCTAAGTTTCTTCAAAATTTCCGAATTGCTCATTCCATCAAAAACCACACCAAACGACGTCCGAATGACCTGAAAATTTGCAGGCATATGCAAAATCACCTAGCGGAGCTACTACAACTGTTGAAATTCCATTCCGACTCCCGGATCAAAATCTCACCTACCGTTCGGATTTCACCAAAATTCAACTTTAGCCAATTCAAGCCTAAAACTACACCGGGCCTCCAAATTCAATTTTGATTGCTCTCCTAAGTCATAAATGATCCCCCGAAACTAGTCGAATCATCAGAATCTAATTCCGAGCACTCTAACTCGATAGTCCACTCTAGGTTGACTTTCCATATTCAAACTTCCTTCAAACATGCTATTTGCTTCATTTTCAATTCAATTCACTCCTAACTCACCCGATAGGCTTTAACACTGATATAAAAGCATAAAACATGTAATTGCAACATGACGGGGTGGTAAATTCCCGTAACGACGGGCCGGGTCGTTACATTCTCCCCAACTTAAACAATCGCTCGTCCTCGAGCGTACTCAGGAGTTGTACTAGAAGCAACCCAATAGATGAATAACCTTACCAAGCATATATTCGGGCGACCATACGTCACTCTATCTCACATAAGTCCGAAAACACCATATAGTCAAAATTTCACAGACCATCTGAGCCATAAATCACATTGTACTTTCTGAAATCATATGCCAAATGCAAATCCCATGCCTATACTCAGGATACACTCGAATCCACTGCAATAACCCATACTCACCACTCCGGGTGAGATCATATGATGTATTGACAACCCCATCACTCGAGACGATAGTCTCTAATCACACAATTTCCCGTGATAACCAAATACCAACTGAAAACCCCTTTTCATTAGATAGAGTCTTGTTCCAACACCTTCATATCATGCCCACGGCAACCGAACAAGCGATATATCGAACCCATCTCTCAAGTTAACCATTCATGAATCCATTTCACTTTTAACTGATACCACAACAGATTTCGGACCCAAATCTCGGTATTACCTTTCTAACCAGCTGAAATCACATATACTCACACTCACTATTGGCTCCAACGCTCATTTCGATTATAACACACCGCACTGGTAATTTGACACCTCAACACCGACCTAAGCCACGACGAGCACAACATAGGCTCCAATAGAAACGTCTGGACACACTCGAATCATGACAACTGTCTCTAGCAAAAGAGCTACAATTCAATTCCTCTATGCCATCATAACATAGAACTGAGATCGCGTCTCGCATTATAGAAATAGAGTACCTGAATCCTCCTCGAGAGGTCATAATATTACGTGGCCTTGCCACGATTTGTGATTCTATCCCAACATTATTACTCATGAAGCACCTTAAGCCATTAAGCTCAAAACGGTTAGCCACGCACAGATCTAGGTCTTGAACCCACGCAATCAACCTCACCCACGGTGAAACAATTGACGTATGCTATCAAATCCTAAAAGGACACAACCGACGTGCCATTTGGCAAGCGATACTCAAAATGGACTTTTCCTCAGAAGTGGGGAAGTATTGTATACCCAGTAGCATATAACTAACTATATTTTCACAATATTCTATTGCAGCATGCAACCCGCTCCAATGACATACCCTTGGCGGCGTGCCACCCGATCCAAATAACCCGTGGCGGCGTGCCACCCGATCCATGCATAAATCTCGCAAAAAGGAAATGCATATCGAGTCGAATTTTCTCATTACAGCAAACATATATATATATATAGCCTCAAGCTCGGCCACATGAAACGCATCCGACAATGTTTCTCAATACTGGAACTGAATCAATGGTAGATACCTCTACACTGACATCCGCCACTAAGGTCCAACCGACAAAGCAATGCCTACCAGCCGTCCGCTGGTCCTGTGTACAACTACTCTGTTGGAGCATACTCTGATGCTCTCTGCTACGCAATTTGTGCCATTTTCCGACATAGTCCATATCACTTTTGTCTAGACGACCTGTCTTATGTCAACCAGTCTGAAATAAGGTATCATAACCCGGATTCATCATATCAATCTAAGAGAGAGCCACTAGGGCTTCCGATTTCCAATAATCAGAAAACGGTACTGATACACGCGATATACAACCACTGCATAGGCGGATTACGAGAACTTCTAGTTTCTAACACATATATAACACATGAATCGCTATACCTGGTTCCACACTCCACCGTACGAATACATAACGCACATCAACCGCCCATTCGTTCCACGAAAGCCATCCAAGAATTTCATTATGCCATCAACGACTCAATTATTACAGTCGATTCAACAAGAGAATACCACCATGCCATTAGATATTATCAGTTTACATTACCTTGTCCTTTTTGGATCATATTCCCTGCCAAGTTAATAGAATAGCAGTACCATTTTCTTAAATCATCGGAAAGATCGATTCTTAATTCACCTGCAGTTGTCCGCGCCGCTCAATAATTTTATTGACTTCCCATATATTATGAACTGATCTCAAAACCTAGAATATACCATTATCAACTTTCCATAACACATCGTATATACCATATCACACTAAGACAACATGGAAATTCATATCCCTTTCCTCCGCCTCAATGTCGGCGCACTCAACTAGTCAAGGACTTTCATGATCCCATATAGAGAAAACTCATTGCACATTCCAGACCTTACATGCCAACAGGAAAAATACACTCATTTTCAAACCATGGTAGAACACATCATAAACTCTTTCTCCCAATTACATTGCATAAGTTAAACTGCCAGGACTGAGTCCTTATACCCATATCAAGTTACACAACTGTCAGCACTCAAGAGCTTTGCTGCACAATATGTGCAAGACTCATTACTTCAACCACATACCAGGAATTAATCGTATTCCTTTTCGTACCATTCTGGTTTATTAACAAGTTGTTCCATTTACCCATTTTCCTTTCTGATTCATCTCTAATTTCATATCAGTCTTTACTGTAGTACGACAATGCCTCAACCCTTTTTACCACACAAGACTCGTACGCAAGACCACACGGTCTAAGACTCATAGGCCACTAAATACTTTCTTAATGTTTCCCAAAAGTACCACATTCTACCACTTTATTTTGATGAACTTCCCGCGATTTTTAAATTGTTATCATTACTTCCCAATATGGATACCTAGAATTCCCATCATTCACATGATATAACACAAGCCTTGAAACCGCCATCTTTAGCAACATACACAAATCTTAAGGCACCTGACTGTTACAAGCAAAATCTTGAACACTGCAAAATCATTCTCGAGCATCATTCACCCTTATTCAGTTGTAATTCAACTGTCTTATTGAGTAGAACCACTCGTGTTTTGTTAGAACTCTGACATCGCAGAACATGATTACTTACAGATACAATTAGCTATCTTTCTTTTCTATATGGTGAATATTCTTTACCAACAGCAGTTCAAAACACCCTAGTACTTCATCAGACCTACGAAGCACCATAACCTTTACTAGAATTTCCCAACATACTTAGAGACAGAATCAACATAGCACAATAGTGCAATCAGTTAATCATTAGCAACCTCCCCAACTTAGCTCGAAGCCATTCATCAAAGCACTTTCAACCACTCATATCTTTATTACTCAAGTGATGTTGAAATGTTACAATGAGATTAAACTCAAGTCATTTACAAGCCTTGACAGAGACTTGAATCATCAGAGACCTTAGCTCTTCTGCAATTCTTGCATTTATACACGCACCACCAGTAAGCCCACTCTCTTTAGGTGACAAAAATCTTTCTAAGTCCCAAATTTTCCAAATATTTCGGCAGAGTCTCCTTTGTAATTTGGCCTATCCACCTGCCAGAGAATCACCAAACCATTCTAACAATACATCCATAACTCAACAAGACATCGCAATGTATATCAACAACATTAATCTCAACACTATACAAGTTATATTATCAAAATTGATACATGGACATGCGCTGCACCTGCTCGAATCATAACATATGTCAAAATACCCCTCACCACAATACTCATAGCACAACCAATTCAATTTTCTTGAGTCTAAACTCATACTACCACACATAGTGCACTTTACATTTCCGCTAAGAGGCAACGAACATATTTCTCACGCCCATAACTAGGGCTACATATCAAATCACAATAAGAACTGAATACCTTACAGCTCTCCCATTATCAAACTGCAATTTGCACAATAAAGATCAATACCGATCGTATGAACTTCATAATACTGACTCGCGAAATTAGTACCTTGGTGCTCAAGTCATAGACAAAGATCTGGCCTCAAGTCCTCCCAACTGGCCCAACATGAATTCACAGAGATTATATCTCGGCCCCTCGATCGGGGAATCACAAGCCCTCAAGGCAATTATATTACTGAGCGCTCGAAGCGTACACAGACGTGTGGAAGGAATTTCAAAAATTATATCTCAAGCTTAATCAAGTGCGCACGATAAGAATTCCAAGAAATGTGAAGTGTTTCCTAAAGGTTCGCAGCCTCCCGAGGATAAGTACAGGCGTCCCCATACCAATCCACAAGACTCTACTAACCGGCTCAAGACTCATCAGGCCTAGTAAACCTAGGCTCTGATACCAACTTGTCATGACCCCAAATCCGGTCGTGATGGCGCCCAGCACATTGCTAGGCCAGCCCGACCAATTAACAACAATCACGGAGCCACAAGCTCACTTTATCCAATTTAAGCATAACAGAATAATTTAACAGTGATAGATATATTAAAAATAGGGAACCAAGTCCCAACACGTGCCAACTCCTATAGACCGAAGGGTCAAGAGTCATGAGCCTCTACGAAATATACAAGTGTAAATAGTGAATATAACTGTGCACAACGGTGGGATGAACAGAACAAGATATAGACAAACTGGAGAATCAGGTCCTGCGAATGCTGGCAGCTACCTCGACTGTCCAAAAGCACTCCCGATCCGCAATAGAATCAGCCCTGTTGTGTTGTACCTGAATCTGCACACAAGGTGCAGGGAGTCAGGTGTGAGTACTTCCAACTCAGCAGTAATAAATGTAAATAATGCTGAAGGGAAGAAAACCACGATAGGCACTATCTCATGCTACACAATACAGAACTATCTTTTTATTCCTTTCCAGCATATGTGAGTAGATTATTAAAATCTCAATTTTTAGCTACTTTCTTTCATAATATTATAGCAACACCTGGATACAATCTCAAGCAGTGCAAGTCCGCACTCAAATCAGCCCCTCGGGCTCAGCACTCCTTATCAATTTACACCAGGAGATCTGGTCAATAAGGCAACTAATGCATGTGTGCCAGTAATGTATGAGTGTTGAATGCTATGCCACATAGTACACGTAAACCAATGTATGTATGCCATGCAATGCATATGACCACTACGGCGTGTAGCCCGATACAATTTGGGTACCCATGCTCACTGTGGGGGTTCAGACTCCGGAGGGGCTTCTATAGCCCAAGCACAATATTAATATCACACCTGCTGCGGCGCGCAGCCCGATCCATATACCACTGCGGCGTGCGGTCCGATCCATGCATGTGTATGCATATGCTCATATGAATGTCATGCCCTAACATATGGCCCTCGGCCCCAATCAGTCTAACAAATAATCAAGAAAGCCCTACGGGTAACAATATCATATTAGCTCACAACTAAAAATGTTATTAAGACATGGTTCAAGTTTTTCATTACCTTATAAAAATGATGAATAGCAAAATACCATTTTAAACCTTAAATTTAGAATAAAATATGCACAGTATTATCAAGACAGTGATACCAATCCCTGAACGATTCAAATAATTGGCACGAAGCCCAAACATGATAAGTAGTCCAATTTAGTTCAACAATTAGGTGTTATTATTTATTACGCGGGACGGACCAAGTCACGATCCCTAATGGTGCTCTACCCCACGCTCGTTATCCGGCGTGCAAGTCACCTCAACACAGCACTAAGATGTGCAAGTCCGGGGTTTACTAACCCTCAGGACATCATTTACAAGTATTACCCACCTCGAACAGACGAAAGCTCATGTCCGCGACGCCTTAGCTCCTCGAACCGGCATCCACGCACGTCAAAACTAGCACAAATCAGCACAGATATATCAAAATAGGCTAATGGAACATAACCCAATCGAAAGAACTTGAAAAATATAAAATAACCCAATTTGCAAAACCTGAACCCCGGGCCCACATCTCGAAAAATTTCGAAACTCGTATTTCCAGAGCCCTCGTCTCGCCACAAGTCCATACATATAAAATTTACCAAAATTGGAGTTCGATTGGCCTTTCAAAATCCAAATTTTCGTTTTCAATATCTAGGCCACAATCCTTCACAATGTCTACCCAAATTCATGAAGATTGATGTTAATTCTACCATAAAATGATGTTTTTGAGTCAAGAAACTTACCTCCGATGAATACCCGATGATTTCCCAGCGCGTTTTCCCGTGATTTCTTCTCTCTAGGGCTCAAAATTATGTTTTTGGGTATATGAACTCGTGAGCCCTCTGTTCTGCAATTTAATTTCACTGCCAGACGAATTTGCTCTTCGCGTTCGCGTGAGCTCCCACGCATTCGCGATGCCCAGCATCATTTTACTCTTCGCGTTCGCGTTACCTATCACGCGTCCGCGATGCACTGATCCATTTTCCCTTCGCAAACGCGACATGCCCCACGCGTTCGCGATGCACATTTCTTTAGCCATCCGGAGATCCTTCTACGCGAATGCGGCCTCCTCCTCACAAACGCGATGCTTCACTATTTCCTCTTACGCGATCGCAACCAACATCATCGCGAATGCGATGCTTCCCAGATTCCTTCTACGCGAACGCGACTCTCCTCCTCTCAAACGTGATGACCAAGGTGCCCCAGCCTACGCGAACGCGGGCCTTGCCCTCGCGAACGCGAAGGCTTAGCCTTCTGCACAGTGATCTGCAATTTACAGCAGACTTTGCCAAGTTCAAAATGCCCGGATGATGGTCCGGATTCACCCCGAGGCCCCCGGGACCCCAACGAAAACCACCAACATACTCCAAAACACGATACGAACTTGTTCCAATCATAAAAACACCATCCGAAACATCAAAATTTCCAATTGCACACGGATTCAAGCCTAAGTTTCTTCAAAATTTCTGAATTGCTCATTCCATCAAAAACCCGACCAAACGGCGTCCGAATGACCTGAAAATTTGTAGGCATATCCAAAATCGCCTAGTGGAGCTACTGAAACTATCGAAATTCCATTCCGACTCCCAGATCAAAATCTCACCTACCGTTCATATTTCACCAAAATTCAACTTTAGCCAATTCAAGCCTAAAACTACATCGGGCCTCCAAATTCAATTCTGATTGCTCTCCTAAGTCATAAATGATTCCCCGAAAATAGTCGAATCATCAGAATCTAATTCCGAGCACTCTAACTCAATAGTCCACTCTAGGTTGACTTTCCATATTCAAACTTCCTTCAAACATTCTATTTGCTTCATTTTCAATTCAATTCACTCCTAACTCACCCGATAGGCTCTAACACTGATATAAAAGCATAAACACATGTAATTGCAACATGACGGGGTGGTAAATTTCCGTAACGACGGGCCGGGTCGTTACACAAAGATAGATTAGTTATTGGTACAAAATGGGTATTTAGGAACAAACTTGATAAAGATAGAACTGTAACAAGAAACAAGGCAAGACTGGTGGTCCAAGGTTACAGCCAAAGGAGGGCATAGATTATGATAAGACTTTTGCTCCAGTTGCATTACTAGAGGCAATCTGACTTCTCATATCCTTTGCAGCACATATGGAATTCACTCTTAATCAGATGGATGTGAAAAGTGCCTTCCTAAAGGGCTACCTGAAAGAAGAAGTGTTTTTGAAACAATCTCCAGGGTTTAAGAGCAAGGAATGTCCTAAGCATATGTACAAATTAGGTAAGTCTCTCTATGAAATCAAGCAGGCCCCAAGAGCTTGGTATGAATGATTATACGAATTCATGCTGGAGCATGGTTACAAGAGAGGTAAAATTTATAGTACCTTATTCTTAAGGGAAAAAGGTAAGGATAATATTTGGGGCCACTACTGATAAGCTAAGTAAGGACTTTGCAAAATTAATGGGGAGTGAATTTGAAATAAGCATGATGGGTGAGCTTAACTTCGTCTTATGCTTACAGATCAATCAAAGTCCAAGTGGAACCATGATCCATCATTAAAAGTATGCAGGGGGGCTAATCAAAGAGTTTAAAATGGAAGAATCAAAAGAAGTATATACACCCATTGCAACTGCTACAAAATAAAATGTTGATGAACCTGGTTCATCTGTTGATTAAAAGTTGTATAGGGGTATGATAGGTTCATTTATGTATCTTACTACTAGCAGACCTGACATATTTTCAGTGTAGGTCTTTGTGCTTGTTCTAAGGAAATCCTAAAGAGTCTCACCTGACTGTTGTCAAAAGGATACTAAGATACTTGAAAGGCACCACTGATCCGTGTCTTTGGTATTCCAAAGGTAGCTATGTTGATGCTAATTATGCATGTTTTCTAGTGGATAGGAAGGGCACATCAAGTATGGCACATTTCCTTGGTTCATGTCTTGTGTCATGGGCTACCAAAAAGCAAAACTCAATGGTCTTATCCACTGCTGAAGTTGAGTAAGTTGATGATGCCTCTTATTGTGCTCAATTGCTATGGATCAAACAGCACCTGGTAGACTTTGGTATTGAAGTTGGTTGCACTTCTATATTCTTTGATAACACTAGTTCTATAAGTATGACAAAGAACCCTGTTCATCATAAGAGGACTAAGCACATAGATGTTAGGCACATCTTCTTTATAAATAACTATGACAAAGGATTGATCTCCATAGAATTATGTGCTACTGACACATAAATAGCTAACATATTCACTAAATAACTAAGTAGAGAAAAATTTGAGAGGAATAGGTTGGAATTAGGGATGATTAAGATCACCTAATAGGACCAATTGAGAATTCACAATGAATAAAATGGAAAAATTTTATTGTTTTTGGCTATATATTCTGAAATTTTATAAATATCCAGATTAATTTTTTCTCAACTTCATACTTTAGTTAGTATACTCATGTGACATGTGTATATATTATTCACTGATCTCTTACAAAGTTTTTTCTATTATGATATATGATACATGCTCAAGAGAATTCCATATAAATAACTTGGTTCATCAGTATGACTTCATATGAAAGATCAGGTATGTGTTCAATACTTTGCATAATTGGAAATATTAACAATTCAATCATGAGCAGAAGTCTTATACTTGCCAAATTACTAGGAAATTCTATCCGCTGAGGCATGGAACCAGTTTCGTCTTTTTAGAACTCTAAAACCGTGATTGTTGATAATATTTAGGAAAGCCAAATAATCATTAAAAGTCTAGAATTACAGCTTGATTAGACCTCTAATTGACCCCTGAAAAGCTGTCGTTACTGTATTAATGTCCAATTCTCTTTAAATACACACCATATATCTAATCATCTTCATTACTCTAAAAACTGTCAAAAATATTTCTCCAACCCGAGTTGACTTCTTCTCCAAAATCCCCAAATTTCCTCAGTAAATGAAGAACCATGTCTAACGCACAAGATCATCCAGGAAATCCTCCACCACCATCTCCCTCAAATGCATCCTCATCTACTCCACCCTTGTATCCCCAAAACCTAGGTTTTGATGGCAGAAAATGCTTGCCCGAAAATTTGTAGCATCTAGAGCTCTGAATCTTTCCAATATGCGAATTGAGAGGGAAGGACTTGGGTCTTCTGACTTTTAGAAAACTCAAGAAACCCCTGGTGAGGTAAGTTCTTATGTGGTTGAAAACCAAGAAACTAGGTTTCTTCTAGTTAGACCTATTAGAGCTGTAAAATTGGATGAATCGAGTAGAGGTGGAGGTAAAAATAAAGGAAAATAGAGAAAGGCTGAAAATGGTGAAGGGAGGGGAAATGGGAGGAATAGGTTCTAGCTATATGTGGTGTTGCACAAGAGAGGGCAGAAGAGTGTGGCATGAAGTCAGGGGGAAGTGGTTCTAGGGAAGCAGTTGAAGGGTTGGTTCATCTAAGCAAACAAAGAGATGAACCTGGTTCATATACTGCGGAAACTCTGGCTTATCTTTTGGAAAGGGTTGGGGCAATTTATGACCCAAAAAATGGAAAGCTACCTCACAAAAAGCCCCAATTACTCCCAAGGAATCAAAGAAAAGAAAATATTCATCCCCAAAATCTAATGCCCCTTTAGCGCCTGAAGAAAAAGACACAAGAAACAGTGTAAAACAAAGTGAAGCTGACTTACAAAAAGCTTTAGGAGAAAGAAAGAAAAAGAAAATGAAGAAGGGAAAAGCAAAGGTTGCAGAATCCTCTAATGTTGTAGAGAAAGATGAGATGGAATTGGTCCATCAAGACAGTGGTACAACAGTGGAAGTTCCTACACCAAAAACTAAAAATTCCAAGACTTCTTCCAAGATGTCTTCTTTTGTGCCTATGTCTACTGAAACCTCATTAGCCAAGAGGACAAGGTCTGTAGTGAAAGAAAAATAAGCAAAAGTTTCAAATGATGAAGAGTGGAGTTGAGAAGAATAAGAAGTGGTATCTTAAGGAACATGATAAGTTTTCCATTTTTGGGAGGAGAAAAAATCTGAAAGGAAGATTGTTGAAGGACCCAGTTGAGCCAGAGATGATGAGGTTGATTGACTCTTTATCTTCTCAAGGTTGGAATGACATGGTTTTCATATGGATGGAAAACTATCCAGTAATGAACTAATTGAGTTCATGGCTAATGCTGCTATAAAAGATGGGGTTTTCAGTAGTTTGTTGAATGGAGTCTCAGTGAAATTTAGTGCTTAGAAACTGGGAGAAATTTTGGATATACCCTCTGAAGGGTTTGATGACTACACTAGGCAGAGGTATCCATGCCTGGACTCCCTACCTACTGCAATTGAGATCACCAAGAGGTTCTGTGATTCGGAGGATGTGAATAAAGCCATAGTTGTGCAGAAAAGTGAGATGAGGATTGAGGACAAGGTGGTGTTTGAGTTTATCAACAAGTTCCTACTGCCTAGAAAATAGATAAGACATAGTGCAAAACTACGTGGACCTGCAAGTTCTCATGGAGTGCCTTGATAGAGGAATGCAAATCAACTGGACTGCCCTCATTGTCAAATTGCTAGACAGGGTCATCAATGACTCCAAGGTTCATGCTACTCCATATGGCTTCATACTGACCACAGCTCTGGATAGGCCAAATATGCCTTTGAAAAAATAGGATATGGCATCAAGCAAGGAACACTTTGGTATTAAGAATCTACTGGCTTGTGACTATCCAGGCAATGCCGTCCTAGTTGAACCTGGTTTATCTCTAAAGACACCTATAAACAGCAAGATTAGGACCTTAGTTCAGGAATGTGGAACTAAAGATGTTGAGATTGCTAGGCTAAAGGCTTGTGTGGTTGAATTGGAAACAGAGAGGGATGGCTGATTCACTCCCAAACAACAATCGCTACCAATATAATCCAGTCTATTAAGTCCAGAGTCGATCCCACTGAGAATTAACCTATCAATTGCAATAATACTCTTGAATCAGCTTCCCAAACTTTTGAATATATTTTTATGGATGATATATACTAACTAACTTTTGCAATAAAATAAAGACTTGAAGGAAATAATTGAAAGTGATGTAAATAATAAAGAGAAAGACTAAGGTATTGATTTCCCCTATTAATGGAATCCCTTCTATTTATGCTCATACAAATTGTCAATATTATTCTATCAATCAATAACACTATTTCTACCGTAATTCTATCCCGAGAAATTACAATAATTTACTATTGCACTCTTCCGAGCTACCCTATCTAGCTTTAATTTGCATAGTTCACTTTAGATTGCACCCATGGTTTCGTTATTCCTAACCCCACCTTTACGCCTATAATTATAGATTCCTCTAATAATCTAGGTGTGATGTTGTTCAATAATTACCTAAATATGCACTCTTTTCTAAGTTATGCACACTAAATAGGTACAACTAATTGAGGATCCTATCAATTAACTACAACAAGAACGAAGTTGAACAAATAGAAATCTAACTAACAATTTGTAATCACATAACCCAGAAGTTCATCACTCAATAGGTTCCATCAAAACCTTAGATAAAGATTTAGCTACTCATAATCAAGGAAACAAGATAGATAATTGAATTCATAATCAAAGATTCAATGTAAAAGAAAGAAAGATGTTGAGAAAGTTCTCTCTTACCAGTTTGCTTGCAAAAGTAGTCAATAATACAATACTTGCCTCCTTTAGGCGAATCCTAACATTATATATAGGGTTTAGGTACATAACTTGCATTTTGAAACTTTAGTCCCTTAAAATCCTGGCTTCCACCGTGGTTTGACCGTGCTTGCGGTGCAACCGCGGTGGATCAAGTCCTCTGAAACTTCAAAACTTCCGCAGGCCTCTTCTGTCGCGGTTCTACCGCGAACGCGGTGAAATAACGGTATTTCACCCTGTTCCGTTTATAATTTGGAAATAAGCAAAACATGACAGTTGTATCCCTTTGAGTTAGCTTTCCAACCATATATTATTGATCCAAATCGGAGTTATGAGCAAACAGTTATCTCCCATTTACTAGATAGTGCACAATATGCCTCATCGAGTCTTCGTTTGTACTAAACTATCAAATTTGACCCCCGAACATGATCCCGGCTTAATTTCTTGAGCTTTTACTCAGACTTCAAAGTTCCAAATCACTTAAGTTCATTCTATAACATCTATATAGCTCGGAATCACACCTTTCCGGCTATTTTCGGCACAATTTCTTGACTTGTACCACACTTGGCCTTTTTCACCTTCTTTTGACTCCAAAACTACTCATTTAGTCTTCATTAGCTCATGTGTACCTATAACACACTAAAAACACTAATAAGAGCATTTTATCATCATAAAAAATATCAAAATAATAATAAAGTGTGCTTATTTAGGGCATAAATATAGTAAAATTCACCTATTATCAACACCCCACACTTAAACCTTTGCTCGTCCTCGAGCAACCTTAATCACACTTTAGGCCAATTTTATTAATGTCTCCCCCAAAATATGTCACACAAGCTATCTTTCATGATTAATCTAAGACATGCACAACCCTTACCCAACTGTAAATTCAATGCCAGCACATTATTACTTACTCTAATTATTATCACAGACTTGCAAACTTACCTTTTTCTTCCTAAGTTACATGCCCTCACACAATTATATTGAGAGAAGTCACACTTAAGCAATTTAGAACATGGAACTTATAGATGTAGAAAAATTTTACTCACTCTCAACAAAGAGCATTCATATGCATACAAATACATCATAGGCTTGCACCTAGTGTAATACTCAATTAATCGAGTTATTCAATGACAGATCAAGAGGCCTTTAAGGGTTGTAATGTCGGCTATGGGACGTGTAGGATACTTTTGGTTATAGTGGCTAACCTCCCTAAGTACTTTCTTTTTCACAACTTCCCTTTAAGATTTTTCATTATGCTTCCTCTAAACATTCATTCACCTTTTATTCACTTTTAATCCCCATTTTTCTGTTGGTGTAACTGGCTTTCTTATTAACATAAATACACAATATATATATTTTTTTCATCATTGCTTTGTAAAGCATTTACTGTATTTTGCCAGTTCAACATTTTCTACCATTCATTCTCGATTATCCCTTTTTCAATTTCCATTTACCCCACACTTTGACTTTTGCATATTCACTACAACACAAGTGCTTCTAAGAGGTAAGATACTACAACATATGATATATATTTTTATGAACATTATAGGGTTATCAAAGAACAGGCTTAAGGCTCAAAGGGGTTAACTAGGATACTATTTACAGGTAAATTTACAGTTTATTGATTTACGGGGTTACACAAAGAAATGCCTCTATCATCTCTATAACTAAACAACTTCCATTTCGTTTTGCACACACACAGGGCAAGTTCTAGGTATCATGTACAGCATATAATGCAGGTAAAAGCTCACACAGACTTAGCATGCAACTCATTTAGAATCAGGTTAGTCTACAGAGTCCTATCAACGTTCAAGCAAGCTGTATTGTGCAATTTAACGCATATCCTAGAATCAACTGTCAAGCTTAGATAATAGATTCTCACATTCATTTTAGTTTTGCTGATGTGCATACTTGGGGTTACAAGTTAACCTTTACCCTAAAATCCGAAAAAAGAAAAATCTACCTAACCCGGTTCAACAAAAACCCTTGGAAAAGAACCGTGGTCAAAATAAAAACCAAGGGGGAGGTGATACACTACCTAAAAAAGAAAAGAAAAGAAAGAAAAATTCCTACATGGACTACTTCCCTCAAGAGTACTTGTCCAAATAGTCCGTCATCAGGAAGAGCCCTCTACTCATATTTTTAAACTTTTCAAATTTTTTATTTTGTTTTGTATTTTTATTCCAAATTGGACCCTTAAGAAACCCGTCGCCAAGTGTCCATCATCGGGCCAAGCCAGCTAATATAATTCACAGCTAAATCTACTATGTACAACATACAATACAAGATAAGTCTCCCACCCCACACTTAAGATCATGACATGTCCTCATGGCATAATAATCAATGTACAACACAGAAGGGTGAGAAACCTTACCTGGGACCTGCCCCGTGTCTAGCAACTTTATCACTTTCTGTTTCACCATATCCTTCATATTTGGGTTCAGCCTTCTTTTGCATTTCCTAGAGGGTTTGTGTCCCTCTTCCAGGAGAATCTTGTGCATGCAGTACGCGGGGCTGATCCCCTTTATGTCTGCCATGGTACAACTAATGGAAGTTTTACATTCCTTGGGTACCTGTAATAGCTTTTGAGCCTGCACATCTAGCAAACCAGATGAGATAATAATAGGTAAAATAGAGTTAGGGCCTAGAAATTTATACCTGAGATGGGCTGGTAGTGGCTTAAGTTCCAGCTTTGGTGGCTCCTCGATGGATGGTTTTGCTGGAGAGGTTTCTCTATTTTCTAAGTGTAGAGGTTGACTTTCACCGTTTACCTCTTCTAAGTTCATCAGGCATGCCTGAAGTGGATCTTTAGCTGCCAATTCTACATTATCTGTCGCCACTATCATATATACTACATTAATGAGAGAGCAAATCGCGAACTCACTAGGGCGCCTTATGGATATTTGTACATTGAATATGATCTCCTCATCATTCAGCCTCATCTTGAGTTCCCCGGTCTCACAATCAATCAATGCTTTCCTTGTGGCTAGGAATGGCCTTCCTAAGATTATAGGAATCTCCTCGTCCACCTTGCAGTCCAGAATCACAAAATTGGTAGGAAATACAAACTTCCCCACCTGGATGAGCACATCATCCAATATACCGAATGGACGCTTAACTGTCCTGTCAACAAGCTGTAATAACATAGAAGGCCTGGATCTCCCTGATGCCCAGCCTCTTATAGATCACCAAGGGCATAAGATTTATGCTTGCCCCCAAATCACACAATGCCTTAGCAAAGGCAATGTTTCTTATAGTTCATGGAATAGTGAAGCTAGCTGGGTCAGATAGCTTCTCAGCTATGGGTCTAAAGACCACTACACTACATGTGTGTGTAAGAGTCATGGTGGCCAAGTTTTGGAAATCAAATTTCCGCTACATCAAATCTTTCATCATCGTAGCATGCCAATGCATCTCTTTCAAACCATCAATTAAGGGAATGTTTACCTGGATTTGCTTCAGCATCTCGAAGAAACTCTTGTATTGCTCCTCTTTCTAGTGCTTGGCCAACCTTTGGGGAAATGGCGCTGGAGGCCTCTTTTTCTGATTCACTTGGGATTTTTCTTTCTCTATAACATGTTAAACAACCGGCTATTCTACCGGTTCAGCTGCTTTCTTTGTTCCTTGATGCACATCATTATTTTCAGCTACTAGCTGGACTGTAACTTTTGTCAACCCAGCGGACTCATCCAGTTCAATGGGTACTGGATTGAGTGTCTCAGCCTGCAAATTTTCTCTATCTCTTTCCTGCTCAGCATCAAGATCTCTACCGCTTGTCAGATTAACTGCCATCAGCTACTTTGGGATTTGATCCTTCAGGTTTGTTTGTGTGTCTACATGCAATGTCCCTTGAGGACGATTGTCAAGTGACATAGCAATTTGGCCCACATGCACCTCAATATTCTTGATAGTTGCATCGTGTGCATCTATCCTCTCATTGGTTTTGGCATGTGACCCAATTACCTGCTGCATCATAGCTTCCAACCTTGTGAACCCATCGCCATGTCTACCCCATGCTGTGGTGGAGGTGGATAATACCCCTACTGCTTATTGTTGAAATTATGTAGTCTAGGATATGGAGCCATGTTGTTTGGTGGCTTCATACCTGCTGCATTATATTGTGGTTGAGGACGCCTGTATTGCTGTGGAGCCTACTGACCCTAACTTTGGTTACCCTGGCGCAGCCCTCCATAATTAGCCACACCGTTCATGTCTTCATGTTGGTGATGATGTCCTTGGTCTGCAGCCCATGGATTACCTATGGGTTGGCTCATGCAAGATGTGCACAAACCACCATTGGTAGTATCTATAATATGAACCTGCTGCTTGACCCCAGATTCTTCCACCTTCTTCATCAGGATGCTCATTTGTGTCAATTAAGTTGCCATGTTCTCCTCCATAGTGTTGGAAGGATTCGGAGGTACAGAGTGTACCACTGGAGTGATAGGAGCATTCCCGGTCGTCCACCCGGAGTTTTGAGCCATCTTGTCAAGCAAATTCTAGCCTTCTCTCCAGGTTTTGCTCAGAAAAGCCCCACCTGCTGAGGAATCTACAATATTCTTTATGGTGTCTGAAATACCCATGTAGAACCTTTGACCCAACATCTGTTCAGGAACCCCATGGTGAGGACACATAACCAGCATACCTTTGAATCGCCCCAAGTTTCATGTAATGTCTCCATTAGTTTCTGCTTGAAGCTCACAATCTCATCAATTTGCTGAGTTGTCTTGTTAGATGGATGAAACTTGTTGTGGAATTTCTCGACTAACTTATCCCATGTTGCAATGGAGTTTATGGGGAGTGGGTTTAGCCATACCTGTGCAGCCCCTATAACTGAGAATGGAAATAGCAATGGCCTGATGGCTTCCAGTGTCACGTTTGACTGCCTTTGTGTCTTGCATATAGAAAGAAAGTTCTTCAGGTGTTGCTGTGGATCTTCAACCTGAGTACCAGAAAATAGTCCCTTATTTTACAACAGGTGTAGCATGTTATTAGTAATCTGGAATGACTCGGCTTGAATGGCTGGCACAATAATGACAGTTGCCAAATTATCAATAGTTGGTTGTGCCCAGTCGAACAAAGCACCTTCATGCGCCTCTTGTACGTTCAACCCAGCTTGTTGGTTTGGGTCGTTCACGTCTCCCATATCGAAATCGAGTTTAAGTGGTTGCTAAGATTGCTGAAGTTGTCTGATTGACCTGTTACGTGCCCGGAAAGTTTGCTCTATTTTTAAGTCCTTCAATTAGTTCTACAGTCCTTGCAGATTTCCTAGGCATGCACCTGAGCACCCAATTCAACAATCGTCAAAATTTTCAATGTAAAGTGTGTAGAAAGAACCTAACCACACAAGAATCTTGTAGTTCTATCAATGGCAATTGATAATTCCTTTAATAACTCGGCAACATCGCCAAAATTGATTCACGCCCACATAACGGTCGCTTCAATATAATCCGGTCTATTAAGTCCAAAGTCGATCCCACAGAAAATTAACCTATCTATTGCAACTTCCAAACCCCAATAATACTCCTGAATCAGCTTCCCCAACTTTTGAATATATTTTTGGGGATGACTTCTACTGACTAACTTTTGCAAGAAACTAAAGACTTGAAGGAAATAATTAAAAGTGATGTAAAGACTAAAGAAAAAAGACTAAGGTATTGATTTCCCATATTGATGGAATCCCTTCTGTTTATACTCATACAAATTGTCAATATTATTCTATCAATCATGAACGCTATTTCTACCGTAGTTCTCTCCCAAGCAATTAAAATAATTTACTATTGCACTCTTCCGAGCTTCCCTAGCTAGCTTTAATTTGCACAGTTCACTTTAAATTGCACCCAAGGTTTTGTTATTCCTAAACCCA
This sequence comes from Nicotiana noctiflora, assembly GCA_032618575.1. Taxonomy (NCBI): domain Eukaryota; kingdom Viridiplantae; phylum Streptophyta; class Magnoliopsida; order Solanales; family Solanaceae; genus Nicotiana; species Nicotiana noctiflora. The sequence continues at coordinate 376,619 of JASVEL010005372.1, read as the reverse complement.
CCTTTACGCCTACAATTATAGATTTCTCCAATAATCTATGTGTGATGTTGTTCAACAATTACCTAAATATGCACTCTTTTCCAAGTTATGCACACTAAATAGGCACTGCTAAATGAGGATCCTATCAATTAACTACAACAAGAACGGAGTTGATCAAATCGAAATCTAAGTAACAATTTGTATTCACATAACCCAGAAGTTGATCACTCAATAGGTTCCATCAAAACCTTAGATAAAGATTTAGCTACTCATAATCAAGGAAACAAGATATATAATTGAATTTATAATAAAATATTCAATGTAAAAGAAAGAAATATGCTGAGAGAGTTTTCTCTTACTAGTTTGCTTGCAAAAGTAGTCAATAATACAATACTTGCCTCCTTTGGGCGAATCCTAACATTATATATAGGGTTTAGGTTACATAACTTGCATTTTGACACTTTAGTCCCTTAAAATCCCGGCTTCCACCGCGGTTTGACCGCGGTCGCGGTGCAACCGCGATGGATCAAGTCCTCTGAAACTTCAAAACTTCCGCAGGCCTCTTCTCTCACGGTTCTACCGCGGTCGCGATGAAAACGCCGTATTTCACCCTATTTCATTTGGAATTTGGTAAAATGCAAAACATGAAAGTTGTAGAAATTTGAGTTAGATTTCCAAAACGGAGCCAAAACGGAGTTCTGAGCAAAACGTTATGTCCCATTTACTAGACAGTGCACAATATGCCTCATCGAGTCTTCGTTTGTACTAAACTATCAAATTTGACCCCCGAACACGATCCCGTCTTAATGTGTTGAGCTTTTACTCAGACATAAAAGCTCCAAATCACTTAAATTCATTCCATAACATCTATATAGCTCGGAATCACACCTTTCCGGCTATTTTCAGCATAATTTCTTGACTTGTACCACACTTGGCCTTTTTCACCTACTTTTGACTCCAAAACCACTCTTTTAGTCTTCATTAGCTCATGTGTACCTATAACACACTAAAAACACTAATAAGAGCATTTTGTCATCATAAACAATATCAAAACAACAATAAAGTATGATTATTTAGGGCATAAATATAGTTAAATTCACCTATTATCAACACCCCACACTTAAACCTTTGCTCGTCCTCGAGCAACCTTAATCACACTATAGGCCAATTTTATTAATGTCTCCCCCACAATATATCACACACGCTATCTTTCATGATTAACCTAAGACATGCACAATCTTTACCCAACTGTAAACTCAAATGCCAGCACATTATTGCATACTCTAATTATTATCACAGACTTGCAAACTTACCTTTTTCTTCTTGAGTTACACGCCCTCACACAATTATATTGAGAGAAGTTCCCACACATAAGCAATTTAGAACATGGAACTTATAGATGTAGAAAAATTTCACTCACTCTCAACAAAGAGCATTCGTATGCATACAGATACACCATAGGCTTGCCCCTAGTATTATACTCCACTAATCGAGTTATTCAATCACAGATCAAGAGGTCTTTAAGGGTTGTAATGTCGGCTTTGGGACGGGTAGGATACTTTTGGTTATAGTGGCTAACCTCCCTAAGCACTTTCTTTTTCACAAATTCCCTTTAAGTTTTTTCAATATGCTTTCCCTAAACATTCCTTCACCTTTTATTCACTGTTAATCCCCATTTTTCTATTGGTGTAACTGACTTTCTTATTTACATAAATACACACACACACACACACACATTTTCTACCATTCATTCTCGATTTTCCCTTTTTCAATTTCCCTTCACCCACACTTTGACTTTTTCATATTCATTACAACACAAGTGCTTCTAGGAGGTAAGGTACAACAACATATGATATAGATTTTTATGAACATTATAGGGTTATCAACGAACACGCTTAATGCTCAAAGGGGTTAACTAGGATACTATTTACAGGTGAATTCACAGTTTATTGATTTACGGGGTTAGACAAACAAATACCTCTATCATCTCTATAACTAAACAACTTCTATTTCGCTTTGCTCACACAGATTTTAGGTTCTAGGTATCATGTACAACATATAATGCACGTAAAAGCTCACACACATTTAGCATGCAACTCATTTAGATCTAGGTTCATCTACAGTATCCTATCAACGTTCAAGAAAGCTATACTGTGCAATTTAAGGCATATCCTAGAATCTACAATTAAGCTTAGATAATACATTCTCAGATTTATTTTAGTTTTGCTAATGTGCATACTTGGGGTTACAAGTTAACCTTTACCCTATAATCCTAAAAAAGAAAAATCTACCTAACCCGGTTCATAAAAACCCTTGGAAAAGAACCGTGGTCAAAAGAAAAACCAAGTTGGAGGTGATACACTACCTATAAAAAGAAAAGAAAAGAAAAACAAATTCCTACATGGACTACTTCCCTCAAGAGTACTTGTCCAAATAGTCCGCCATCAGGAAGAGCCCTCTACTCATATTTTTGGATTTTTCAATTTTTTTTTTTGTGTTTTTATTCCGACTTAGACCCTTAAGAAACTCATCGCCAAGTGTCCATCATCATGCCAAACCAGCTAATATAATTTTCAGCTAAATCTACTATGTACAACATACAATACAAGATAAGTCTCCCACCCCACACTTAAGATCATGACATGTCCTCATAGCATAATAATCAATGTACAACACAGAAGTGTGAGAAAAGTTACCCGGGACCTACCCCGTGTCTAGCAACTTTAACACTTTATTTTTCACCATATCCTTCATATGCGGGTTCAGCCTTCTTTAGCGTTTCCTGGAGGGTTTGTGTCCCTCTTTCAGGAGAATCTTGTGCATGCAGTATGCGGAGCTGATTCCTTTTATGTCTGCCATGGTCCAACCAATGGCAGTTTTACATTCCTTGAGTACCTGTAATAGCTTTTGAGCCTGCACATCTAGCAAACCAGATGAGATAATAACAGGTAAAGTGGAGTTAGGGCCTAGAAATTCATACCTGAGATGGGCTGGTAGTGGCTTAAGTTCCAGCTTTGGTGGCTCCTCAATTGATGGTTTTGCTGGAGGGGTCTCTCTCTTTTCTAAGTGTAGAGGTTCAAACTGCAACTCTCTATCCCAAAACCCCTTGCCTTCCAGAGATAGCACCCACTCTACCAGAATTTCACCGTTTACCTCCTCTAAGTTAATCAGGCATGCCTGAAGTGGATCTTCAGCTGTCAATTCTCCATCATCTGTCTCCACTATCACATCTACTGCATCAATGAGAGAGATATTCCCAAACTTACTAGGGCGCCTCATGGATTTTTGTACATTGAATATGATCTCCTCATCATTAAGCCTTATCTTGAGTTCCCCGGTCTCACAATCAATCAATGCTCTCCCTGTGGCTAGGAATGGTCTTCCTAAGATTATAGGAATCTCCCCGTCCACCTTGCAGTCCAGAATCACTAAATCGATGAAAAATACAAACTTCCCCACCTGGATGAGCATATCATCCAATATACCGAATGGACGCTTAACCATCCTGTCAGCAAGTTGTAATAACATAGATGTAAGCCTGGCTTTCCCGATGCCCAGCCTCTTATAGATTACCAAGGTCATAAGATTTATGCTTGCCTCCAAATCACACAATGCCTTAGCAAAGGTAAAGTTCCTATAGTGCATGGAATAGTGAAGCTACCTGGGTCACGTAGCTTCTCTGCTATGGGTCTAGAGACTAATGCACTACACGTCTATGTTAGAGTCACGGTGGCCAAGTCTTAGAAATCAAATTTCCGCGACATCAAATCTTTCATCATCGTAGCATACCCATGCATCTCTTTCAAAGCTTCAATTAAGGGAATGTTTACCTGGATTTGCTCGAGCATCTCGAAGAATCTCTTGTATTGCTCCTTTTTCTGGTGCTTGGCCAACCTTTGGGGAAATGGGGCTGGAGGCCTCTTCTTCCCAATCACTTGGGATTTTTCTTTCTCTATAACATGTTCCACAACTGGTTGTTCTACCGGTTCAGCTGCTTTCTCCGTTCCTTTCTGCACATCATTATTTTTAGCTACTGGCGGGACTGTAACTTCTGTCAACCTGATGGACTCATCTAGTTTAATGGGTACTGGATTAAGTGTCTCAGCCTACAAATTTTCTCTATCTCTCTCCTGCTCAGCATCAAGATCTCTACCGCATCTTAGATTAACTGCCACCAACTGCTTTGGGATTTGATCCTTTGGGTTTGTTTGTCTGTGTGCAAGCAATGTCCCTTGAGGACGATTGTTAAGTGACATAGAAATCTGGCCCACTTGCACCTCAATATTCTTGATAGCTGTGTCATGTGCATCTATCCTCTCATTGGTTTTGGCATGTGACCCAATTACCTGCTGCATCATAGGTTCCAACCTTGCAAACCTTGCAAACCCATCGTCATGCTTTGGTGTAGGTGGATGATACCCATGTTGCTGATTGTTAAAATTCTGAGGTCTAGGATATGGAGCCATGTTGTTTGGTGGCCTCATACCTGCAGCATAAATTGTGGCTGAGGAGGCCTGTACTGCTATGGAGCCTGCTGACCCCAACTCTGGTTACCCTGTCGCTGCCCTCCATAATTAGCCACATAGTTCATGTCTTCATGTTGGTGATGATGTTCTTGGTCTGCATCCCATGGATTACCTATGGGTTAGCTAATGCAATGTGTGCACAAACCACCATTGGTAGTATCTACAATATGAACCTGATGCTTGACCCCAGATTCTTCCACCTTCTTCGTCAGGATGCTCATTTGTGTCAATAACGTAGCCATGTTCTCCTCCATAGAGTTGGAAGGATTCAGAGGTACAGAGTGTACTACTGGAGTGATAGGAGCATTCTTGATCGTCCACCTGGAGTTCTGTGCCACCTTGTCAAGCAAATTCTGGCCTTCTCTCCAAGTTTTGCTCAGAAAAGCCCCACCTGCTGAGGCATCTACAATATTCTTTATATTGTCTGAAAGCGCCATGTAGAACCTTTGACCCAATATCTGTTTGGTTTCTGCTTGAAGCTCACAATCTCATCAATTTGCTGAGATGTCTTGTTAGGTGGATGAAACTTGTTGTGGAATTGCTTGACTAACTCATCCCATGTTGCAATGGAGTTTATGGGGAGTGAGTTTAGCCATACATGTGTAGCCCCTGTAACTGAGAATTGGAAATAGCAATAGCTTGATAGCTTCCGGTGTCAAGTTTGGTTGCCTCTATGTCTTGCATATACAAAGAAAGTTCTTCAGGTGTTGTTGTGGATCTTCCACCTGAGTCCCAAAAAATAGTCCGTTGTTTTGCAACAGGTGTAGCATGTTATTAGTAATCTGGAATGACTCAGCTTGAATGGCTGGCACAATAATGGCAGTTGCCAAATTATTAGCAGTTGGTTGTGCCCAGTCAAACAAAGCACCTTCATGCGCCTCCTGTATTTTCAACCCAGCTTACTGGTTTGGGTCGTTCACATCTTTCATATCGAAATCAAGTTTAAGTGGTTGCTGAGATTGCTGAAGTTGTCTGATTGCCCTGTTATGTGCCCGGAAAGTTTGCTCTGGGTCTGAGAGTCCTTCAATTAGTTCTCCAGTCCTTGCAGATTTTCTAGGCATGCACCAGAGCACCCAATTCAACAATCATAAAACTTTTCAATGTAAAGTGTGTAGAAAGAACCTGACTACACAAGAATCTTGTAGTTCTGTCAATGGCAATTTATAATTCTGTTAATTCACCGGCAACGGCGCCAAAATTGATTCACGCCGAAAGAACGGTCGCTATCAATATAATCCGGTCTATTAAGACCAGAGTCGATCTCACACAGAATTAACCTATCAATTGCAACTTCCAAAACCCAATAATACTCCTGAATCAGCTTCCCAAACTTTTGAATATATTTTTGTGGATGATTTCTACTAACTAACTTTGCAAGAAACTAAAGACTTGAAGGATTAATTGAAAGTGATGTAAAGAATAAAGAGAATAACTAAGGTATTAATTTCCCATATTGATGGAATCCCTTCTGTTTATGCTTATACAAATTGTCAATATTATTCTATCAATCATGAACACTATTTCTACCATAATTCTGTCCCGAGCAATTACAATAATTTACTATTTCACTCTTCCGAGCTACCCTAGCAAGGTTTAATTTGCGCAGTTCACTTTAGATTGCACCCAAGGTTTCGTTATTCCTAACCCCACCTTTACGCCTACAATTATAGATTCCTCCAATAATCTAGGTGTGATGTTGTTCAACAATTACCTAAATATGCACTCTTTTCTAAGTTATGCACACTTAATAGGCACAGCTAATTGAGGATCCTATCAATTAACTACAATAAGAACGAAGTTGAACAAATAGAAATCTAACTAACAATTTGTAATCACATAACCCAGAAGTTCATCACTCAATATGTTCCATCAAAACCTTAGATAAATATTTAGCTACTCATAATCAAGGAAACAAGATAGATAATTGAATTCATAATCAAATATTCAATGTAAAAGAAAGAAAGATGTTGAGAGAGTTCTCTCTTACTAGTTTGCTTGCAAAAGTAGTCAATAATACAATACTTGCCTCCTTTGGGCGAATCCTAACATTATATATAGGGTTTAGGTTACATAACTTGCATTTTGACACTTTAGTCCCTTAAAATCCCGGCTTCCACCGTGGTTTGACTATGGTCGCGGTGCAACCGCGGTGGATCAAGTCCTCTGAAACTTTAAAACATCCGTAGGCCTCTTCTTCCACGGTTCTACCACGGTCGCGGTGAAATTGCAGTATTTCACCATGTTCCGTTTGGAATTTGGAAAAATGCAAAACATGGAGGTTGTGGCCCTTTGAGTTAGCTTTCCATCTATATATTATGGTTCCATAACGGAGTTCTGAAAAAAAAGTTATGTCTGATTTATTAGACAGTGCACAATATACCTCATCAAGTTTTCGTTTGTACTAAACTAACAAATTTGACCCCCGAACACGATCCCAGCTTAATACCTTGAGCTTTTACTTAGACTTCAAAGCTCCAAATCATTTAAATTCATTCCATAACATCTATATGGCTCAGAATCACACCTTTCTGGCTATTTTCAGCACAATTTCTTGACTTGTACCACACTTGGCGTTTTTCACCTTCTTTTGACTCCAAAACCACTCTTTTAGTCTTCATTAGCTCATGTGTACCTATATAACACTAAAAACACTAATAAGAGCATTTTATCATCAGAAACAATGTCGAAACAACAATAAAGTGTGTTTATTTAGGGCATAAATATAGTCAAATTCACCTATTATCAATGGCCTTAGAATTATGCTAGTAAAAGAAAAGGAGAAGAGTGATGGAATCCTTCAGAATATGCTGAACCTTCTTCAAACTCAACCCTCTAGTTCCTCCAAGACTTAGGTCTCCTAGCACTTGTCTTCTGAGCCAATCAAGTAACCAGTGACCCGTATTAGGTATTTTTCTTTTTTTTTTTGCTCATGTTTTGAAGGTTTTTCTTTCTTTTTGTGGATTGTTAATGACAACATATCATGATAAATGAAAAAAATTATTGTCTCTTGTTCTATGATGATTCTGATCTTAATAGTTTAAATATGTTTGTTGATTATTGATAAATGCACCATGTTTTCACTTGATGTTTCCCTAGTGGCCATGAGTACTTTTCAAAATCTGGGATTCACATTAAGTATGCAACTTTTTGATGATGCAAAAAGGGGAAAGATATTAAGCTTTATACATTATTCTGAATAAGTGATATTTATGATCTAATTAATCTTGTCCTTGATGAAAAGTAAATCTAGTGTTGATGGTTAAGTTGAGTTCTTATAGGTCTTTTGAACAGTAAAAAGCACAGAGTTTGTCATCAGCAAAAAGGGGGTGTTTGTTTGCCCAAGAACAAGTGAAGTTTTGAAGAATGACAAATAAACTCAGTCATGGACCAGGTCCATCATGTGAGACACAGTGATGATCGATCTACACATGTGAGATGCACGTGAAGGAGATAAGTCTTATTGATCAAGTAGCAACATCTCTTGATCTGATCGAAAAGGCTGCATATTAGATAAAGGGAGCAAGTCTCCTTCTGTGAAGAGAACACAATCTGGATAAAAGATAGTGTTAGAGTTTGTGTTGTTCAAGGACTCAACCTCGATTTAAGATCAACAATTTAATCTCAATCAAACTCTAATTACTAACTCAATAAGTAACAATGATTGTTCTCTTTTACAGGTATTGTACTAACGCAAAAGTAACACTAAATTGAGAGTAAAAGAGCGAGGCAATTTCGCATGCAATTTATATGAGATTTGAGTGTGCATTCCTGGAGCTACATGGACAAGATAGAAGAACAAATTCTATTGTGTCTTTCTTTAATTCTAGTTAAATTGTAGTAGGTGATTGAAACTTGTACCTTTCATCTTTCATAGAAGTAATTGTATTAGGTACTTAGGGTGTTCAAGTTATATGCTAACTTGAAGTTGTCATAACAGTTGAAGTTATGTGCTAGAACGGTATTAGAGTTAATCCTTAGGTTTACAAAGATTTTGTAAATGCTGTTTTGGCTCAGTGATTTTAAAGGAAGTTTGGGAAAATCGTACTGAGTAGTAGGTCGTGGTTTTTTCATCTTTTGATCCAGGTGTTTTCCACATAAAAATCTCTGTGTTCTTTATTGTATATCCTTATTATTCCACAAATAGTAGAGTTAGTATACCTAAAAGGACCAGGCTATTCTAGAGCACAATATTGGGTACCACACAAATCACCCCTCCCCCCTCTTGTGTGGTATTTACGTATAAAACATCATCTTTCCAACCTTATTGGCTCTCACGGATTCAAGGATACCTTTATATCCTTCTCTTTTATATGAGTTCTTCATCGTATAACTTGGTTTTGACTATAAAGAGCTTCGTTTGATTATATCTCTAATTGTTATACTATCCTCGATTATCCCCTATAGTCCGAGCTCGATCTCGAGGTCGACCCCAAAGTGCCTATTGACCAAACCTACTTCCGGGTAGCAGGCCCTTCGTTTTGGTCATTATCTTGTTTTAGCTCACACTCCATCTTTAAAATTCATAAAACTAGCATCATGTGCTCAAACAACAAGCGCGGGAATAGATCACATATTTTTTACAGCCCCATTTCAAAAATTTAATTGTCGTTATAATAGTGATTATTTTCTTGCGAGTATCATTTCACAAACACATATCATATTTCACACTTTTCTTTTCCAAGGATCCTTTGATTTCAAATAAAAAAGCATGGCTCGGTGAACAGAGTTGAGAACGATCAACTCAAAAATCATGGGGAAAATGGTGTAGCTATCTTGGCCACCGAAACACCACTACATAATCCTGATAACTGAACTGGTACTAGCGGACGCGGACTCACAGGACACACATCAAGTTAATGAAACTAATCACACCAACTAAGAAGACAACGCCCATATGATTATTGGGGGAGTTGACATCCTCCGAGTGCCTATCCCGAAACGAGCAAGGACACCTGCTATAGAGGAAGGGTCGGCTGGAAGTGCCCGTATGAAGTAATCCTCGTATTCAGCATGGAGGACCTCGAGGCCATGATGGAACCACACAACGATGCTCTAATCATCTCGTTTCTCTCAAATAACACTAGAGTAAAGTGTGTGCTCGTGGACCCAGGCAACTCGATCAACATAACCAGGTTAGAAGTAGTAGGATAGCTAGGATTGCTCAATCAAGTCATCCCAACCTCTCGGGTCCTCCACGGTTTCAACATTGTTAGAGAGGAAACAAAGGAAGAAATCATTATCAAGATCGACACGTCTGGCACGACTCGGAACACCGAGTTTCAAGTCATCAATGGTGACATTAAATACAATGCCCTACTTGGCAAACCTTGGATACACAACATAAGGGCCATGCCCTCAACCTTGCAACAAGTAATAAGGTTTCCCACCAAGGACGGTATCACGATCATAGACGAGGAATAGCAAGTACCAAGGGAAATGTTTGTAGTCCACCACCAGATGACAATTCCTGCATACCCGGTCTTGGATGGGGAGGGAAGCAAGTAGACCCTTGAAGACGACGAGGAAGACTTTACACCCCGAATATTTATTCCTGCCGAAGAATTCGATGCAACTAAGTCAACAGTCGAGGAGCTGGAGCAAACTGTATTAATCAAACACCTCCCGAATCGAAAGGAATACTTGGGTATGGGGCTGACCCCCGAACTCAAGGCATAATTTATTCAAATCCTCAGTAATAATATCGAATGCTTCGCTTGGTCCCATTTAGATATGATAGGTATCCCACTGGAGATAACTTTCAACAGACTAGGCATTGACCCGAGGTTAAAACCCGTGAAGCAAAAAGGAGACCGCAATCCGAGGTGAAACATGACTTTATCAAAGTAGAACGGGAGAAACTCCTTAAAATTGGATCCATCACAGAGGTAAAGTATCCTAAATGGGTGGCTAATATAGTTGTTGTACGAAAAAAGGGCAATAAGCTTAGAATGTGCGTAGACTATAAAGACTCAAATAAGGCATAACCAAAAGATTCATTCCCACTTCCCAATATTGATTGCTTGATCGATGCTATGGCCGACCACTAGACCCTCACTTTTATCGATGCCTACTCGGGGTATAATCAGATCCAGATGAACCCCAAACATACGGAAAAACCTTGTTTATCACAAAATATAGACATATTATTATAACATAATGCCCTTTGGGCTAAAAGTGTGGGATAAACGTACCAACGGTTAGTTAACAAAATGTTTGAGCACCAGGTAGGAAAATCAATGGAGGTATATATTGATGATATCCTAGTAAAATCCCTGCGTGTAGAGGACCATTTGACCCATTTGCAGGAAACCTTTGACTTCCTCAGAAGATACAACATGAAGCTCAATCCTGAGAAATGCGCCTTTGGAGTAGGCTTGGGTAAATTCTTGGGCTTCACAGTCTCAAACGTGGGGATCAAAATCAATCCCGATAAAATAAAAGTCATCGAAGAAATTATGGTGGTAAATAACGTAAAAGCCATCCAGCTATTAACAGAGCGGATCGCGGCCCTAGGCAGGTTCATATCGAGATCGTCAAACAAAAGCGACAATTTCTTCGCCCTACTTAAAAGGAAGAACAACTTCAAGTGGACTTCAAAATGCCAACACACCCTAGAGAAACTGAAATAATACATGTCCAGCCAGCCTTTGATGCACACGCCCAATGAGGGTGAAACACTATATATGTACCTGCATGTATACCAAAAAGTGGTACGCAGTGTATTGGTCTGAGAAGTGAAAGGTATGCATTTTCCTGTTTATTACGTAGGCCACACCTTGGGGGATGTCGAAACCTGATACCACCATCTACAAAAAATTGCTCTCGCACTAATAAGCATCTCGTGCTAGCTAAAGCCTTATTTTTTAGTGCCACCGTATCTACGTCCTGACAACTTATTCCCTTCAGAGTATAATGCCTAAACCTGAGCTATCAGGTCGATTGGCCAAATAGGTCATCAAACGCAAAGTGTATGACATCTGGTATCAACCTCTAATAGCCGTTAAGTCCCAAATCCTAGCGGATTTTATGGACGACTTCTCGCCAGATCTCGTATCCGAGGTAGAGAAAGAGCTTTTATTAAAATCAGGCACTTTTTTAGGGTATGGACTCTATTCACAGATGGTACCACAAACATAATAGGACTCAGACTCAGCATAGTCCTGAGGCCGCTCGTCGACGGCATAATCGACAATCCATAAAAACCACAAAAATGACTTACAACAAAGCAAAATATGAGGCTATGATTGCAGGTCTAGAGTTGGCCAAAGGTTTGGGAGCCGAGATCATTGAGGAAAAATGCGACTCAGTCCTCGTAGTAAGCTAAGTAAATATAAGCTACAAAGCCCGAGAAGACATGACACAAAGGTATTTGGACAAAATCCAAATCGCGTTGCATCGTTTCAAAGAATGGACTTTAGTACACATACCCTGAGAGCAAAATTGCGAGGCCAATGCCCTCGCAAACTTGGGATTCTCCATCAAGGAAGAAGACCTTCTCCTCAGAACCATCGTACAACTATTCATATCTGTGGTCGAGGAGGGCCGTGTGGAAAATAACTCTACAAGCTAACATGGGACTGGAGAAAGAAATACATCGCTTATCGGAAAAATGGAAAACTGTCCACGGATCAAAAAGAGTCAAAGGCCTTGCGATCCGTAGCGGTTTGGTTCTCAATTTGACAAAAATGGGGCTCTTTACAGGAGAACTTTCAATGGCCCCGTCAACATTCTTGGGACCGGGCGACATGGAATACACGCTTCAAGAGATCCATGAGGGAACCTCAGATATCATTTTGAGGTTGATTCCTTGGTCCGAAAAGTGATCTGGGCGGGATACTATTAGGATAGCATGGAGAAAGACGCCAGGGAATTCGTCCAAAAATGCGATAAGTGCCAAAGTATCTCGCACATGATCCACCGGCCTGGAGAATAGTTGCATTATATTTAATCACCATGGCCATTTATGAAATGGGAATGGACATTGTCGGCCCTTTGTCGACGTTGCCAGGTAAGGCCAAATTCATCTTATTTATTACTGACTATTTCTCAAAGCAGGTAGAAGCGCATACCTTGGAGAAAATAGGAGAGAAGGAAGTCATCATTTTTTATGGGAACATATCATATGCCGATTCTGAATCTTGTCCGAAATAACATGCAACAGCGGGAGGAAATTCATCAGGAGCAAGGTAATGCAGTTCCTTGAGGACAACCGAATCAAGAGGATCTTGTCGACACCATAGCACCCGTGTGCAAATGGCCAAGCCAAATCTCCAAATAAAACCATCATTCAAAACTTGAAAAAGAAGCTGGAAAGCGCCAAAGGAAAATGTAGGGAAACGCTTCCCAAAGTGCTATGGGCATATCAAACAACTCTAAAATCGAGCACCAGTGAGATACCTTTCTCCCTAGTATACGGTGCTGAGGCACTAATACCGATAGTGGTCGGAGAACAATGTGCCAGATTCAAACAAACTAGCGAGGGATCAAATAACAAAGTTATAGCAATGGCCCTCAAGCTGCTCAATGAAAAATTGGAAGCCTTGCTAGTTCGGATGGCTGCCCATAAATAAAAAATTAAAAGATACAACAATAGGAGAACGAATCTTTGATACTTTTTAGTCGGAGAACTTGTCATAAGAAAGGTCACCCTCAACACCAAAAACCCTAATAAAGTGAAGCTGGGCCAAAATTGGGAAGGAACTTACCGTGTCCTTAGAACAATTGGAAGGCTCCTATAAGCTCGATACTATGGAGGGCGAGAAGCTTCCGAGTAACTGGACTGAATCGATGCTTAAGCGGTATTACTGCTAGGAGGGCCAAATGTGGAACCCCAAAAACATCCATGTATTTCTCCAGAAGGATCCAAGGAACCTACAAGGCTTCTTTCACGGTCAGCTTTGCCCCAGGGAATGAGACGAACAAGGCCCCGATCAAAACGCAATATCGGGATGAGCTCGCAAAAAATGGCATGTACTTGCATCAGGAAATGAAAAGATATCTTTTTAATGCCTTATTCTCCGGACAGAGAAATCTCAAGTGTATCCCTGACGGGGGCCCCCTTCACTGAATGCATTCTAAAATACTTGGAGACTTAATACATACAATTGGACACTCGACCGAAACTCCGGGTTTGTAAAGCCCCTACAACACAACTTCGAGTTCATAAGAAGCGGTCTTCACGATTAAACAACTTGATGACATGGAGACTGACGATAATAGCCATGCCACATCACCAAAAAAACTATAAGACCTCAATAGGAATGATAAGTTGTAAGACCACAATAGGCATGACAAACTGTAACACCTCAACAAGAATGAAAATCCCAAAGTTTAGGCTATACGTTGCATTTGTAAGAGTCACAAAAGGGCATACTCTCGATGTAGACGCATAAACTATCACTCGGGATCAAAAATGTCTATGACGAAACACACATGACTACCGTCAAATGGCTTATATAGTCAAAATAACGCGACTCGAGGATGCCTGAACATTACTAAATAGAATCGCAAGCCAGTACTTCGAATATACATCGAAAAGAAATGGTTAAAACAGGCTTCTCTCAATTGGCAAACAATGGGATATAAACCTTTCGAGGTGCTCAAAATATCGTTAATAATGACTTGAAATTGAGATTCTTCCAGAACCGATGACGGGTCAGGAAAAATCATTTCAAAAGAACTTAACGAGCGAAATAAAAGCCTACAAAAAGCCCATAGGCAAAAATAACGTGAGAGCAAAATTGTCGCCATCTAAGCAAGCCTATGGTCCACATATCAAAAGGTCTCTACGACCAAAATGCGTAAGATCCATTGTTACCAGCAAATATTGACAGTTTGAGGATTAAAGTGAGCTAGAATCATAACTAGATTTGGAGACCGGATCCAAAATAGTTAACTAAACAAGCTTACAGGCCACATATCAAAAGGTCTCAATGACCAAAATGCCTAAGAACCCTTGTCGTCAGCCAAAACTGATAGTTTAAGGGTCAATTAAGGCTCGAATTGCAGCATGACACGGAGACTGGACCCGAAATAAGTTAAACTATAACATGCCTAAGGGCACGACTTAAGTTTCGCTATCGTCGTTCGAATAAAGCCTTCGGCCCTCCCACCTGTAAGGTAACCTTGACCTAGGGCATAAACCAACATTATCTATCCATGCAGGCAGGAAAAAACTCAAGGGTCAGTTAAAGCTCAAGTCGCAACACGACTAGTAGACTGGACCCGAAGATGAAAAATGACAAAATGACCAAAGGCAAAAAGCTATTTTGTTCTAGCCAGCCCGAAAAGGCCACTGGGCTATATTACAGACCTGAGGTTTTTTTTGCCAAATCATTGATAAAATCAAAACAGAAGGGAAAATGGAGTTGCAAAATTTAGCTTAAACTAATGCTGAATTAAAGAAGTACTACAAACAAAGAGACCAATAAAAAAAGATAGCAGGCCCCAATTTATCCTCGAACCAATGGCCTCGAAGGGTTATATCTACGTGATTATAGGTCCCGTAAGGGCCTCTTCTCGAGGGCATCCCCCATCTCCGGGGATCTGCCTCCAATTTTCACCCCGATTGAGTTGCCTTTCAACACACCCTCTATAGGCATACCTCTAAAACCTGGCCAAGCATGACCCACAGTTCAAGGAAATGTTGGGCGAACCCCCTTTGACAACCTCTCGACACAGGAATCTATGATGAGTGTTCCTCCTCCATGCGAAGATAAAAATGCCTCAATATGTGCTTTGATCCGAAGCAGTGCAGCCACCAACATAGAATGAAGGCCCTTATACTTGTCGCTATCCTCCGTTGGGTCTTGAAGCTGGCGCTCGATCAAGGTAACTCTGTCACTAAGGTTGTCCCTCTCAGAAGACATCGCGCTTACACGTTGCCTAAGCTTAGAAATCTCAGCATCCTTAGCCTAAAGCTCCGCTCTCAGCAAGGTGTTCACCTTTTGAAACTGCACGAGTCAGCGCCCAAAGAGTTAAAAGCGACAAGATTCTACAAAGGCTCGAAGGATAGCGAGAGCAAGGGATAGACAACTTTTTCAGCGAAGAAAGCATTCTCACGCTCACGATGACTTACCTCTACCTTAAACTTGGCAAGAACTAGGTTATAAAGCGCCTCGGCCTGAAACTGCACAAAAGAGTTAAGAAGAGAAAGGAGCGAAGCAGCCCAAAACAATGCTTGGTGAAGTTACCCGCTGACACAGCATGCCCTTTTCGCCAAAGATAGACAAGACATTAGCTTCGAAACTGCCCTAAAAAACTATCGCCGACCTTCCATTTGCGCCTCCACTTTTGGTCAGCTCCCCCGCCACGAAACAATCCTCACGAAATTCCTCTTCCATACGAAAAAATCGAAGGATATCCCCCTTTAGAAAAATAGCGATGACCAACAGGCATTCATTCATCCCGAGATCCAGCTTGAGGCCCTTCCAAACCAACTGTCAAAGGCGCCCCAGTTTTGTGAGAACCTTGTCCTCAGGTTAAATCAAAGTTAGAACTCGATATCCCATCCATTACCTTGCTACCATTAACCCGAGCCGCATCAACATCGGGTCCTTGTCCGAAAGGATCTAATTCCATGGCCTAGTGATCAATCATCCTCATTCATCCTTCAAAGGGTGCCAAAAAACTACATTCTCCCACACCTTCAACACAAGGATTTTTTGTTGCCCCTGGTACTGGAGCCAAAGGATTGACATTGGAACCCTCCACTCTGCTCCTCTTAGGTTAAGGTAGCTCAACTGGCAGGTTATCCTTCCTCTTCCCCTCCTTGTCATACATTTAAATGCCCCCTCCAACAGACGGTACCTCCTTTATCGATAGGGTTCCTACCAGACCTGCCAAAATGCAGATGTCAAATGCATAGAAAAGAGAAAGCTACCAATGCATTGCCAACGTTGAATTTCACAAATGCATCAAAACTCCAGACTTAAGAGGGCCTCCGGCATCTTGACTGGCTCGGGATAAATCCCACCACACTTCATCAGTATACGGGTAGATTGAGTGCAGACAACAGACCTAACCTCGAATGTTCGGCACTGTGTCGAGGTAGATCACCAGAGCTAAAGGACAAGAAAGGCAGAGTCAGATCTATGTAGAACAGTTTTAAAAATAAATGGGGGGAAAGGGCACGTTAACTACTTACACCCAGCATTCCATTCCTTAGGGAACAACATAATTTTCCGCTGGAATCAAATCGGATGTCCTCACTCGAATGAATTGGCTTGACCACGCATCATCGAATTCCTTAGTGGGGACAAAAAAGGACCTCAAAGCACGACAGTGAAGCTAGATTAAACCTCCACAAAATAGGCGGGGGCTATACATCTGAATCAAATAGTTTAGGATTAAGGGCATCCCATCTAGCATGCTCGTGTAGTGCCTGATCATATAAACCACGCACCAGAATGAAGGGTGGACTTGACCTAGGGTCACCTGGTAACTCCAGCAGAAGTCATGAATCACGGGGTCAATCAGGGGCGAGGATGGCCCTACCGGCCCCAAATAAAATGGATAGGTATACACACTTAGAAAGATAGCTTTGTGAGCTGTAATGTCTTCATCCCAAGCGAGGATGTCCACAAGTATATAATATCCCCATCAATAGTTCGCCTTCACTCTTTTTTTTTCCGTTATAGAGCTAATATACCAAGTCACGGGCTCACAGCACCCTGACTTCGGGGAGGGCCTCTCGACCCTAAAATCGTATGTCATGATAAAATGTCCCGAAATGCACTCCTCAGCACGGGGCAGAATAGCCACTTC
Organism: Nicotiana noctiflora; assembly: GCA_032618575.1. NCBI lineage: Eukaryota > Viridiplantae > Streptophyta > Magnoliopsida > Solanales > Solanaceae > Nicotiana > Nicotiana noctiflora. Next base: position 359,349 of record JASVEL010005372.1, on the reverse strand, counting down.
ATCCCAAGAGAAAAATGAGGAGGATGAGCGAGCAGCCTCCTCGGAAGCAGGAATTGTAGCATTCATCATCCTTAGGCGAATTTAAGGAAAAGAGAAAAATGGTGGGGCTTGAATTCTTGAGAAGGAATGAAAAACAAGGGGAAGCAAACCTCGCTAAGGGTTTTAAACCCAAAAGGGAATCTGAAAGAGGAAAAACAAGTATTTATAAAAGCATCCTAGGTATATTAAAGGAAAACAATTGCCGCAGTCAATGTAGAAATCTGTAGGAACGGTACGTGAAACACGTCCTAATATCTGGTATCCAAGAACATCAGAAGAAGCAAGGGTTCAGAACCATTTCATATCTTTCCTCGTTGCCTTCACTCCAAGAAATACGAAGACTATCTGTATGCATTAAATCAGAGGGACTGATTTCTTGCTATCAATCCATCTCGGGAAAATGCCTCGAGACCCCGAGAACACAAAGTTGCAACTTTGTCGTCTCCCTCGGGGCTTGTTAAGATGTGATTCTAGTCTAGATACTGGCCGTGGCCAGGACAAAAATGGGAAGCCCCCAAGACACGAAGGTGAGTCTGACATGGTCGGTCTATTCGGAGCCTACGCTAAGGCATCGTATCAAGCGATCCCATCTCCTTATTTCCTAATTAAGATAAAAATGTATTTATAACCGAGTTCCCCTCCTATATAAAGGGGGCTAACCCTACCTTGTAATAGACGGATGTTGCTCTATTGCTCCACAAGTGCAATAATCTCTCTCTCTCCCTCTCTCTCTCTCTCTCTCTCTCTCTCTCTCTCTCTCTCTCTCTTTGTCTTATTTCTAAACTGATTAGCTCTCATTGATCCGAGGATACCTCGATATCCTTCGCTTTTATATAAGTTCTTCATCGTATAACTTGGTTTTGATTATAAAGAGCTTTGTTTGATTATATCCCTAACTATTATACTACCCATGATTGTCGTCGATAGCACGAGCTAGATCTTGAGGTCGAACCCGAAGACCTCATCGTCCAAACCTACTTCTGGGTAGCAGGCCCTTCGGTTCGATTATTATCTTGTTTTAGCTCACGCTCCTTCGTTAAAATTCATAATACTAGCATCATCTGCTCTAAAAACTAGCCCAAAAATAGATCACATATTTTTAGAGACCCATTTTACAAATTTAATTGTCGTTCCCATTTTTGCGGTAAACACCATGTTTTTTAAGAATTTATGACCTTCCTTTCAAAACTGAATCGTGACCTTAAGCATGCAAATCTCAACCTCACACAACATACCGCATATACCATACCTTCCTATGATAATTATGAGAACTTCATAATCCGCTCTGAGCTACAAGCAACTACGCACTCAACCAGCCAAGAACTTTTTCATTTAATCTCATCTAGGAGAAAATCACTATACATCCTATGCTCCTCACGCTAGTAGAAAATGTACACTTCCAACCATGGTAGAAATCATCAAAAACACTTTGTATCCCTTTATCACAAAACCAAACCATCAAGACTGAATCCTTCTAACTCAACCAAGATATGAAAACGATCAAAACCTAAGAGCACTGTCACGAAACACCTGTAGAAACCCACCGCATCATAAGTACCCAAGAACATATCATATCCATTACCAACCCACTACATCATAAGTACCCAAGAATAGATCATATCCACTACCATGCCGATCCAACCAACTACCAAGTTATCCTAATTCTCTGAATTCATTCCGAATTACCTTCAAACTTATATGTTTCCTTGCTGGTACACTACTATCATTAACTAAAACTTGCTCCACGAATTTTAGCATAAGACCACACCGCCCTAATGCTCATAAACAGTTATATTCTTCTGAAGCTCCCCAAAAAGTACCACAACCGAGATACCCGCTATGAAGAGACCTTTTGCGAATGTAAAGCCATTATCTTCACCTTCCTGATACTGGTATGTAGAATCCATAATGATACAGGAATGCCATAAGTCCTGACATCCTCCCTTATAAATCCCAATTTCTAGCCCACAAACATCCTGAAGATTCCCGATTGCCACATATAAATTTTGCATTCATTAGAACTATTCTCGAAAGTTATCCACTCTGCTCACATCTCAATTAGACTAATTGAACGGGCCGAATGACATATGCCTTATTTGCACTCCAACACCCAAGGAGGTAACCCATTCTTCTAAGCCATCGAGTGATTTTTCCTACTCCATACACGCCATATCCTTATAACCAACAACTAAATCATCCAATGTTTCTCGTATACCCATAAAGCATAACACAACCCTTACCCGAAATTTCCTTCACTCAAGTCATCCTCGATGTTAACCTCTGTAAGCCATAACTGGTTCACTAATATACCTCGAATTGGAACCAAGACAACATATAATCGTGCAATCAACTGATCAATAGTAGATTCCCCTACTTGGCTAAAAGCTATAGATCAAAATATACAAAAACTCACATTGCCCATACTCTATTACTGTCAAAATACCATAGTGATATTCAATTAAATTCTTCATAAGCTCATGCAACACCAATTATTTAGTGTTTCAAATCATCTACAAATCTCGCATTCAATATCGTAATAGTCAAGCCCACTTTCATGACAAATCCAACCTCAAATTGCAACATATATACTTCACAGGTAAAAGAGGACTCACAAGCAACAACATAAGGGTCACACAAACCTTACAACACCCCACAGGAGATAATCCACTTGCGTAGCCTCAAACTGGTATCTCTCTATACTCATCCATAATCATAAACACCACGTAATCACTTAATCCTCCTGAGTCTGAACTCATAAACGCAAAATGAAGATCTACCTCACTCCATAACTAAACCACATAAGAGGTCTTTTAACACCCCCGTAGCTCGAGGACATACGCCAACTCAAAACAGAAGTCAAGCACCCAGTAGCCCTTGCTACATTTCCAACAAACTCTTCACGCCACATTTGTACAATCTGAACACATCTCACAATCAAATCATACTCACCCCATAGTCATCTAGTCACAAATCCTACCAATAAGTATAGAAACGGACATATAAATCCAAAATGCAAGTTCTCACACAATCAAAATCTCAGTACTCAAGCCATAAACAAAACTCGGCCTCAAGTCCTCCAGGCTGGCCCGTCATCAACATGCCAAAATCTCATCTTGCACCTCATCAAGAAAATAATAAGTTGGCGATGCACAACTGATAACAAGAGATCAAGTCCGCATACAGATGCGTGGAAGGAATTCAAAGGGTTACACTTCAAGCTGAATCAATATCGCAAGATAGGAATTCAAGAATGTGAAGTTTCCTAAGGGTTCCGCAGCCTCTCAAAGATAAGTGCAGATGTCTCCATATCGATCTGCAAGACTCTACTAAACCCGCTAATAACTTGGAGACCTATGTAACCCATGCTCTGATACCAACTTGCCACAACTCAAAAACTAACCCGGTCATGATGACGCCTAACATGGTACTAGTCAAGCCGACACATTTCCAAACCCAATCAATATTTTCATCCTTAAGATAAAATCAAGGCTATTTAACAAGAAACCTTCAAAAAGTGTTTAAATCAAAACAACAATACGGAAAGAAAGCTCGACAACAGGGTGTCACTACTTATGAGAATCTACTACAATCATCTAACAACAACAAGACTAACATAGCTTGGAAATAACTGGTTATAGCTAAGGGGCGATAAGGAAGGAGAAAAACAAAGCTGTGACTGCCAAGCAACCACCTTGCTAACTTCAATGGACCTGCTACTAATTAATCAACACATGTTACCGGGTTCAAAAATATTTGGATCTACACCCAAGGTGTAGGAAGTAATATGAGTACGCTAGCTTAGTAAATAATAAAAGTAAATACAGACTGAGCAGTAGGAAACAAATAAATCCTTATCATTATAAACTCAGTAAACGCAACATGCTTTCAAATCAGAATATGAGTCAAATCATCTCATTTTAAAATACTGTTTTTGGTAAAAAAAAAATATTTTAAGATGCTTTCCAACAGTTTCAATAGAGGATCAATTCAGTTTTTAGTAAGAGTGATTAAAATCATAATTGGACCCTCAGGAAAAATATTGTTCGTATATAGCCCCTCGGGCAAACCTCTCGGTCACTCATGTATATCTCATAACATAAAAATCTTAGTGGCAATAACAAGGCCAAATCAGTAACTAAACTCCAAACATCTCATAAAAAAACTCTAGTTTCAATGAAATTTGTTTAAAACATTTGTTCAACATTTTTAATAGATGTTCAGTATAAAAAGGAGTAAAAACAGTAATTTCAAAAAACAAGCCCCTCAGGCAAAGCATCACTCATATATATATAGCCCCTCCGGCAAGCCTCTCAGTCACTAATGACTCAACTCTTCTCAATCAGCACTCAAGCTCAATATGTACCTTATAATAACTGTTGCGGCATGCAACCCGATCTATCTCTCTCTCTCTCTCTCTCTCTCTCTATATATATATATATATATATATATATATATATGTGTGTGTGTGTGTGTGTGTGTGTGTGTGTGTATTCGACTGCGCTCACTAGGGGTGTACAAACTCTGGAGTGGCCCCTACAACCAAGTGCTATTTCGCTGTGGCGTGTTGCCCGATCCAATATTGTTGCGATGTGCAGGCCGATCCATATATCGATGTGGCGTCCGACCCCATTCATATATCGCTGCGTCGCGCAGCCTGATCCATATATCGCTGCAGCATGCAGCCTAATCTATAGATCGCTACGGTATTATTACAGTGACCTGTAAATCAAATCATCATCATATAGCATATATTACATATCATATATCATACCACATCATAACTGTGAAGCCTCTTATTATTTACCCATCAAAGGCTAATTAACTGTATAACCAAGTATTTTATCAAAAATACTTTTGTACAAAGATGTAATTACACGTTTTAGTAAAAAATAACAACAAAAACAACAACAACATAAAACTTTAATTGAAGAAGGGCAAATTTGATATCCCTAGCCAGCTTTTATAATGGCTTTTAATTTTTTCAATATTCTAATAAGATAAAAAATAATCTCCTAGTTACTTAAACTTGTACTGCTTTGCTATCCCAATATATAAACTTAGGAATGTTCCATATAAATACTTCAGCTCAATTGGTAAGTATAAAAAAACTCATGTGGCGGTGGCATAAATGACATGGTAAAAGTAAAAATTCGTGTATGTGATGGTTTTGATTTAAAGAATACTCCACTAAATACAACAAAAAGAAGTTATTAATGAAAGGATGAAGTTAAAATGCAAAGCTTTAATTTCCATAAGCCCACCGCCCACCCCCTCTTTCAAAATACGGAAAATAGCCTAAAATGCTCCTAGACTATCTGATTTGGTACAATAATGCCCTCCATTCACCTATTGGGCCAAATATGCCCTTCCGTTAATATTTTTGGCTCACAAATGTCCTTTGAGTTAACGGAGGGACACGTGTCATCGTCCTATTAGCTTATTCTAAATATTTCTTAATTAATTAAAAAGACTCATTATTCATACTCCAAAAATAATTTTCTACAGCAATTTTTCTAAAACCTTTTTACCAAAAACTGAAGAAAAAAAGGAATTTTTTTCCAGTTTTTAAAAAAAATAGATTTGTTTTGCTAATAAATGAAAAAATCAACAAAAAAAAAAGCAGTTTTTAAAAAATATTTTTTAAAAAAACTGGATTTCTTTAAAAATATTTTTTTTTTCAGTTTTCATGAACTTTGTAAAGGGAAAGAGTGTTTGTATAAAAAGTTTTTATATTTGGTTGGCATTTAAGAAAAATGACTTCTCTTACTTTATTATAAAAGTTGTTTCCCTTTACAATATTTTGATTCTTGATTTTATATCGTTATTCCTATTACAGTTAGACTATATAAGTACAAAAAAATTTAATACTCAAAAATCTCATACAAACACTCTTTTTTTGCTAACTGTATCATCGTTTTAAAGAAATATTTTTTTACAAATTATTTTTTACTCATAAACCAAGTAATAAATTAAAGAACGTTATCATGAACTTTTTGTATTTTTCAAAAAATAATTTATTCTGCGAAAATATTTTCTGAAAAATGTGATCTGCCGTACCAAACGCACCAGCACCGGCCTTTGATTTTTAACAATTTCATAATAAGTGTCACACTTAATCAATAAAAAAAATCCAGTTTTAAGAAAAATATAAAAAATTAGATTTCTTTAAAAATATTTGTTTTTCCAGTTTTTTAAAGAAATATTTTTCTAAAAACTTGATTTTTTTTCCAGTTTTTAGCAAAAAACATCTACTTTTTTTTTCAATTTTTACAAAAATATTGTTTTAGAAAATTACTTTTTAGATTTTATTTTTATTTTTACAAAAACATTGTTTGAGTAAAAAAAAATTATTTTTTGTAAAACCTGAAAAACAAAATTCTTTTTTTTCTTCAGTTTTTAGTGAAAATTTTTTTTTTTTTAAATTGCTTTAGAAAATTATTTTTCATGTATGAATAATGAGTCTTTTTAATTAATTAAGAACTATTTAGAATGGGCTAATAGGACGATGACACGTGTCCCTCTGTTAACTCAAGGGACATTTGTGAGCCAAAAACATTAACGGAAGTCATATTTAGCCCAATAGGTAGATGAAGGGCATTATTATACCAAAACGGATTGTTCAAGGACATTTTAGGCCCTTTTCCGTTCAAAATATTTCGAGCGTAATTCTTTCAATCACCTCCACTCCCCAATCTCCTACTTCAGACTTAGCGAGTTTTTTTTTATCTTTTTTCATTTTGAAATTGCTAAGCTAAAGTTTTTATGGTGGCTAAATGTGAAGTGGTTGGAGGTTATTTGATACTTTGAAATTGATGGATTATGTTTTCTTTATTGCTTTTTGGGTCTTTCAATGAAGGTTTGGGAGAAAAATAATGGATACATATAAGGAAATTTTACACCCTATAGAAAATTTTACTACCCTATTTATCAATAATAAATACCATTTAAAAATATTACATCATATAGATACCTTTTATCCTAAATAGCAAATTAATTATTTATGGTTATATCCTAAATTTAAGGCACCATATATGCCAAAAAAGATATTTCTCTCTCCTTTTTTTAATTTCTCTCACATACTTACCGTAAAACTTCCCCCAAATACTTTCTCTCTCTTTTTCACATACACTTTCTCTCTCTTCTATTTTGGAATAATTTGTGCATCAGCTGTATTTTATCAGAAAACGATTCTCCACTGGCTTACCGATTGTGGAATTCATCTCTGTTGAGGAATAGGAGGAAGGGATAGAGCGGATGCGCTTTCCATATGAATACGCTATACACATACTTTCTTGCCAACTGACCGAATTCTCTGTAATTGCAATTCCTAGTGATGCTTTCTACCTTAACTGTCCAGTCTCCACGAGCACTGGCGGGTGAGACCGTCTAAAGACAACTATATTTCTGTAAATTAAGAGTTTAGTATTTCTTTTTGGAATAAATATAGAAAATTTTACACCCTATAGAAAACCTTACTACTATCATATTTTATTTATATTCAGTTGAATGTTAACAAAGCCGCCATTGTTGAGACTCTGAAGCAGAAAACAGCTTGTATTCAGCTGTATTCATCTGTATTCAGACGTATTTTTTTTCATTCTCTTGTATTCTACTCTATTCATAAGTTTTTAAAGAGTTCTCTTGCATTAGTTGTATTCTACTGGATTTTTTTCACATTACTTGTATTTAACTATTTTACGGTATTTACCTTTAATAGTATTTGAATACAGTAAAATACATATCCAAATTAGCTGGGATTCCTGTTTTACTGCCTACTTTTTTGGTTGTATTATTAAATACATCTACTTAAATACAGAAAATACAGTCTACATTTTTGTAAAAGATATCTATAACACGTAATATAGCAAAATGTATCTATAAATTGCTAATTAACACTAAAAGATGGTTCTATCTGAAAAATTCTCTACATATAATTGCACAATTAATGGTCACACCCTCTACCTACTAAGGCGGTTTTCTTTCGGGCAGCAGTGGCGGATCTAGAATTTTAAAGTGATGGGTGTTTGCTGATAAAAAATTCAAAAAGAAGAAGAAAAGAGTTTAGTTATGGATGCTCACTCCACATTTATCTAACTATTTTTGTAATTGTCTATGCAAATTTACTAAATTCGATTAAACGTAATGGGTGCTCAAACACCCATAAGTATCCATGTACATCTGCCACTACCCACTATCTGGCGGCAATTTTAAATTTTTTTATTTATAAGCCATCGCAATCCTTTTTTTATTTGATTTTTTATAAATCAGGGAGAACAACTTTTATGAGACTATTAATTTTTTGAAAGCGGGTCTTGATATTGTTTTTTTTTTTTTTTTGGTTAAAAAGAAAGATATATTATAAAATAAAAGTTACAAGACTCTCGGGTCTTGATATTGTTTAGTAAAAAAAAAAGGACATTATGAATGTGTTATGGAGAGTTTCTCAATTCTGTCAAGAAATATATAAACTACGAAAGTTAAAATATTGTAGTTGGAGCCACCGAGCAAAATTAATGTGTAACTCGAGATCTATAACATTAATAATATATTCACAAACTATGGAAGAATGGGTGATGCAAGTCCGGGGTAATTTTGGAGTTCTTTTAAATATAAAATCAGAATAAATTATATTTATTTGATGTGGATTCTGATGTTTTATACACATCAGGGAATTGAGTAGTATGCAATGATAGAGTGTTTAATTATAATATGCACTTACAGTTGGAAGGAAGAGAAAGGCCTTTGTTTGCTCTGCAATTTAATAAAGATAATAGAAAATACTTTCTATTAAAAAATATCTCCGTTACACTCAAAATATAAAGAATTTGAATTCAATTAATAATACAAATGCAATATGAACTAAATCTATCAAAACAAAAAAAAAAAAAAAGATGCAAATTGTATTTGAATAGTCATTCTTTTTGTTACTATACATAATGGTGCTTCTCAAAAACGTTAAACCGTTGAAATTAGACAAATGGATGCTACACCTAATTCTTTACTACTAGATCGATATTACTGCCAAAAAACAGTCGAATTGTGGCAGTTAATTAGCAGCGGTTGCTGGTAACTTGTGATGACCCGGCCCGTCATCATGTGAGTTATCACCTCGTTATCCCCGTTAAATGCTTGTTAATGTTTCAATATGCATGTTTGGCGAGTTTGAGTCAATTCGGGTTGAGTTTAGTTGGATATGAGACAAAAAGTTTCTTAGAAGAGGAATAGTTGGAAAAAGTCAACTGGACGTTAACTTGTGAGTTAGAGAGCTCGGAATCGAATTCTGATAATTCGGTCAGTTCCGGGAGGTCATTTATGAGCTGGGAAAGCGATCGGAAGTGAATTTGGAGGTCCGGAGTAGATTTAGGCTTGAATTCGCAAAGTTAGTATTTTGGCGAATTCCGGTTGATACGTGAAATTTTGATCCGACGGTCGGAATGAAATTCTGAAAATTTTTGTAGCTCTGTTATGTCATTTTGGACGTGTGTGCAAAATTTGAAGTCAATCGGACTTGATTTGATAGGTTTCGGCATCGAAAATAGAAGTTGGAAGTTCTAAAGTTTATAAAGCTTGGATTGGAGGTTGATTCATAATTTTAGCATTGTTTGTTGTGATTTGAGGCCTCGAGCAAGTCCGTAATATATTATGAGACTTGTTAGTACACTTTGTTGGGATCCCATGAGGCTCAGATAAATTTTGAAACAGTTTTTGGAAGATTTTTTGCCGTTTTGGGCATAAATGTAATGATCCAAAGGTCTATTTTAGTTCTAAAGATTCAAATTTAATTTCGAGACTTCGAGAATTTAGATAATGAATTATAGGACTGATCTGGAAAGTTTGGTCTAATTTCATCAAGTCGCGATTGGGTTTTTGACGCGAAATGTGAATTAATTGTTTAACGAGCCAAATTGATGTTGCACTGAGTAAATGAGATCCAAATTCAGTTTCGTTTGAACCACTGGATCTGTATCAAAATTACGGAGCCGTAGGAAAAAGAATCGTCGAATTCTGAGTTCGTATGATGGAGTTAGAGCCATTTTAGTGAAAATGCCTATGTGCTGCAATTTCTGTATTGCTGCTGCATTTTTCTGCAGCGTATGAATAGTAATTCCCGCGCGTGAACAGTAACCGCATGGGTGAACAGTGTCAACGCGCATGAACAGTATTCCGTGAACAGTAACGTGGGTGAACAGTAATTTTGTTAAAAAACCTAGACAGAATGGCATTTCATCCGCGAGCAAAACTATTTTTCCACCATTTTTGGTCATTCTTGAGAGCTTTTGGACGGGAATTGAACGTATTTCGAAGGGGAATCATTGGAGGTAAGTTTTATGAGTTAAATACATGATTTTATCAAAGAATCTTCCATTAATTCTCTAAATTTGGGTAAGAAATCAAGAAAATTAGGGCTTTGAGCAAAAATCTTAAAATGGGGATTTGAAGGACCATTTATGGTCCGAATTGGGAGTTCTTGGTATGTACGGACTCCTGGAGAGACGAGGATTCCGAAAATGTGAGTTTCATAATTTTTTGAGAAGCGTACCAAAAATCGAATTTTGACAACTTCGTGGGTTTTGGTGTAAACCGAGTTATTTCGATTGGGTTATGTCTAATTAGCCTATATTGATGTATTCTTATTGATTTTGAGCAGATTTGGCATTCGAGGAGATTGATTTTCGAGGCAAGCACAAGGAGAGCTAGGACCTCTACCGGTTCGAGGTGAGTGGTAGTAGTAAACAATGTACTGAGGGTTTGAAACCCCATAATAGCACTTCACAGTGCTATATTGAGATGAGAGACGCATTCGATGACGGGTGTGGTGACATTGTGATTGGGGGTTCGGACTTGGTCCTTCCTGGCTAATAGATACTGTGTTTTTTTGACTGTTAATGAGATTATAACTGTACAATTGGGCTAATAGCCATGTTTAGGGCCTCGTGCCGATCTGTAGAGTATTAGGGAACCTATACAGCTAGGTGACCCTTATATCATATTAGGAACATACACTCAGCCGTAATTACAACTGTATAGCATATTACGAGCCAATACTAGATGTGTACTTTGAAAGATACAACCTAGGATGGAATTTCCTATTCTAGCTGAGTGAGCCTGAGAGGCCGGGTCTATATTGACTGAGTTAGGGTCGAGGACCCACTGAGATATATCATATTGGGCCTGAGGGGCCAAGCATATACTGACTGGGATAGGGTCGAGGACCCATTATGAGGTATTATATATATACCTATATTGGATCGGGCTGCACGCCGCAGCAGTATATACATTGGATCGGGCTGCACGCCGCAGTAGTATATATATTGGATCGGACTGCACGCCGCATTAATATACATGTAATATACATGTGGGACGGACTGCACGCCGCAGTATTATTGCGCTCGGGCTGTAGGAGCCCTTCGGAGTCCGAGTCTACACACATTCTCCGCGAGCGCCGGTGTATATTATGGGATCGGGGCGCACGCCGCAGAGCGGTATAGTTATATATGTATACATATATATTGGATCGAACTGCACGCCGCAGTAATACATGTGTGGATCGGAATGCACGCCACAGTATCGTAGCGCTTGGACCTAGGGAGCCCCTCCGAAGTCTGTATACACCCCCGGTGAGCGCCGTCGACGTTAAATGGAGCGGGCTGCACGCCGCAGCGGTATATGTATTGGAGCGGGCTGCACGCCGTAGCATTATACTTATTCATATCATTATACATACTTAAATACTTATACATTGTAGACATATGTATTTATCTCCATATATTGAGATAGTGGTACATCGAAGTGGTACGAGTGAGAGTTTGGTCAGTGTTGGACCTTGTTGAGGTAGATGTGGACTAGAGATCAGAGTACTCGTTGTAGTGATGACTTATCTGTGGGGGTTTGCCTTAGAACTGTTTAGTGATGGTACAGGAGTTCATACTTTTAGTTATTGCTTATTATTATTACTCACTGAGTTGAAATATACTCACCCCACTCCCCTGCACTTTTTGTGCACATTCACAGGTGCCCGAGAGCAGTTGAGTTGTTGTAGCCGCTTACTCATATCTACTTTTGCAGAGACTACGAGGTAGCTGCCGGCGTCTGCAGAACCTGTTTTCTCCTTCCTTATCATTTTGTTGTTGTGCATATTGCTTAGACTTGGTTGTATCAGGATGTTTATTCTGTAGAGGCTCAGACTCGTGACACCACGATTTGGTTGGGGATGTATCTTGTATATTGCTATTATTGTGTTTATCATATTGAATTGAACACTCGCTGATTAAGTTTAACTGGATTAATTGGAATTAATAATTGGCTAGTTTAAGAGATAATATGGTCGGGCTTGCCTAGCATTGTGTTGGGCGCCATCACGACCGGGGTTTGGGTCGTGACAAGGTGGTATCAGAGCCTAGGTTAACAGGTCTCGCGAATCATGAGCCGGTTGGTAGAGTCTCTTGGATCGGTACGGGGACGCCTGTACTTATCTTCGGGAGGCTGCAAACCTTTAGGAAAGTTTCAAATTCTTGGAATTCTTATCGTGCGTGTTTGATTCAGCTTGAGATGTAATTCTTGAAATTCCTCCTGCATGTTGATGTGCGCACTCGAGTGCTTAGTGATAAATTTGCCTTGACGGCTTATGATTCCCCAATCGAGGGACGAGATATAATCTCTATGAGTTCATGTTGGGATTGTTTGGAGGACTTGAGGCCAAATCCTTGTCTATGGCTTGAGCACCAAGGTGCTAATTTCGCGAGTCAGAATTATGAAGTTCATACGATCGGTATTAATCTTAATTGTGAAAATGGCAGTTTGATAATGGGAGAGTTGTAAGGTATTCGGTTCTTATTGTGATTTGATATGTAGCCCTAGCTATGGGCGTGAGAAATATGTTCATTACCTCTTAGCGGAAATGTAAAGTGCACTACGTGTGGTAGTATGAGTTCAAACTCAAGAAAACTAAATTGGTTGTGCTAGGTGTATCATGGTGAAAGGTATATATGTTATGATTTGAGCAGGTGCAGCGCATTTTCATGTACTAATGCTGATGATATAATTGTGTAGTATTGAGATTTATATTGTTGATACACATTGTGATGTCTTGTCGAGTTGCGGATGTATTGTTAGGATGATTTTGGTGATTCGCTGGCAGGTGGATAGGCCAAATTGCAGAGGAAACTTTGTCGAAATTTCTGGAAAATTTGGGGCTTAGAAAATAATTCTGTCACCTAGAGAATAGGCTTAAATGGTGTGTGTATAAACACGAGAGTTGCAAAAGAGTTAAGATGTGTGATGATTCGAATCTCTGCCGAAGCTTGTAAATGACTTGAGTTTAATCTAACTAGAACATTGTGGCATCATTTGAGTAAGAATGCTATGAGTGGCTGAAAGTGCTTGGGTGTATGGCTCCGAGCCAAGTTGGGGAGGTTGTTATTGATTAACTAATTGCATTGTTGTGTGCTATGTTGATCCTATCTCTGGGTATGTTGGGAAATTTTGATAAAGGTTATGGTGCTTCATAAATGTAAAGAAATACTAGGATGTTTTGAACTTATGTTGGTAAAGAATGTTGGGTATATAGAAAAGAAAGGTAGCTAATTATATCTGAATGTAATCATGTTCTGCGATGTCAGAGTTCTAACAAAACACGAGTGGTTCTACTTAATAGGACAGTTGACTTACAGCTGAATAAGGGTGAATGATGCCCGAGAATGATTTTGCAGTGTTCAAGATTTTGCTTATAACGGTCAGGTGTTTTAAGGTTGTGCATGCGGCTAAAGGTGGTGGTTTCATTAGAAGATATCAAGACTTGTGTTATATTATGTGAACGATGGGATTCTATGTATCCGTATTGGAAGGTAATGATAACAAATTCAAAACTCTAGGAAGTTCTTCAAGGTAAATTGTTGTAGATTGTGGTACTTCTAGGAAACATCTGAGGGAGTATTTAGCGGCCTGTGAGCCTTAGACCACGTGGTCTTGTGTATGAGTCTCGTATGGTAACCTGAGTTGAGGTATTGTGATCCTCGAGTGAAGGAGAATATTAAATTAAAGATGATAATAAACTGGAACAGTATGAAAAGCTCATGAGTAACTCCTGGTGTGTGTTTGAAGTAATGAGTCTTGTAGATATGGTGCAACAAAGCTCTTGATGTGCTGGCAGTTTCATAGCTCGGTGTGGGTAAAAAGACTCAGTCCTGGCAGTTAAGCTTATGCAATGAATGGGAAGAAAGAGTTGTGATGTGTTTTACCGTGGTTTGAAAATGAGTGCATTTTTCCTGTTGATATGCAAGGCTTGGAATGGGTAATGAGTTTTCTCTATATCGGATCATGAAAGTCCTTGACTAGTTGAGTGCGTCGATGTTTGCACCGGAGGAAAGGGATATGAATTTCCATGTTGTCTTAGTGTGATATGGTATACGCAATGTGTTATGGAAAGTTGATAATGGCATATTCAAGGTTTTGAGATCGGTTCATAATATATGGGAAGTCAATAAAATTATTGAGCAGCACGGACAGCTGCAGGTGATTTAAGAATCGATCTTTCTGATGATTTAAGAAAATGGTACTGCTATTCTAGTAAGTTGGCAGGGTATATGGTGCAAAAGGACAAGGTAATGTAAATTGATAATATCTAGTGGTATGGTGGTATGTTCTTGTTGGATTGACTGTAATAATTGAGTCGTCGTTGGCATAGGGAAATTTCTGAATGGTGTACGTGGTATGAATGGATGCTTGATGTGTGTTACGTGTTCGTACGGTTGAAAGTGGGATCAGGCATAGTGATCCATGTGTTACATATGTGTTGGAGACTAGAAGTTCTCGTAATCCGCCTACACAGTGGTGGTATATCGTGTGTATCGGCACCGTTTAACGGTTATTGGAAATTGGAAGCCCTAGTGGCTATTTTGTTACTTGATATGACAAATTTGAATAATGATATATGATTGCAGGCTGGTTGTCATAAGTCGGGTTGTCTAGACTAATATGATATGGACTATATCAGAGAAATGTCACAACTGCGTGGCAGAGCGCATCAGATCATGCTCCAGTAGGGTGGATGTACCTAGGGCCAGCGGACGGCTGGTAGGTATTGCTTTGTCAGTTGGGCCTTCGTGGCGGATGTCGGTGTAGAGGTATCTACCATTGATTCAGTTCCAGTATTGAGGAACTTTGTCGGATGCGTTTCATGTGGCCGAGCTTGAGGCTATATATATATGTTTGTTGCAATGATCAACTTGACTCGATGTGCATTTTCTTTCCTAGATGTATTCGTGGATCGGGTGGCATGCCACCACATGTATAGTATTTGGATCGGGTGGCACGCCGCCACATGTATGGTATCGGGATCGGGTGGCACACCGCCACAGATATGGTATTTGGATCGGGTGGCACGCCGCTACAGGTATTTTATTGGAACGGGTTGCGCGCCGCAAGAGTGTGATGTGGAAAATATAGCTTCTTATATGTTACTTGTATGCAATACTTCCTAGCTTTTGAGGAATAGCCCGTATTGGGTATCGCTCGGGGAATAGCACATCAGATGTGTCCTTTCAGGATTTGATAGCGTATATCAATTGTATCACCGTAGGTGTGATTGATTTCTTGAGTTCAGACCTAAATATGTGTGTGGCTGACCGTTCTGAGCATGGTGACTTGAGGTGCTTCAAGAGTAATAGTGTTTGGATAAAATCAGGAGCTGTGGCAAGGCCACGTGGTGTTATGACCTTTCGATGAGGATTCATGTACTCTAATTCTATGATGTAAGACGAGATCTCAGTTATGTGTTGTGATGGTATTGAGGAATTTGAATTATAGCTATTTATGTGAGTCTGTTGTCATGATTCGAGTGTGTTCAGATCGTTCTTATTGGAGCCTGTGTTGTGCTCGTCGCGGCTTAGGCCAGTGTTCAGGTGTCATATCACCAGTGTGGTGTGTTATAATCGAAATGATCGCTTGAGTCATTAATGAGTACGAGCATATTTGATCTTAGCTTGTTAGAAAGGTAATATCGAGGTTTGGCTCCGAAACCTATTGTGGTATCGGTTTTAAAAGGGAAATGGATTCACGAATGGTTGACCCGATAGATAGGTTCGGTATATCGCGTGCTTCAGTTGCCGTGGGCAGGGATATGAAGGTGTTGGAATAAGACTCTAGCTAATGAGAAAGGTTCTTTCTGCTAGTATTTGGTTATTGTGGCCAGTTGTCGTGATTAGAGATTATCGTATCGAGTGATTGGGTTGTTTGATACATCATGTGATCTCACCCGGAGTGGCGAGTTGGCTATTACAGTTGGATCGTGTGTACTCGGAGTATAGATGTGGGATTCAGATTTGGTATATGATTTTGGAAAGTGCAATGTGGTTTATGGTTCAGGTAGACTGTGGAAATTCAACTATACTATATTATCGGACTTATGAAAGATAGGGTGAAGTGGTATCACCCCGAATATATACTTGGTGAGGTCATTCAGCTATTGTGTTGAATCTAGTACAACTCTGGGTCCGCTCGAGGACGAGCGTTTGCTTAAGTTGGGGAGAATGTGATGACCCGGTCCGTCACCATGTGAGTTATCACCTCGTTATCCCCGTTAAATGCTTGTTAATGTTTCAATATGCATGTTTGGCGAGTTTGAGTCAATTCGGGTTGAGTTTAGTTGGAAATGAGACAAAAAGTCTCTTAGAAGAAGGAATAGTTGGGAAAAGTCAACTGGACGTTAACTTGTGAGTTAGAGAGCTCAGAATCGAATTCTAATGATTTGGTCAGTTCCGGGAGGTCATTTATGAGCTAGGAAAGCGATCGGAAGTGAATTTGGAGGTCCGGAGTAGATTTAGGCTTGAATTGGCAAAGTTAGTATTTTGGCGAATTCCGGTTGATAGGTGAAATTTTGATCCGACGGTCGGAATGAAATTTCGAAAATTTCTGTAGCTCTGGTATGTCATTTTGGACTTGTGTGCAAAATTTGAAGTCAATCGGACTTGATTTGATAGGTTTCGGCATCGAAAATAGAAGTTGGAAGTTCTAAAGTTTATAAAGCTTGGATTGGAGGTTGATTCATGATTTTAGCGTTGTTTGTTGTGATTTGAGGCCTCGAGCAAGTCCGTAATATATAATGAGACTTGTTAGTATAGTTTGTTGGGATCCCATGAGGCTCGGATAAATTTTGGAACAGTTTTTGGAAGATTTTTTGCCGTTTTTGGCATAAATGTAATGATCCAAAGGTCTATTTTAGTTCTAGAGATTCCAATTTGATTTCGAGACTTCGAGAATTTAGATAATGAATTATAGGACTGATCTGGAAAGTTTGGTCTAATTTCATCAAGTCACGATTGGGTTTTTGACGCGAAATGTGAATTAATTGTTTAATGAGCCAAATTGATGTTGCACTGAGTAAATGAGATCCAAATTCAGTTTTGTTTGAATCACTGGATCCGTATCGAAATTACGGAGCCATAGGAAAATGAATCATCAAATTCCAAGTTCGTATGATGGAG
Organism: Nicotiana noctiflora; assembly: GCA_032618575.1. Classification (NCBI taxonomy): domain Eukaryota; kingdom Viridiplantae; phylum Streptophyta; class Magnoliopsida; order Solanales; family Solanaceae; genus Nicotiana; species Nicotiana noctiflora. The sequence continues at coordinate 341,830 of JASVEL010005372.1, read as the reverse complement.
TTAAAGCCATTTTAGTGAAAATGGCTGTGTGCTGCAATTTCTATATTGCTACTGCATTTTTCTGCAGCGTATGAATAGTAATTCCCGCGCGTGAACAGTAACCGCGCGGGTGAACAGTGTCGACGCGCATGAACAGTACTCCGTGAACATTAACGCGGGTGATCAGTAACGCGGGTGAACAGTAATTTTGTTAAAAAACCTGGACAAAATGGCATTTCATCCGCGAGCAAAACTATTTTTCCACCATTTTTGGTCATTCTTGAGAGCTTTTGGACGGGAATTGAACGGATTTCGAAGGGGAATCATTGGAGGTAAGTTTTATGAGTTAAATACATGATTTTATCAAAGAATCTTCCATTAATTCTCTGAATTTGGGTAAGAAATCAAGAAAATTAGGTCTTTGAGAAAAAATCTTAAAATGGGAATTTGAAGGACCATTTGTGGTCCGAATTGGGAGTTCTTGGTATGTACGAACTCGTGGAGAGACGAGGATTCCGAAAATGTGAGTTTCATAATTTTTTGAGAAGCGTACCAAAAGTCGGATTTTGACAAGTGTAAACCGAGTTATTTCGATTGGGTTATGTCTAAATAGCCTCTATTGATGTATTCTTATTGATTTTGAGATGATTTGGCATCCGAGGAGATTGATTTTTGAGGAAAGCGCAAGGAGAGCTAGGACTTCTACCGATTCGAGGTGAGTGGTAGTAGTAAACAATGTACTGAGGGTTTGAAACCCCGTACTAGCACTTCACAGTGTTATATTGAGATGAGACACGCGTTCTATGATGGGTGTGGTGACATTGTGATTGGGGGTTCGGACTTGGTCCTTCCCGGCTAATAGAATACTGTGTTTTATGACTGTTAATGAGATTATAACTGTGCAATTGGGCTAATAGCCATGTTTGGGGCCTTGTGCCGATCTGTAGAGTATTAGGGAACCTATAGAGCTAGGTGACCCTTATATCATGTCGGAGACATACACTCAGCCGTAGCTACAACTGTAGCATATTACAAGCCAGTACTAGATGTGTACTTTGAAAGATACTACCTAGGATGGAATTCCCTATTCTAGCCGAGTGAGCCTGAGAGGCCGGGTCTATATTGACTGAGTTAGGGTCGAGGACCCACTGAGATATATCATATTGGGCCTGAGGGCCAAGCATATACTGACTGGGATAGGGTCGAGGACCCATTATGAGGTATTATATATATACCTATATTGGATCGGGCTGCACGCCGCAGCAGTATATACATTGGATCGGGCTGCACGCCGCAACAGTATATATATTGGATCGGACTGCACGCCGCAGTAATATACATGTAATATATATGTGGGACGGATTGCACGCCGCAGTATTATTGCGCTTGGGCTGTAGGAGCCCCTTCGGAGTCTGAGTCTGCACACATTCTCAGTGAGCGCTGGTGTATATTATGGGATCGGGCTGCACGCCGCAGCAGTATAGCTATATATGTATATATATATTGGATCGGACTGCATGCCGCAGTAATACATGTGTGAATCGGGCTACACGTCGCAGCATCATAGCGCTTGGACCTAGGGAGCCCCTCCGAAGTCTGTATACACCCCCAGTGAGCGCCGTCGACGTTAAATGGAATGGGCTGTGCGCCGCAGCAGTATATGTATTAGAGCGGGCTGCACGCCGTAGCATTATACTTATTCATATCCTTATACATACTTAAATACTTATACATTGTAGACATATGTATTTATCTCCATATATTGAGATGGTGGTACATCGAAGTGGTACGAGTGAGAGTTTGGTCAACGTTGGACCTTTTTGAGGTAGATGTGGACTAGAGATCAGAGTACTCGTTGTAGTGATGACTTACCTGTGGGGGTTTGCCTTAGAACTATTTAGTGATGGTACAAGAGTTCATACTTTCAGTTTTTGCTTATTATTATTACTCACTGAGTTGAAATATACTCACTCCACTCCCCTGCACTTTTTGTGTAGATTCACAGGTGCCCAATATCAGTTGAGTTGTTGTAGCTGCTTACTCATATCTACTTTTGCGGAGACTACGAAGTAGCTGCCGACGTCCGCAGAACCTGTTTTCTCCTTTATTATTATTTTGCTGTTTCCATCTTGCTTAGACTTGGTTGTATCAAGATGTTTATTCTGTAGAGGCTCAGACTCGTGATACCACGATTTGGTTGGGACTGTATCTTCTATGTTGCTACTATTGCGTTTATCATATTGAATTGAACACTCGCTATTTAAGTTTAACTGGATTAATTGGAATTGATAATTGACTGGTTTAAGAGATAATATGGTCGGGCTAGCCTAGCATTGTGTTGGGCTCCATCACGACCGGGGTTTGGATCGTGACATAACTTCCGCAAATTATATTAAATTGTGGCACTTTATATATAACTGACGCAATTAATTGTAATTTGAGAGTATAATCTCCTAATTAATACACTAAAAGAAAAAGACCGCCAAAACTTTAATTTTTCCCACTATAATTTTATTTTCCGTCATTTTTTTCTCCGCCAAAACCTAAACATTTTGCGCCTCTCTCACTCTCTCTCTACAGTATCAAATTAAACATAAACATTTTTTCCTCCGCTAAGCGACTATCTCTCTCTCTCTCTCTCACCAAAGTGGACTGTGAATTGATGCCTTCTCACAAATTATCGGTGTACTTCAATACTAGTGTGGATTTTTTGCTAGAAAATCCACGTTGTTGTTCAGTTCCTCTACAATTTGTCTTTCATCTTCTCCAATTTCGATTTTGTGTATCCATGCATTTATATTTTTGTCTTTCAGTTTATTTTATGTTATTTTGGGTATTCTCTGTTGGATTTGAGGTTTCTCTATTTATTTGGAGTTTTTTGGTTGATTTGGGGTTTCTGTGTTAATTATATGCAATTTATTAGCTTGATGTCTCAATAAACCTAGAATTTTCTAGCATGCAATTTGCTTTATTGCCACAATAGTACTTTAAGAACACATTACTACTTCGGCGCTTCTTTCATGTTCTGTCACTGTGTTGTTCAGTAAAATAAATTGATTTGTGGTTAGCTTTTTCTCCATTATTTCTTGAATTACTGTACTGGTATGCCTAATTTTTGCCTTGAGGCTAGGATTTTGTTTGAGTTCGTAGCTCTTCAATTAAGATTAAGTGATCTGTTGATTGAATCTTTTTTTTCTCTTGTTTTTCGATCTGGTTGGGAATTGAAAATTCTCACTCTAGTGAATCCATCCTTGAATTGTATATAAAATTTGTTCCTGTTGATTATTTCAAATTTTGGGGAAATAATCGGCAAGAATAATTGCCCAGAAGAATTGTGACATAATACTCCTGCATATCATAGGGTGCTTATAACAACAACAAGAAGAAGTACGCCCTAGTCCGTTGCAAGTTGGCATAGGCTATATATGAATCCTTAATTCTTTCTTTAAGCTTAATTCATATCATCCTCACACCAAAATAAAATAAAAGTGAAAGTGAAAAAGAAGGTGTGATTAACACCAAACTGGTATAGAAGTACACAATCCCTTAACGGTCGGTAAACAAATACTCCCTCCGTTTCAATTTATGTGAACCTATTTCCTTTTTAGTCCGTGCCAAAAAGAATGACCTCTTTCCTTATTTGGAAACAATTTACCTTTATGCAATGATTTATAGCCACACAAAATAAATGTGCCTCATTTTACACCACAAGATCAAAAGTCTTCTCTCTTTTCTTAAATTCCATGTCCAGTCAAATGGGTTCACATAAATTGAAACGGACGGAATATAAATGGACTAATAAATATAGAAGGAAAGCCATTTTATCTTATCTTATCTAAATATTATTGTTGTACATCGAGTTGTCCTATTACTCTTTTATGTTCAAAGCCTTAGTGAGTATTACAAGCAGGCAAAGTGAGTTTAACCTGCTACTTTATTCTCAGATGGCATATGTATATAGTTATGCCCGTAGGATTATTTCAAGATATCCCCTCGATTAATCTACTTAGAGATTATAGACTATGTTCTATTGACATATATTTTCTACAGTGGATTAGCTGGTTGAGTTGCCTTTTATTTTGTGCTAGAACACATGAATCATTTTTCTCCTAGAAGATTTTGGTTGAAAAGGTATTAAAGGTCCATATTGAATTAAAAGTGATCATTGACATGTTCAGTTCAAAAATATGGCCTAAGTATTAAAAATATAACTAAATATTGTCTATCATCTGTATCTGTATGCAACATTAATGAATTTTTTAGAGCATTTTGTGTCTTTGAAAAGTGTATCTTTTTTCTTTGTTCTCTGTGTGTGTGTGTGTGTAAGTAAGTTTCAGGATGGGATGTAAGTTTGGAGATCATTAGACAAATTAGATCAAGATAAGTAGTTGACAGCGTATAATGATAGAAAAAGAAGCTTTTGTTTTGCTGTAGTGAGAGATAAATGAAAAATGTGGTGAAATAAAAGGATGTTGGTTGGTTTAACTCATTCCAGATTTATTTGTATATACTTTGTTAATTGAAATTGGTAGGAAATTTCATCGGAGAATTTTTGGAATCACAAAAGTCATTGAGATCCACATCACGATCGTGTTTGATTATTTTACTTCCAGTTTTGTCGGAACGTGACTTTTATGACTAGACACTATCATAATACTACTTCCAACTAGGTAAGAAATTTTCCTACTTGTTTATCCATTGTATTAATGCGCTTATAGTTGTAGAGTATCTTTGTCTATCTTGATCTGTTGCTTTGTGTGATTGATCACTAGACTGTCATCCTAATATGAAAACTTGTCTCTCTGGAAAGTTTATAGTAGAAACTGAACATGTTAAAGTAGTCCAAGAGTACCTATTTACATGTTCTTTGATAATATTTGTATTCTGTCCTAGTTGAGTTACTTCTTTAAAGAAAAAATGATACCAAGAAACTAGAAAATTCAAAGACTTTTCTTGTTGCTGCATTTTTACTTCTGCATACAGAAGGAAAACAGAAGGATCAATCTTCTCTACTTTTCCTGCCTCGCGGCCATTGCCCTGCATTGACATGCCTGGCCCCGTTAAAGTTCTCTTTTATTTTCTTTTCTTCTTTTCCTTGTTATTTATTTAGTTGTAAAATATCTTCCTTTATTATTTATTTTGATATGTATACATCTGGATAATATCATAACTTCTTCTGTTAATTACTTTTATTGGTTACCTTTATTTTTTGTTGTCTTATAAAGTGTTAAATATGTCTCTAATATTATAGCTTTGAAAATCTTGTAGGTGATATTTTTTTACACTAATCTAGTTTTTCAATAGATAAGTCTTGGATTAGAATGCCTCGGCACACACAAGAATATTTACTTGGTTTGAATCAATTTATAGAGTTTGCATTTAATAATGGAGCTATAAGAGATAAAATAAAATGTCCATGTCCTAAATGTTGCTTTAGAAAGTGGCAGACTAGAGATATCATATTTGACCATTTGGTCGGCAAACCATTCCCTCAAAATTATGTCACTTGGGTTATGCATGGGTAAATGGATGTGGTGTGGGTTATGCATGGGGAAATGGATGTGGTGCACAGTGCGAACAACATAGAGGTTACCTATCATACAGTACCTCCTGAAAATCCTATAGAATTATTGATTAATGAAGCATTTGGTGGCTTAAGACATGAGAGCGTTGATGTAGGTCCATCACAAGTAGTGAGAGAAGAAGAAATGTTTAACGGAATGCCAGCTTCATACAACAAAGACTTTTTGACTTGGTTAGAGATGAAAATCAAGAACTGTACGAAGGGTCCAAGTACTCAAAGTTAGAGTTTTTGTTAAAGTTATATCACATAAAGTGCTTGTCTGGGCTGACTGACAAGGGGGTGACTATGATACTAGATCTACTCAAGGATGCATTTAAATTGCAAAAATCCCTAATTCTTTTTATGAAGCCAAGAATACCATAAATAAGTTGTGTCTTGATTATGTTAAGATCGATGCTTGTCCGAATGACTGCATACTGTACTGGGAATATGATATTGATGAGGAAACATGCAAATATTGTCACACTTCTAGGTGGAAGCCTGATAAAAAAAAAAGCAATAAAAATGTTGTGTCTGCTTCGGGTAAGAAGAAGCTGTCTGTTACAACTAAGAAGCAAAAGAAGAAGCCTGCAAAAGTTTTGCGTTACTTTCCATTAAAATCAAGGTTACAAAGACTGTTCATGTGTTCTAAGACAGCAGAGCATATGGGATGGCATGAGGAGGGAGGTAATAAAGATGGAATCATAATGCATCCTAGAGACGGTGAGGCATGGAAGAGGTTTGATACAACGTTTTTTGAATTTTCTTCTGATCCTCGAAATGTTCGATCAGGACTAGCTAGTGATGGTTTTAACCCTTTTGAGATAATGAGTACTAATTATAGCAGTTGGCCTTTGAGTTTGATTCTATAATCTTCCACCTTGGTTGTGTATGAAGCAACCAAATTTTATCCTCTCAATGATCATTCCAGGTCCACGTACGACTGGGAATAATATAGATGTATACCTGCAACCCCTTATTAAGGAGTTGAATGAGTTGTGGAGTGAAGGTGTGGAAACTTTTGATTCATTAAAGGATGAAATGTTTAGAGTGCGAGCAGCTCTTATGTGGACAGTCAATGATTTTCCTGGGCTTAATATTTTATCTGGTGGGAACACATATACCGGTTTTGCATGTCCATCTTGTAATTTTGATAAAAAACTGTCACGACCCAAAACCCGGTCGTGATTACGCCCAGCTTATTGCTAGGCCAGCCTGACCAATCTCACACAATATCGAGCTACCAGCTCTCACTTCACTTCAAAAGCATTAACAATAATAGAAGAAATACGATATTTTAGCATAAGTTGCAAAACACTATCCCAAACAGTATCACACCTCCCACAAATCTGGAGTCATAAGTCAAGAGCCTCTACCAAGAGTACAATAGTGATACTGAATACATAAAGTATCTGGCAAATGCGGAAAAGTCTAATATAAAAAAGGATAACAGGGAAAGTCAGGTCCTGCAGACGCTAAGCAACTACCTCGACTGTCCGGTGAAGATCTCCAAAGCAACTTGGGAGTCAGCCCTGCTGTGATGTACCTGGATCTGCATACAAGGTGCAGGGAGTAGTATAAGTACTTCCAACTTAGTGGTAATGAGCATAGATAAAGACTTGAAGGTAAAAATACCCAATAATTCACACAGTAAAGCTATACAATACCTCTTTTTACCATTTTAAAAGTATAAGTCTCAGAATAAGCAATAACAACTAAAACAGTACAACAGGTATATCTAAATGCAATGTAGATGCATGAACATGACCGCTACGGCGCGTAGCCCTATCCATTTGGGTACCCACGCTCACTGTGGGGGTTCAGACTTCGGAGGGTCTCCTACAACCCAAGTGCAATATCAGTAATATGCTGTGGCACGCAGCCCGATCCACTACCAGTCCAACTATATGCAATGCAAGCATCACAGGCACATAAAATATCATTTGAAATCCCTTTTTGTCAGTAACAGTAGAATACAGTGTTCGAAAATACCAGAGTTTGGAAAATTATTTTAGATAGTGTTTAGCTCAGGACTGATATCAGGATAACATGCTATAACCATAGAAGAAATGATAACGATCCTCACAGGATCCAAATGACTGGCTCACAGCCCAAAGGTATCCAAAACCATCCAAGTAGGAGGTTTACCGGCTCATTTATAGCCAACAACACGATATAATACTACACAGTCGGACTAAGCCATAGTCCCCAATCACAATCGACCCCACACTCATAGTAGAGTACGTGTCTCACCTCAAAATAGTGTCACATAGTGATATACCAGGGTTTCAAACCCTCCGGTCATCATCCATACCCATTACTCACCTCGAATCAGCTCGAAAACTAGCCCAATGCCCTTGCCACGAGAATCAGCCTCCTCGGGTGCAGAATCTGATCAAAACCAATATGAATACATCAAAATAGGCTAAATCTACATAACCCAATCGAAATAACTCGAATTACACCCAAAAATACGAAGTTGCCAAAACTCGACCCCCGGGGCCGCTTCTCGAAAAATACGAAAGTCACATTTTCAAAATTCTTATCTTGCCACGAGTCCATACATATAAAGTTTATCAAAATCGGAATTCGTTTGCCCATTCAAATTGTCAATTTTCTATTTCCCCACGCTTAGAGCAAAATCCTCCATTATTATACCTAAATTCCTCCATTTTCAGAGATTAATATATTAACATAATTTGGGTCCAAGAGTGCTTACCTGATGATACTCCTCACTTTCCTCCTCAAAATCACCAAATTCGTCTCTAAATTCGAAGTCCCAAATGACTTAATACTTCTGAATTTTCGAAACAATACTAGTCATAAAACCGCAGATATTTTCGCTTCTGCGGCTACAGTGCCGCTTCTGCGGTCATTGAGTCGCTTCTGTGACATTTCATTAATACCCCAAACCGCTTCTGCCGTTCAACACTCGCTCCTGCGAGATCGCTTAAGCGGAAATACCTCTGCTTCCGCAAGACTCCCCACTCCGCTAACTTCCGCTTCTGTGGATATATGCCCGCTTCTGCGGGCCCGCCTCTGTGACAAGGCACCCGCTTCTGCGGATTTGCTGGCCACCCCATAAATTCGCATCTGCGAGAATACTGACTATAATGCTACCAATAATTGTACTAATTCAACCGCATATGACTTTCTCCTACCAAAAGGAAAGAAAAAAGAAATAAGGATTTCCCCTTTGCTTTGACAATGAAATTTTGCGATCTTACCAGTTCTGTGGAGCCGCTTCTGCGGTCTCCCATCCGCAGAAGCGGAATCCACTGCTGCAACAAAAATACCAGCTATTCCAAACCAAAAATCTTCTTCGTTTAATCACCTGAACTCATCGCGAGGCCCCCGGGACCTCAACCAAAAATAAAAACCCACTATAAATCATCATACGAACTTGGTCCAATCATAAAAACATACCCTTAAACACACGAATCATCAAATTAAGGAGGATTCAAGCCAAAGATTCAACTAAAACTTTCGAAACCAACATCCAATCAATAACCCGACCAAACGATGTCCGAATGACCTAAAAATTTGCAGACATATCCAAAATCACCAAACAAAGCTACTGCAACTGTCGAAATTCCATTCCGGCATCCGGATCAAAATCTCACCTATCGACCGGATTTCGCCAAAATTTCAACTTAGCCAATTCAAGCCTATTTCTACAATGGACCTCCAAATTCAATTCCGATCACTCCCCTAGGTCTCAAATCACCTCCTAAAGCAAACCGAATCATCGGAATCCACATCCGAGCCCTCTAACCGCATATTCAACTTCAGGTTGACTTTTTAGAAATAAGCTTCACTCAAAAAGGCTATATGCCTTATTTTCAACCTGAATCAATCCAAATTCACCCGATAGACTCTAACACAGATATAGAAACATGAAACACATAATGAGGGGATAACGGAGCGGTAACTCTTGTGACGACGGGTCGGGTCGTCACATTCTCCCCAACTTAAGAAAACACTCGTCCCCGAGCGGGTCAAGAAACATACCTGGAGACTCAAAAAAGTGAGGATATCTGCTCTGCATATCATGTTCGATCTCCCAAGTGGCCTCCTCCACGGGCGGACCTCTCCACTGAACCTTCACTAATGCAATGTCCTTGGACCTCAATCTCCTCACCTGATGACCCATTATAGCTATAGACTCCACATCATAGGTCAAGTCTTCATCAAACTGAACTATACTGAAATCCAACACATGCGATGGGTCGCCAACATATTTTCGGAGCATAGATACGTGAAACACATGATGAACTCCTGATAGACTAGGTGGCAAAGCAAGCCTATAGGCCACCTCTCCAATCCTCTTGAGAATCTCAAAAGGGCCAATGAATCTCGGACTGAGCTTTCCTTTCTTCCCAAATCTCATGATGCCTTTCATAGGCGAACCTTCCGTAAGACCTTCTCACCCACAGAATAAGACACATCCTGAGCCTTCCGGTCCGCATAACTCTTCTGGTGCGACTGGGTTGTGCGAAGTCTCTCTTGAATCACCTTCACCTTATCCAAAGCATCCTGGATCAACTCTGTCCCCAACAACCTAGCCTCGCCGGGCTCAAACCAGCCAAATGGAGATCTACACCGTCTCCCATATAAAGCCTCATGCGGCGCCATCTGAATACTAGATTGGTAGCTGTTGTTATAAGAAAACTATGCAAGAGGCAACTAATCCGACCATGAACCACTGAAATCCATATCACAAGCGCGCAACATATCCTCCAAGATCTGAATGGTAAGCTCGGAGTATCCGTCCATCTGAGGATGAAATGCAGTACTCAACTCAACCTGTGAGCCGAACTCACACTGAAATATCCTCCAGAACTACGAAGTAAACTGAGTACCTCTATCTGATATTATAGAAACTGGAACTCCATGCAATCTCACAATCTCACGAATGAATATCTCTGCTAACCGCTCAGAGGAGTATGTAGTACACACAGGAATGAAGTGAGCTGACTTGGTCAATCAATCTAGGGGTGCGCATTCGATTTATCAATTCGATTTTGACTCTTATCGATAATTACTTATCGATTATCGATTTGTACATATGCTTATCGTTATCGTTTCAATAAGGTTTCAATTTTTTCGATTTTGATTTATTAATTTTTGGGGCTTATCGATTCGGTTATCGATTACACCAATAAGAAAATTTACGGGATTCCACGAAAAGTATATCGCTATAAACACGCCTAACTAATATGGACAAAAAGAAGCTAAAATAAGACTAACACTGTTTATAACATAAAAATTGTGTCAATAGACATATGCAATGAAACTAAAGTAAGGGATCAAATATATGCCACCAACACTCCAACGGTATTAAAAAAAATACATCATCACTGCTAATTCTATTTTCCATTAATTTGAACTTCATTTCCTTCAGCTTTAAATATGATCATTCCTTAAATGTGGTAGATAAAATAATTAGGGGTGTGCATTCGATTTTGACCCTTATCGATGATTACTTATCGATAATCGATTTGTACAACTGCTTATCGTTATCGTTTCAACAAGGTTCGATTTTTTTGATTTCATTTATCGATGAAACGATAACATATGAAACGATAACATATAATCGAATCAATTTATCGATAAACCGATTCGAATGCACACCCCTAAATCCATCCACAACCACCCAAACTGAGTCAAACTTCCTCGCTGTCCGAGGGAGTCCACTAACAAAGTCCATAGTGATCCTTTCCCACTTTAACTCGAGAATATCAATACACTGAAACATGCCACCGGGCCTCTGATGCTCATACTTGACCTGCTGACAGTTGAGGCACCGTGCTACATGACTCATAATATCCTTCTTCATCCTTCTCCACCAGTAATGTTGTCTCAAATCCTGGTACATCTTCGCGGCACCTGGATGGATAGAATACCGCGAGCTATGGGCCTCCTCCAATATCAACTCACAAAGGCCATCAACATTGGGCACACAAATCCGGCCCTGCATCCTCAACACACCATCACTACCAATAGTAACATCCCTAGCATCGTGCTGCACTCTGTCCTTAAGGACAAGCAAGTGTGGATCATCATACTGGCGGTCACAAATGCGATCTTTTAAGGAAGACCGGGAAACAACGCAAGCCAACACCCAGATGGGCTCTGAAATATCCAACCTCACTAGCCGATTGGTCAACGCCTAAACATCATATGCAAATGGTATCTCCCCAACTGGAATGTATGCTAGGCTACCCATACTTGTCACACCTCCTTTTTTCAAACACATACACGTAAACGTAATGTGCCACTATTTAATACTACACCCCAAAAAGGGATATAATAATAATCAGTGAAGGAGTTTTTCCACTTAAAGGACAGTCGTAACGGGATCAATTTTTTTAATTATTCAGAGTCGCCACTTGGGAAAATAATGGTGTCCCAAGTCACCGGTTTAATCCCGAACCGAGGAAATTTATGACTCCGTAATACAGTCTGCGAAACTAGAAACCTGGATAAGGAATTCTGTTAACCCGGGAGAAGGTGTTAGGCACTCCCGGATTTCGTGGTTTTAGCACGGTCGCTCAACTGCAATTTTTGCTTTTATCTGATTTCTTTATATACGTCAGTTAGGTGCTTTTAATGTTCCGCTTTTAATTTTAGAAGAATTGCGACGTCACGAAAACACATTTCGGGTCACACCGCAACCAGTACACCTGTGACTTTAGTGTATTTCAGTTTCGCCGAGAGTAAGATTTGGGTCACATAAATGTGCACCCGTATTTAAGAAAATAATTTATTTACAAATAACGCGTCTGAAGCAACTACGCGTTAACAACTTTGCGAGGGCCATCAAAATTTACTAAATGGCACGCCTCGAATTCTAAGGATAAACAAGATACATAAAGGGAGGGCCATGCAATCTTCATTTTTATTTGGCATGGCACACCTCAAAACTATTCAGTTAAAGAACTATGGATATTCATATTTAAAACTAATCCAAAATTAACCATCACTACCACAATAAACATCAATAATAACCAAAGAGAACGTGAAAAAGATAAACAAAGTCCAAGCTTTCTTGAGAAATTCCAGATTATAAGTGAACTTGCTATGCATTTATATAAAAAAGGCATTATGGAGATTAGCCTGCCAAACATTTCCTTTACTATTTCTCTTACATTCTTGCACAGAACCACTAAAAAGTAGATTTTTAACTTGATCAAGCACCAATTAACCAATCTCAACAAAAGGATAAAATGAATTGGGAAAAAGCCAAAAGCTTCAATAAACACAAAACCCCACCAGGGAGTGAACAATCCGAATCAAAACAAATCTTCAAGATCCCTCTTAAACCAAACAAAAAATCAGTTTTATATGATAAGAACATTAAGAGAAGAATCTTGACGTACTAAAATTCAATGTAGTAAATCTTCTTTAGATTTCAATATTAAAAAATATTCCAAAGGCAAACCAACATACAGTAAAGGCTCCGCGAGATGAAAGGTCAACAGCAAGCTCCGATTGAAAATCGTACATAAACTGAACCGTGACTAGAGTCCAAACGGAAAACTCGTCGGTGTCACACCTCCCTTTTTACTACCCCAAACACATGCGTAAGATGTATAAATACACTTGTAGGGTATACCCCGACGCTCAATTACCCGAGACGGATAAAATAACGTAAGGGAAGGAGTTTTTCCAATTTAAGGACAATCGGTTCGAAATATATTTAGAGATTAATCAGAGTCGCCACTTGGGAATGACAATGGTGTCCCAAGTCACCGGTTAATCCCGAATCCGAGGAATTTTGACTCTTTGAAATGTCTGCGAAGCAGAGGTCCGGATAAGGAACTCTGTTAACCCGGGAGAAGGTGTTAGGCACTCCCGGATTCCGTGGTTTTAGCACGGTCGCTCCACTGTCGTTCTTGACTTTTGTTTGACTCAATTATAGATTTTAACAACATAATGTGCTTTTACGTTAAATATCATTTTTAGGAATTTGCGGTATCGCGAAAACACGCCTCGAGTCATACCGCAACCAGTACGCCTATGACTTTCGGTGCATTTCAGCTTTACCGAGATTTGGATTTGAGTCGCACCAAGTGCACACTCATTCATAGGAAGGTATATTAAAATCGTGCCCTAAAGTAACATCTATCGGCTTTTAAATCTTTTGGGAGAAGCTATGGAATTAGCTATTAGCTTTCCCGGGTCTATTTGTGTTATATCATTACTAGATGGGGGCCCCGGTGTTATTCGGGCGAGGCTCGTCCCAATTTTTATTAAAGGATACTAATATTTAACTACGTTTTCTATATTTGTTTTTTCCTTAATCGTGTCTCAACAATAAGAATCCCAAGCCCGTCGAGTTTGATTATTTAATTGGGCCTGGTTCTTCATCTTTGGATCGGATGTGCCTAAGCAATCTTCGGATCTTCATTTAGGTGGCTCAATCGAATGGTATCATGGTTCAGGCCCACGTATTGTTTTGGGCCCAAACTGGATTGCGATGACAGAAATATGATGTAGAATTCATGTAACAGAAATAATGCTCAGAATTGAAGATGGAATCAAAATCATTTTTATTGATCATTAAACATGTAAAGGAAACCAATCCATTAAAACAATAGTCTTAAATCAATGAAAACTCAACTAATTATCCTCACCGTGTGCTCTTAAATAAGAATCTATACTAATGTTTTAATTACTCAGTGGTTCAAAAATCTAAATCAATCCTTAATTAATTACAAGACCTTGACTTACTCGAAGTGGTTTAGTCAGTTATCATCTACATTCAGAAAGATTGAAAGAGCCATTAAATTCATTTTTTTTAACTACACCGTTGTATTCGTTACATGTTAAGCCTTTCTCATCATCAATTCATCTTAATTAACCTACTACAACATCCAATTATCAACTTGTTCAGACTTAAACAGGTGTGAGCCTAAATCCGCAAACCAATTAATTATATATATGAGCAATGACTATACACGTATCTATGACTAAGTGATTCAAAAGGTTTAAACATGATTGAACAACTGATTTTTTACCGAAACTTAGTTCTAGTTTTAATAGCATTCCTATTTAGCTAGTGATAAGTGATCCGCCAATACTACTACTTCAATGCTGATTTCCTCATGAAGTTCGTTAGCAGATTATTAACATTTGCAGGTATTACTAATTTACTTATATTTTAAGTTTTCCTAATTAAACTAAGTGACAAGCTACCTACATTATACTACTATTATACTACTACTACTATACTATTACATTGTTTTTGTTTCTGTTTTTCTTTGCTACTATCTACAAACAAATTACAGTATTAAACTACAATTATAAAGCAACAATGAATCTAAACTTGGATCTTCATTTTATTTCATCAAAGGCGCCGATACAGCATCATTCATAAAGAAATGTACCTGGATGAAACAGAAACTCGATGAGTTCTAGGGGAGAAGGAGTAAGCAATCAGCAGTGGACTCAAGCAGAGTAATGCAACAGTGATGATTTGAAAATCAACCAAATAGAAGACCACAACAACAGCAATGAGAAATCCCAAGCAAATAACCCAGCAATCAGCAAAAAACCAACAGACTTCTCACTCGAAAATACCAGAAACAATTTCTAAATTGCTACGGTTTTCCTAGTATTTCTTCTCAACAATCAGCTCAAGTATGAATTTCAGATTGTTATATCCTGGAATCCCCTTTTTTCAGCCCCTTTTTGAGATATTTATAGCTAACCTTTTAGGGCTGAATACTTGGGGAGGAAGTAATGGGATTAATCCCACTTCGCCCCTCCTAAAATTACCTATTCTATACTTTAGTCCCATTTTCAGTTACTAAAACCCTTCCAGCATGTGCTGGAAGGTTCTAAAGATTCTCTTTTATGGCATTTTACTAGTATAACCTTAGGGGTTTGAGATTTTTACAGATTTCCCACTTTTAAGAGACCATTATACCCCTAAATCTCTGCAAAATTGCAGAAATCAGGAGTATAAATGTCCCTATTACCCTCCTAAGTTCTTACTAGTTACTATTTTACCTATTTGGTTTCCAATTATGCCCTGAATGCCACTGTTGATTTACTAGACCCTCCTAGGTTAATTTCAGCTAATTTTGCACCTATTTAACTAATGGCCAGCCCTGGCATTAGTATTTAAGGGCTGGCCAGATTTATTCTTAAGAACTATTTCAATTTTAGCCACTTTTAAACTAATTTCAGTCAATTAAGACCAATTTATTCTTAATTAAAGCTAATTGCAGGCATAGCCTGCTTTGTTATTATGTTTAACCTATTTAAAAGTTAGCCAGTCTCAAGTTGAGACTTAGCTTGGGCTATTAAAGCCATATACTGAACAGCTAGGCCCAAAACCTTTACAGGTTTGGCCACTTTGCTGTTCAGGGCTCAATATAGAGCCTGGGCTAGTCCGCATTTGCAGACATAGCCCCTTTGCACAACCAGCCACTGTTTAACAGTGAGCTGTGTGTTAGGGCTCACAGAATTGGTCAACCCTTTGCAAGGTTGACCATTCTTAGGCCAATTATTAAACCTATAGCCTAATTATGATCATTTTCAGCTTTATCCTATTTAAGAACTAACTACTTCCAAGGAACCTAACACTAACAGCTATAACCAAATCCCCTAGGCATGATAGATATTAACAGTGCTCTCATTAACACAAAGCTATTACAAACATAGCCAGTTTTACAAGTATTTGCACACATGGCCAATGAAATCAGAGTTGTTTATCAATTAATCAAAATTCAAAGAAAAGGTTTGAATGTTGTTGAATCCCAATCAATAGACTTACAAACTCACATATCACAACACAGTGTCAATTAATCATCAAACAAGCTTAGTTAAAACTTCTTTATGCTAAATGAGCCACTGAAAACCCCAAATCATACTCAGGTTGTTCTTGACATAAGAGATGAGTGAAGATAACCAAGCTTCTACTAAGACTAAACATATGAAGGCACAGAAAGAGAAGCAGTTGAAACATTGCTAACTAACAAAAGGTAATCTAATACAAAACCAAGTGACAATGAAAGACAAGCAATTAAACATAATACCAGAATTAAAACATGCATGATGATAGAAGAACTACTGAAAACTACAATGTGAAGGACCTTAATACTATAGTAGACCAAGAGACACTGGGACATCAACATAAAACTACCAGCCACAGAACAATTGAACTAATTATGCCAAAAGAAACAGAGAAGACAAATAGTCAAGCTAACAATCAAGGACCAGTGTATTCAGCAGAAACAGAACACACATATGAGGATGGAGAGGAAATAGAACCCTAGTACTAAACATGATCTTAAAAGAACAAGTTAAGGACATGAGGTGGTCATAATAACTTAAGCCTGATTTCAAACATAAGACAAAGATTAAATGTTAGGCTTTTGCCATGAATCAGTACCCAACAATTAAAGTGACACAAAAGGATGGACTTCTCAATCTTAGAACAACAAGCCATGTGATCAAACCATGCATATAACAGATAGAGCTCTATCACTTAACAAGCCCAAATGGACACAGGGACACACAGGAGATGAACAAGTTAAAGAGTCAGGGTGGCTACAGAGAAATAGATAAAGACTCACAGCATCAGAAGATAAGCAGGAGGGTCCTAGACTAACATGAGAAGCACAGGATTGAGATGACAAGAGATCATAAAATCCACATAACCCTATGACTAACATGTTCAAAGGAACTAATCAAGAATTTAAAAAGGAAACAGGTTAACAGAAGAGGATATACAGGATCCTATACTAGTATGTGAAGCTCAAACTCGAGCTAAGAACAGAATCACCAAAAGAGAACCAAGAACAGCCTTATAACTAGCATATGAAATGCAAAGCAATCAGAACATGCAAGGCAAAGATATACAGGGCATATTGAAACAATGATGAAATAAAGAAAAAGAACAGAATATCAGCAGGACTAATTGATACTTATCATACGAAGGAACTGAAAAGAAAAGAGTAACTGGTAAGCAGAGGAATAGAGGACCTAAAACTATTATGCAAATCAACTACGAAATACAGCAGGGATAACAATCATTGGAGAGAAACAACACAGACAAGTCGAACTAGAGAATATAACTAAACAGAAACAAATCGAGGACAGAAGTATTAAACAGAAACAAAAAGTGAAGCAAATAAAGATCCTATGACTAGCATGTGAGACACCCAATCAAAGAAAGCATAGGAATCATGCAAAACACAAAACATGCAGAAGAAGCAAAGGAAAAAGAAACTACGCACAAAAGGAAAGGGACTTAACTCGCGGGGCCTGTCCCCCGAGCTTCCTATCCTTTTTCTTCTCCTTTTTATTCTCTAAGACTCTCCTAAGCCTTCTTCTTGTTTCTCTTTTTTTCTTTATTTTTTCCAGATTTTCAATCTTTTCTGATTCTTCTTTCCGGCCTAAAGACGAGGCCTTTTTTGATTTGAATTGCAAGAGGGTGTTCAGGGGATGGTAAAGGCGAGGTCTTGATTGTGTGTTGGATTTGGGGTCGCCGGAGTTAGGGTTCCGACGACCTTCTTCGGGATATTCGAGGCGTTCCGGTTTGATTCGAGGGTGACCAGTGGTATGAGTGGATAGATCTCATGGAGAAGAAGAGAATGACATTGGTTTCGTGGGGGTTCTCATACTTTGGTGGTCACCGGCGAAGATTCCGGCGACCGGGACTTCAAAGAACAGGGGGTTTTCTGGGTTTCTTTGGGTGTGCTATGGCATGAAGAAGAAGGAGAAGAAGATGGGAGTGAAGGGAATGGCCGGCGACCACCGTAGAAGGTGGTGGCCGCCATGGCCGCCTAGGGTTTTCTTGATGAAGACGAGAGAGAAGAGAGGGGTGAGGGGCGGCTAGGTTAGGAATTTGGCAAAAATGATAACAATTCTCGGACATAAGCCTTATATAGGCCATATGTCCGAGATAATCTAGACCGTCCATTGAAGAGAGATCAACGGCTCCAGACGAGCGTTACTTAAACGCCGTCGTTTGATCAATTATGAGACTAAAGCCTCACGCCTTTGGATCATTCTAAACGGACGGATGAGATCAAAACCTATTTATTTTATTTAACTAAAAATTCAGCCAATTACTCAGACCATTGGATTCAATATGATGGACGGTCATGATCAATCACGACTGAAAGATCCGGCGGGCCAAGTTACTGGGCTAATTCACTGGGCCACCAATTTGGACTTCCATTTGGCCCAATTTATTATACAACTTATATTTTGTATTTCTCGATTTTAAATCAATTTTTATGTATTTTCTTTTATACTTTTTTTTCTTTTCTTTTATGAAAAATTATAAATCCTAATTTACTACCTACTCTAATTTCCTAATATTTTTTGCAATTTTTCTGCTATTTTTTCCTTTATTTTCTCCTATTTAAGCTATTTTGCTAACTTTTCTAATTAACTAAACTAACAAACTAATTACTACTATTTTTGATTTTTCTAATTTTTACCTATTCAAACACACAAAAATATAACTAATTTCAAGCAAAGCAAGTAATTGCACTCAAAAAATATATTTATTTTAATTTTGGAATTAATTGCCTGGTGCAAAAATCATGTGCTCACAACTACTACTACCCAGAATTCGATATCACAATGCAAAGATAAGTGAGCAGTAATGAGAGATTTTTGCACATCGGCATATTCCGTGAAAGCATTTTTGAAAACCTTTTTGACCGCACCCTGCTTTAGAGGTTGCCTACATATCCTGGGCTAAACAGGAATCAGGTCAGTGTAGTTCGGGAAGGTCTGGCAGTTTTAAAAACTACCAGACTCACTGTTGCATTGACATGGTTGAGACTTGCTGATTTACTCCTTATTACACGGGGGGGAAATGTAAAATGAAGAAGCTATTCTAAGCTATGATCCTACAATTACAATTGTTCCTAATCTAGCTTTTGCTCTTCTTCCCTTTCCGGTGATGCAGAATCTTCCTTTTTTGTTGATTTTCTTGTTTTTCTTGATGACTCTCTTTTTGTTGATTTTCTTGTTTTTCTTGTTGACTCTCTTTTTGTTGATTTTCTTGTTTTCTCTTGTTGACTCTCTTTTTGTTGATTTTCTTGTTTTTCTTGACCCTGAGCTGAACCTGCTCAAAACAAAACAACAAACTACCTCTCTTTTTTTTTTCTTTTTTGCCCCAGTGTGGGCTTTTAACTGTATAAACCACGATGTGAATGCAGAAAATATTCCCGAATTTGAAGGTGGGCGCCTAACGGAAATTTAAACGTGCAATGCGAATGCGGAAAATATTCCCGAATTTGAAGGTGGGCGCCTAACAGGAAATTTAAACGTGCAATGCGAATGTAGAAAATATTCCCGAATTTGAAGGTGGGCGCCTAACGAAATTTAAACGTGCTATGCGAATGCGAGAAAATATTCTCGAATTTGAAGGTGGGCGCCTAACGTAAATTTAAACGTGCAATGCGAATGCGAAAAATATTCCCGAATTTGAAGGTGGGCGCCTAACGTAAATTTAAACGTGCAATGCGAATGCAGAAAATATTCCCGAATTTGAAGGTGGGCGCCTAACGTAAATTTAAACGTGCAATGCAAATGCAGAAAATATTCCCGAATTTGAAGGTGGGCGCCTAACGTAAATTTAAACGTGCAATGCGAATGCAGAAAAATATTCCCGAATTTGAAGGTGGGCGCCTAACGAAATTTAAACGTGCAATGCGAATGCGAGAAAATATTCCCGAATTTGAAGGTGGGCGCCTAACAGAATTGAAACGTGCGATGCAAATGCAGAAAATATTCCCGAATTTGAAGGTGGGCGCCTAACAGAAATTTAAACGTGCAATGCGAATGCAGAAAATATTCCCGAATTTGAAGATGGGCGCCTAACAGAATTGAAACGTGCAATGCAAAAAATATTCCCTCAGCCTGAGGACCGGGGAGCAGATTCTAAAAGATGTTACCTTCCTCTTTTTGGTATTTTCTTTTTACCAACTTATCTCTTGCCTGTGAATTTCTCCACTTATTCGACAGACTTTCTCTTTTTGGTATTTTAAATTTTCCACATTGGTCACATTCACTTTAAAGTGATTAGTGACAATTTGTTCCCGCATGAAACAAAATTTATTAGATATAAACTGCTGGCAACTGGCATCTGCCGTCCCCACTTCTTATTGCTTCCTTTGTTTTTGCTTTTTCATGTTGCATGGCTTTCGACTTCTTGTCCCTTGCAGACTCTTTTTGTATTTTCTCATTTTTTCCATTTTTGTTTTGTTTTCTTTTTCTTTGGTCATGTTTGCCAAGCTTCTTTATTCCTTTCCCCAATCTTCCATTCTTTCTGATCTAGTGTTATTTCGACTTCCGTTATCAGGAGCTGGTAGTTAGCTCTCAAAAGGGTAAACAATGAAATGCAGAAAAAATGAAAGAAAGGTAAGGGTATTTTGGAGAGATGACGGAACTTATCTGGGTATTTGTTGGCTGATTCCGCCGACCATGCCATGTATTTAAACTCTGACCCAGTTTGTTCCAATCATTTATTTAGACTCCGAATTGCCTTTGACCCAAACCGATACTCTTTTTTGTTGCCTTTTTTCTTTTCTGATGATCCTCACGATCGCCTCACGGTGCCTCGAAAGGTTTTCACCAATAAGACTCTCTCGTTTATTCCCTCAACCTCACAATCATCTCACAGTGCCGATTAAGGTTTTCACTGATGAGACTCTCTCATTTTATTTCTCTCAACCTCACAATCGTCTCACAGTGCCGGCTAAGGTTTTCACTGATGAGACTCTCTCATTTTTTTTTTTTTTCATTTTTCCTTTTTTGTATTTTGTTTTCTGTTCCACGGGTATCGTCCAATACTTCGCTCCTCCTTCGTTGTATTTGTTGTTATTTCAGAATCGATCAGAAGGTCTTTCTTTGGACTGTAACGTGGCTTTTGGACGGGTCAAGAAAGAAAGATATAAAGGCTCAAAATTTCAACGAGGGTTAAAAATATTTACAACTCTCGGAATTATTAAAACATAACTTCTGCCCCAGTTTCAATATGTGGGGAATTTTTGGATTTTTTTCTTTATTGTGACTGAACCTCGGAGAGGCTGCCTACGTACCCTTTCGGGATCAAGTCAGACGTAGTTCATCCAACTTCATAAGTTAGATGGATTTCTTTTTTTGACTTTTTCCCGATTTTTGTCTTTTTCTTTTTTTTTCATTCATTTTTTTTTTCATTTTTTTTCTTTTTTCATTTCATTTTTTTTTTTCATTTTTCCATCATTTCATTATGGTAATTTTCGATCTTATTGCATTAGAGTGATTCCGAGAGAGGGATATGAAAGAATTCATTCATTAAGGCTCAAAGGGGTTAACAATGGATAAAGTGTTTGGATAGAGAATAAAATGCCTTCGTCATTTCAATTCCAAAATCACAACAAAATACAAAACATACAATTGAAAAGGAATCATACATAGTATCTTTTGACCGCATCCGAATTGATAGCAGTCTCTACGCACTTTCCTTCAACATCTGTTAAGTATAATGCCCCATTGGACAACACCCGTGATACCACGAACGGTCCCTGCCAATTCGGTGCGAACTTGCCTTTTGCCTCTGCCCAATGTGGTAAGATACGCCTCAATACCAATTGTCCAACTTCAAACTTTCGAGGTCGTACCTTCTTATTATATGCTCTGGCCATTCTCCGCTGATATAACTGTCCATGGCAGACCGCGGCTAATCTCTTCTCATCAATCAAATTCAACTGTTCTAACCGGGCCTTTACCCATTCATCGTCATCTATCTCAGATTCAGCTATAATTCGCAATGACGGTATTTCTATTTCTGCGGGTATAACAGCCTCTGTTCCGTACACCAAGGTATAAGGTGTGGTTCCGATAGAAGTACGTACCGTCGTGCGGTAACCCATGAGAGCAAAGGGTAACTTTTCATGCCATTGCCTGGATCCCTCCACCATTTTTCGGAGAATCTTCTTGATGTTCTTATTTGCTGCCTCTACTGCACCGTTCGCCTTTGGCCTGTAAGGCGTGGAATTACGGTGCGTGATCTTAAACCTTTCACAAACTTCCGCCATGAGATGACTGTTTAAATTGGCCCCATTGTCTGTGATAATCACCTTGGGGATTCCAAATCGGCATATAATATTCTCATGCACAAAATCCACCACCGCTTTCTTCGTCACCGCCTTGAATGTCTTAGCTTCGACCCACTTGGTGAAATAATCAATTGCAACCAGGATAAACCTATGCCCATTAGAAGCGGCTGGATCTATTGGGCCGATGACATCCATACCCCAAGCAACAAAGGGCCATGGTGCCGACATTGTGTGCAACTCATAAGGCGGGGAGTGGATCAGATCCCCATGTACCTGGCATTGATGGCATTTCTTTACATACCCGATACAATCACGCTCCATCGTGAGCCAGTAGTACCCAGCTCTCAAGATCTTCTTTGCTAACACATATCCGCTCATGTGAGGTCCGCATACTCCAGCATGTACTTCAATCATAATTTCATCTGCTTGTTGCGCGTCCACACATCTCAATAAGCCCAGATCTGGTGTCCTTTTGTATACCACTCCTCCACTGAAGAAAAATCCATTGGCTAGACGCCTGATGGCTCTCTTTTGGTCTCCTGTAGCTTGCTCCGGGTATTTGCCAGCTTTTAAGTATTCTCTAATATCATGATACCACGGCTCTCCATCCGACTCTTCTTCCACAACGAAGCAATAAGCATTCCGATCTCGGACTTGGATCTGGAGCGGATCTATGTATGTCTTGTCCGGATGATGCAACATAGAGGACAATGTGGCCAAAGCATCCGCAATCTCATTGTGCATTCTTGGGATGTGCTTGAACTCTATAGACTGGAATCTTTGGGACAACTCGTGCAAACAATACCGATATGGTATCAATTTCAAATCTCGTGTCTCCCATTCCCCTTGGATTTGGTGTACCAAGAGATCCGAGTCACCCATGACCAAAATCTCTTGAATACCCATGTCAATCGCCATCCTTAATCCCAAGATGCACGCCTCATATTCGGCCATATTGTTGGTACAGAAAAATCGAAGCTGAGCTGTGACGGGATAATGTTGTCCCGTACTTGAAATGAGTACTGCTCCGATACCAACGCCCCTGCTGTTGACGGCTCCATCAAAGTACATTTTCCATCCTGGTTTCTCCTCTTGCTCTATCTCTTCGACAGTCATTGCCTCTTCATCCGGAAAGTACGTCTTCAAAGGCTCGTACTCATCATCCACCGGATTCTCAGCTAAGTGGTCCGCAATAGCTTGTGCCTTCATTGCCGTACGAGTTACATAAACAATGTCAAATTCCGTGAGCAGAATCTGCCATTTGGCCAGTCTTCCCGTAGGCATGGGCTTCTGAAAGATATACTTGAGAGGATCCAATCGTGATATCAAGTACGTAGTGTATGCTGACAAATAATGCTTTAGCTTCTGAGCCACCCAAATCAATGCACAACAAGTTCTCTCCAGTTGGGTATACTTCACCTCGTAAGATGTAAACTTTTTGCTGAGGTAGTAGATGGCTTGTTCTTTCTTGCCTGTCTCATCATGTTGACCCAGTACACAACCGAAAGAGTTATCTAGCACCGTCAAATACAAAATCAGAGGACGCCCTGGTTCTGGAGGAACTAACACCGGAGGATTGGCCAAATATTCTTTGATCTTGTCAAAGGCTTCCTGACATTCGTCGGTCCATTTCACTGCTGCATCTTTCTTCAGCAACTTGAAAATTGGCTCGCATGTTGATGTCAACTGAGCGATGAACCGACTGATGTAATTCAACCTTCCTAATAAGCTCATGACCTCCTTCTTGTTCTTCGGCGGAGGTAGACTTTGAATAGCCTTGATCTTTGATGGATCCAGTTCAATACCTCGCCGGCTCACAATAAACCCCAGCAGTTTCCCTGAAGGTACTCCAAAAGCACACTTCGCCGGATTGAGCTTCAGATTGTACCTCCGGAGTCTTTGGAAGAACTTCCTCAAATCTTTCACATGATCAGGTTGTTTTCTGGACTTTATAATGACATCGTCCACATATACCTCAATTTCTCTATGCATCATATCATGAAACATTGTGGTCATTGCCCTCATGTAAGTTGCCCCGGCATTCTTCAATCCAAACGGCATTACTCTGTAACAATACGTTCCCCAAGGTGTAATGAAGGCAGTTTTCTCAGCATCTTCTTCGTCCATCAGGATCTGGTGATAGCCTGCATAACAATCCACAAACGAACCGATTTCATGCTTGGCGCAATTATCGATCAATATGTGAATGTTTGGCAATGGGAAGTCATCCTTCGGACTAGCTTTGTTGAGGTCTCTATAGTCTACACACACTCTGGTTTTGCCATCTTTCTTTGGGACCGGCACAACATTTGCCAACCAGGTGGGGTATTTGGTAACTCTTATGACCTTTGCCTCAAACTGCTTATTCACCTCTTCTTTTATCTTCACGCTAATGTCCGTTTTGAATTTCCTCAGCTTTTGTTTAACCGGCCGGCATTCAGAGTAGATCGGCAACTTGTGTACCACTAGATCTGTGCTAAGCTCGGGCATGTCATCATAGGACCAGGCAAAGATGTCCTTAAATTCATGTAACAACCTTATCAGTTCATCCCTGAGGGGTGCCTCCAAATGCACACTAATCTTTGTTTCTCGGACATCATCTTCGCTCCCCAAGTTTACAGATTCCGTATCACTCGGATTCGGCTTGGGTTTTTCCTCGTATTGTTTCATGTCCTTACTTATTTCCTCCAGGGCTTCCTCATCCTCACACTCTATTTCACTATCTTCCTCAATTTCTTGTATAGTAGCGTGATTGTCAGAACTGGGTCTAGAATCCTTCACGCATGACATGGCATTGGAATCAACACAAGCAAAACTGTACAAAAGGAAAAAAATAAAGAAAAATAAGGCAAAAGTGAAGAAAAAGGAAAAATTGCATTTCATTAATAAAAGGAATGAACAATGTTCGGGGTACATGGTGATTTTTTTTCATGAGGGGAATGGGGAAATTATAACAACTTTTGGGGAAACAATGATGAAATTTTGAGCTAACTACCAAGACTCCTTCCGGATAAGGAAAGGAGTAGCTTCCCAATTGTTCAATGTGACTCTGGGCCCCACAAATTGCACGTCCATGTTGCTCGTGCCTTCCCTTGCTTCAATCGTATTCACCTCCCAGAACAATTTCTTGAAACCAAGCATTTCTTCATCAAGTTGGGTCTCAATGCACTTTGCTGCAGCAGATGGTTGATATTTTGTACCAGGCCTGATAAAGATGTCGGATAATTTGGGTATGGGTTTGGGCAAGGTCCAGTTTCTCTTGGCTTTAGAGGCTCTTTGGATATCGGTAAAGGTGGGTTTGAACCCTAAGCCGAATGTACCTTTATTCTCCGGAAGCTGAACTGGTTGAGTGACTCCCTGCAGTGTTTTGCCTAATCCCCTCCCCGGTGCAAATCCGTTTCTCAGCATTTCTCTGGCCACCATTATAGCAGTTGGTGCCATCATCGGGGTTGGTAACTTTTCTCCTTCAGCAACTTTGTTCACTTCTACAGCATCCGTCACTTGGTAAACCCAAGGACCCCGATCCCCGTCAGTACCATCAAAAGGTGCAACAACATTACAAGCATTTTCCTCTCCGTGTACAACAATCTCTTGCTGCTCCCATTCAAACTTGACCATCTGGTGTAGAGAAGATGGTACCGCTTTGGCCGCATGAATCCAGGGTCGACCTAACAGCAAGTTATATGATACGGCAATATCAAGCACCATGAACTCCATCGTAAAATCAACGGGACCGATGGTCACTTCCAAAATAATATCTCCCAGCGTGTTCTTACCTCCGCCGTCAAACCCTCTTACATTGATACTGTTTCTTCGGATTCTATCCGGGCTAATGTTCAGCTTCCCTAGAGTTGACAGCGGGCAGATGTTTGCGCTCGATCCATTGTCAATCAATACCCTGGTCACGACTGACTCTTCACTCTTCACTGTGAGGTATAATGCTTTGTTGTGTTCAGTTCCTTCCACCGGCAGCTCCCTATCAGAGAAGGTAATCCTATTGGACTCGAAAATTTTGCTGGTAATCTTCTCCAAATGACATACTGAAATCTTCTCCGGAACATGAGCCTCATTTAAAATCTTCATAAGAGCCTTCCGGTGCTCCTCCGAATGTATCAACAAAGATAACAAAGAAATCTGGGCCGGGGTCTTTCTTAACTGCTCGACCACTGAGTACTCTTGTGACTTCATTTTCTTAAGAAATTCCTCTGCTTCCTCCTCCGTCACTGGCTTTTTCAATTGACTTTCTTTCACCGCTTTCATCTTTCTCAGTTCCTCCGGAGCAAAACACCTTCCAGATCGAGTAAGTCCATGCGTTTCATTAACTTCACCAGAAATCTCTTTTCCCTTGTAAACTACTGTTACCTTGTTATAGTTCCAAGGCACAGTCTTTGTATTCACCACTGGCATTTGCACTACTGGTTTTATGATCACTGGCTCTGCACTTGCACCCTTCACAGTCACAGTTGTCTTTGCACCTGGCACTACCACTTTTAGACTTCCCATCACTACTGGCTTTGGTTTCTCAACAGTTACTTCCTCTTTCACAATTTCTTTCTCTAACTTGTCACTCGACTTTATCATCATGACGGCCTGAGATGGTTTTTGATTGCCATCACCCTGCACCAGTTCTATCATGTGCGCTTCGTGGTGATTCGGCAATGGGTTCTGGGTAATGTTTGGGGCCTCGGGTGCTTGCACTTCAATTTTCCTTTCATCGATAAGATCTTGAATGGCATTCTTTAATTGCCAGCATTTCTCAGTATCGTGGCCCAACGTTCCTGAACAATATTCACATTTGACAGAAGAATCAAGATTTTTCGGGGGTGGGTTCGGATTTTTGGTGCGATTGGTCTCACCATCCCCAATTCTTTCAACCTGTGGAAAAGACTGGTATATGACTCTCCGAGAGGAGTGAATGTTCTTCTTGCTTTGTTTCTCCAATCAGCGTCCGGCCTGGGTCTATTCTGGTTTCGGTAAGGTTTAGGGGTTGGGTATGTGTTTTGGGTATGGTACACATTGTGCGGAGCTTGAGCTCTCCACACGTGGGGTGGTGGTGGTGGATAAGCTTGGGTTTGAGGGTGATGGTAATGTGGTACAGTCGGTGGGTATGGTGGTGGTGGTGGGTTATATGGGCTTGGTGCATTGTAGGGATTTGGCGGGTAAGATGGTGGTGGTGGATTATATGGGGTTGACGGGTTTGGTGGGTGTTGGCGGTAAGGTCTAGGTGGGTTATAATGTGGGTTGCGACTCCATGACCTGCTTTCAATGGTTGATACTTCTTCTTTCTTCTTCTTTCCCATCACTCCTCCACTTCCACTCTGTATAGCTTGATTAGTGGCTTTGATAGCCGAAAAACTCATAATCTTGTTTGTCTTCAAACCCTCTTCTACAAAACTTCCCATTTTCACAACTTCGTTGAAACTTTTCCCGATTGCAGACACTAGATGGCCGTAGTACGTTGGCTCCAAAGCTTGCAGGAAACAGTCCACCATCTCACCTTCTTTCATTGGCGGATCCACTCTAGCGGCCTGTTCCCTCCATCTGAAACCGTATTCTCTAAAGCTCTCTCCTGGCTTTTTCTCCAGCTTGGTAAGGGATAACATGTCGGGTATGATCTCCAAATTGTACTGAAAGTGACTAGCGAAAGCTTGCGCTAAGTCATCCCAAACGAACCATCTTGTGTGGTCCCGTCGGGTATACCATTCCAGGGCTGATCCGCTTAGACTTTGGCTGAAGTACGCCATCAACAATTCATCTCTTCCTCCCGCGCCTCTCATCTTGCTACAATATCCTCTCAGATGAGCTACCGGATCCCCATGTCCGTCGTACATGTCGAACTTTGGCAACTTGAAACCCGCAGGAAGTTGCACCTCGGGGAACAAACACAGGTCTTTGTAGGCTACACTTACTTGCCCTCCTAGCCCTTGCATGTTGCGGAAAGCATTCTCAAGACTTTTGACTTTCCGAGCCATCTCTTCCTGCCCGGCACTTGCTTCTATCATAGGAGCGTGAGACTCGTGTTGTCTGAAAGTCGGCTCCGGAGGGTAATAGTGAGAATCCTGGATATGGAACATCGGTTCACTAGAAGACTTGTGGATGACAGCGGGCGGAGGTGCCACGTATATAGGAGCAACTTATGGTACAGGAGGTGGTGCTTGCTTGGTTGGAGGTGGTGGCATTTGGGAGGTCGAAGCGTAGTAATGAGGGTAGTCGGGGTAGGTGGAAGACGAGTTCATTGTTGGTGGCTCCGGGTTAGTATTGGCTGGAGGGACATATGCAGGGTTAGCAGGGTAGGCTGGTAATGGTTGACTTCTTGACCAAGCTTGGTACATTTCAGCCATCTGCTGCCTTAACTTGTACATTTCTTCTTTCATCCCTGCCACATCCACGATCTCTTCTTCGTGAGCAGGGTCTACAATGGTTGCCTCTATCTCCTGGGACACGGCCTTTGTCATCTTTTTGGATCTGGTGTTGTATGAGTGGGTAGCCAGTATGCCAGTTGCCTAGAAAATCTGGACTCACAAACATCAACACTCGTTAGTGGTTAGCGCATGAATAAGATGAAACGACTTTTAAAACAAACATATTTGCTCGAATCGTTATGCATCATCCCGGCCGCTGCTCATTCGAATCATCTTTCTTTTTCCACTCTTTTTGCTTCCTTTCTTTCTTTTCTTCTTTTTTTTTTTTTTTTTTTTTTTTTTTTTTTCTTTTTCTCTTTTCTTGCTTTCTCTTTTTTTCTTTTCTTTTTCTTGCTTTTTCTTTTTCTTTTTCTTGTCGTTTTCATAATTACGCTCCTATTTATTTGCCTAGCGGATACAAAAGAAATGCCATAAAGTAAAAGAATTGGTAACAACACTTTGTTTTCTCATTGATAATTCAAAACCTTGATTACAAAGTGATGTTTAAGAAAAGGAAAAATAAAAGATGATGCATGACCTAAGAGTACATTAATGCACCTAGTGCCCGCGAGGCATCGTTCGGCCTTGCCGCGGGCCTATATGCTAAACCCCTTTGAAGCCCGTCCAGGTCGGTCATGACTTGTTGTACAAAAAACTTCACTGCAGATACGAAAGTCCTCCGAGTCATATCTTCACAAAGCTGAGTCTTTCGGGTGATGTATTGGGCGATGCGAACAATCTTTTCTCTGATGACCCCTTTTTCTTGCAATAACCGACTTATTTGTTGAGCGCGGGCATCCAAGACATGTTGGTTGTCCTTTTGCAACTGTTGTAGCTCCAATTTTAATCTAGCCATGGTCGTGTAGCAATATTCTCTTTCTTCCTCAAGATCTTTGATAATCTGGTTGCTTTTGGCCGTGGCTGAGATTAATTTCTTTCTAAGCTGGACTACTTCAGCATCATGCTTGTCTTGCAGTTGTTGAACCAATTTGGCTCTCTTCTCAACATCTTTATCCATTTGCTTCCGAGCCATGGCTAACTCTTTCTCCGTTTTATCCAAATCGAAGCTATAGTCATTTACCTTTCGCCGGAGAATCTCAATTAACTTTTCATCCCGGGCCGAGCGAATTGGGGTCTCGGATGCAACTTTCATTTGAGCCATTTGAGCTCTCAACATCTCATTTTCTTTCTTCAACCGCTTCTTCTCCACTTCATCGGATGCCGCTTGTAAACCGCTTTCGAAGTGAAGATTTCTGAGTTTATCCTCCAACAGACTAATTTTGGCCTTATATTCCTTTTCCTTGGCCGCCCATTTCAGATTTTCCTCGGATTGCTCTATCAGGTCTTGCAAGTGAGGTCTCTTTGAAAGACGTTCGTGTTCAACCCCTCGTCGGTACTAGGTGGAGTATCCAGGTGATATCTCCCCTCTTGCTCTATTCGGCACACAAGTATCAATCTTCAAATTTTGGCACTCATTCCAGATTTGCCGGATTTTTGCTTCCGGAATTGCCCGTCCGGACCAATCTTCACAGCTTGCACACTGAGGTCCCCATCTCTTGGAATAATTTGACACCGACCCAACACTGTCGCAAAGCTCTGTAGGGAGCATAAGGCTGTATACTCTTCAAACCCATAATCAAAAATGGCGATCCCTCTGTTGGCATGTATATCACCTCGTTAAGAGGTAACCAGTCATACGTCCAATCAATTTGACCGTCAGTTAGTGATCGAAGATACCCAATCCAACCTTGGACTCCCTCTGGCAACCTTACTTCTTTTGTTCTCGCATTGAACTCTTCCAAACATGTCCGATCGGCTGAACCATAGCTCGAGAATGAAGGGTGGTGACACAAATGCTCGATTAGCCAAATTTCCAAGATCAAGTTACACCCCTCGAAGAAGCTAGCCCCTGCTTTGCACGCAGTCAGAGCACGATAGATATCCGCGACAATCATCGGGGCTAGGGTACTGTTTTCTTGCACTATCAGTGTGGTAGCTACCCCGGCGACTTTGATATTGATATGTCCATCTTTCCTTGGGAATACAACAACTCCAAGAAATGCCACCAAAAATGCGAACCTCCGGTGTTCTTCCCACTTTGCCCGGTTGGACTTACAGCACAACTTGTTGGTTGGGTCGTTGAAACCCCCAACATGTCCAAACCTATTGTAGATGAAGTTTAAAGAACAAAATCCGTTGGTCAGATCTTCATTATGAACATTCCGGGCGATTTTCAAAGAGTCGAGGAAACGATGTACTGTCACCATCCTCGGAGATACCGGATATTTTCCTTTCAGCGGAACCTCGGTCTTCCCAATGTAGAAGGCAATCTCCTCTAAAGTAGGGGTAAGCTCAAAATCTGGGAAATGAAATACGTTTTGTGCCGAATCCCAAAACGAGACCAACGCTCTAATTACATCACCACGAGGAACTATTTCGAGTAACCCAGTAAGGCCTTTCAAGTACTTTTTGACCCAATCTTGACCATCGGGTCCCATGTCCTGCCACCATAACCTCAGCTCCAAAGGGATTTTATTTAGGGAAAATTGTTCATTCATCATCGTGCTCGTCCTGCACATTTATTAAGGTGATTTTATTTAGAAAAGGAAAAATCTTTTTTTCGATGCAAGTTTTCAATTTTGAATGAAAGAAAAGGAAAATAATTTTTCGAAGTGGCTATTTTTGCAAAAACAACCTTCCGTCGTCCTTTCGGAACATTCGGCCATTTCCAAAAATAGCAATCACCTCGATTATTTGAAAAGAAAATCTTTTTGGTCTTTTTCTAAAAGTGTGGTTGGACCCGTTTAAGGGTTGCCTACGTATCCCACCTAATGGCGAGAATCAAACCTGCGTAGTTCGGTCGGATTATTTGACCAATTATTTCAAAAATGTTCCACCTATTTTTTTTCAAATTTTCAAATTTTCCGGATACCTATTTTCTACAAATCATTATTTTCCTCTCTCTTTTTTTTTTCAACAATTTTCCAGTCTCGGGATTTTTGCCGGTCCGCATAACGATCAAGGACAATAAAATGCAACACATAGCATGCTTGGTCTTTCAATACCGGGTCACCTGTCCTAGACGGACCCAACCCCTGTGTTGAGTCCCCTAAGTCAGACATGATGCAAATAATCGTCCTAGACCTATGTTCAAAATCTTACGGTTTCATGGATTGCTAGACCGTGTACCCGAGCGGACAACTCGAATCAAGGAGGCGGCTACGTACCGGTGACCCGCGGAGTCAATCGGCTTTGTAACTTATCCGGCCTCTGTTTTCTTAATTTAAGGTGACTTTTAACAGAAAGGGGAGTCTCAACCAGTAAGCACATCCCCGGGGGAGAAGAGAGAGGATTTTCGGCACAGTTTTATATACAGTCCACATAATATCAAAGCGATAAAGCACATAGCATGTTATTCAAATTACATAATGAAGTCAAAAAACGCGAACGGCAGTTCTAAGGAGCTCGAGTTCTTAAACCCTGAAACCGAAATTCAGGGTTGGAGTCCCCAGCAGAGTCGCCAGAGCTGTCACACCTCCCTTTTTACTACCCCAAACACATGCGTAAGATGTATAAATACACTTGTAGGGTATACCCCGACGCTCAATTACCCGAGACGGATAAAATAACGTAAGGGAAGGAGTTTTTCCAATTTAAGGACAATCGGTTCGGAATATATTTAGAGATTAATCAGAGTCGCCACTTGGGAATGACAATGGTGTCCCAAGTCACCGGTTAATCCCGAATCCGAGGAATTTTGACTCTTTGAAATGTCTGCGAAGCAGAGATCCGGATAAGGAACTCTGTTAACCCGGGAGAAGGTGTTAGGCACTCCCGGATTCCGTGGTTTTAGCACGGTCGCTCCACTGTCGTTCTTGACTTTTGTTTGACTCAATTATAGATTTTAACAACATAATGTGCTTTTACGTTAAATATCATTTTTAGGAATTTGCGGTATCGCGAAAACACGCCTCGAGTCATACCGCAACCAGTACGCCTATGACTTTCGGTGCATTTCAGCTTTACCGAGATTTGGATTTGAGTCGCACCAAGTGCACACTCATTCATAGGAAGGTATATTAAAATCGTGCCCTAAAGTAACATCTATCGGCTTTTAAATCTTTTGGGAGAAGCTATGGAATTAGCTATTAGCTTTCCCGGGTCTATTTGTGTTATATCATTACTAGATGGGGGCCCCGGTGTTATTCGAGCGAGGCTCGTCCCAATTTTTATTAAAGGATACTAATATTTAACTACGTTTTCTATATTTGTTTTTTCCTTAATCGTGTCTCAACAATAAGAATCCCAAGCCCGTCGAGTTTGATTATTTAATTGGGCCTGGTTCTTCATCTTTGGATCGGATGTGCCTAAGCAATCTTCGGATCTTCATTTAGGTGGCTCAATCGAATGGTATCATGGTTCAGGCCCACGTATTGTTTTGGGCCCAAACTGGATTGCGATGACAGAAATATGATGTAGAATTCATGTAACAGAAATAATGCTCAGAATTGAAGATGGAATCAAAATCATTTTTATTGATCATTAAACATGTAAAGGAAACCAATCCGTAAAACAATAGTCTTGAATCAATGAAAACTCAACTAATTATCCTCACTGTGTGCTCTTAAATAAGAATCTATACTAATGTTTTAATTACTCAGTGGTTCAAAAATCTAAATCAATCCTTAATTAATTACAAGACCTTGACTTACTCGAAGTGGTTTAGTCAGTTATCATCTACATTCAGAAAGATTGAAAGAGCCATTAAATTCATTTTTTTAACTACACCGTTGTATTCGTTACATGTTAAGCCTTTCTCATCATCAATTCATCTTAATTAACCTACTACAACATCCAATTATCAACTTGTTCAGACTTAAACAGGTGTGAGCCTAAATCCGCAAACCAATTAATCATATATATGAGCAATGACTATACACGTATCTATGACTAAGTGATTCAAAAGGTTTAAACATGATTGAACAACTGATTTTTTACCGAAACTTAGTTCTAGTTTTAATAGCATTCCTATTTAGCTAGTGATAAGTGATCCGCCAATACTACTACTTCAATGCTGATTTCCTCATGAAGTTCGTTAGCAGATTATTAACATTTGCAGGTATTACTAATTTACTTATATTTTAAGTTTTCCTAATTAAACTAAGTGACAAGCTACCTACATTATACTACTATTATACTACTACTACTATACTATTACATTGTTTTTGTTTCTGTTTTTCTTTGCTACTATCTACAAACAAATTACAGTATTAAACTACAATTATAAAGCAACAATGAATCTAAACTTGGATCTTCATTTTATTTCATCAAAGGCGCCGATACAGCATCATTCATAAAGAAATGTACCTGGATGAAACAGAAACTCGATGAGTTCTAGGGGAGAAGGAGTAAGAAATCAGCAGTGGACTCAAGCAGAGTAATGCAACAGTGATGATTTGAAAATCAACCAAATAGAAGACCACAGCAACAGCAATGAGAAATCCCAAGCAAGTAACCCAGCAATCAGCAAAAAACCAACAGACTTCTCACTCGAAAATACCAGAAACAATTGCTAAATTGCTACGGTTTTCCTAGTATTTCTTCTCAACAATCAGCTCAAGTATGAATTTCAGATTGTTATATCCTGGAATCCCCTTTTTTCAGCCCCTTTTTGAGATATTTATAGCTAACCTTTTAGGGCTGAATACTTGGGGAGGAAGTAATGGGATTAATCCCACTTCCCCCTCCTAAAATTACCTATTCTACACTTTAGTCCCATTTTCAGTTACTAAAACCCTTCCAGCATGTGCTGGAAGGTTCTAAAGATTCTCTTTTATGGCATTTTACTAGTATAACCTTAGGGGTTTGAGTTTCCCATTTTTAAGAGACCATTATACCCCTAAATCTCTGCAAAATTGCAGAAATCAGGAGTATAAATGTCCCTATTACCCTCCTAAGTTCTTACTAGTTACTATTTTACCTATTTGGTTTCCAATTATGCCCTGAATGCCACTGCTGATTTACTAGACCCTCCTAGGTTAATTTCAGCTAATTTTGCACCTATTTAACTAATGGCCAGCCCTGGCATTAGTATTTAAGGGCTGGCCAGATTTATTCTTAAGAACTATTTCAATTTTAGCCACTTTTAAACTAATTTCAGTCAATTAAGACCAATTTATTCTTAATTAAAGCTAATTGCAGGCATAGCCTGCTTTGTTATTATGTTTAACCTATTTAAAAGTTAGCCAGCCTCAAGTTGAGACTTAGCTTGGGCTATTAAAGCCATATATTGAACAGCTAGGCCCAAAACCTTTACAGGTTTGGCCACTTTGCTGTTCAGGGCTCAATATAGAGCCTGGGCTAGTCTGCATTTGCAGACATAGCCCTTTGCACAACCAGCCACTGTTAAACAGAGAGCTGTGTGTTAGGGCTCAATGAATTGGTCAACCCTTTGCAAGGTTGACCATTCTTAGGCCAATTATTAAACCTATAGCCTAATTATGATCATTTTCAGCTTTATCCTATTTAAGAACTAACTACTTCCAAGGAACCTAACACTAACAGCTATAACCAAATCCCCTAGGCATGATAGATATTAACAGTGCTCTCATTAACACAAAGTTATTACAAACATAGCCAGTTTTACAAGTATTTGCACACATGGCCAATGAAATCAGAGTTGTTTATCAATTAATCAAAATTCAAAGAAAAGGTTTGAATGTTGTTGAATCCCAATCAATAGACTTACAAACTCACATATCACAGCACAGTGTCAATTAATCATCAAACAAGCTTAGTTAAAACTTCTTTATGCTAAATGAGCCACCGAAAACCCCAAATCATACTCAGGTTGTTCTTGACATAAGAGATGAGTGAAGATAACCAAGATTCTACTAAGACTAAACATATGAAGGCACAGAAAGAGAAGCAGTTGAAACATTGCTAACTAACAAAAGGTAATCTAATACAAAACCAAGTGACAATGAAAGACAAGCAATTAAACATAATACCAGAATTAAAACATGCATGATGATAGAAGAACTACTGAAAACTACAATGTGAAGGACCTTAATACTATAGTAGACCAAGAGACACTGGGACATCAACATAAAACTACCAGCCACAGAACAATTGAACTAATTATGCCAAAAGAAACAGAGAAGACAAATAGTCAAGCTAACAATCAAGGACCAGTGTATTCAGCAGAAACAGAACACACATATGAGGATGGAGAGGAAATAGAACCCTAGTACTAAACATGATCTTAAAAGAACAAGTTAAGGACATGAGGTGGTCATAATAACTTAAGCCTGATTTCAAACATAAGACAAAGATTAAATGTTAGGCTTTTGCCATGAATCAGTACCCAACAATTAAAGTGACACAAAAGGATGGACTTCTCAATCTTAGAACAACAAGCCATGTGATCAAACCATGCATATAACAGATAGAGCTCTATCACTTAACAAGCCCAAATGGACACAGGGACACACAGGAGATGAACAAGTTAAAGAGTCAGGGTGGCTACAGAGAAATAGATAAAGACTCACAGCATCAGAAGATAAGCAGGAGGGTCCTAGACTAACATGAGAAGCACAGGATTGAGATGACAAGAGATCATAAAATCCACATAACCCTATGACTAACATGTTCAAAGGAACTAATCAAGAATTTAAAAAGGAAACAGGTTAACAGAAGAGGATATACAGGATCCTATACTAGTATGTGAAGCTCAAACTCGAGCTAAGAACAGAATCACCAAAAGAGAACCAAGAACAACCTTATAACTAGCATATGAAATGCAAATCAATCAGAACATGCAAGGCAAAGATATACAGGGCATATTGAAACAATGATGAAATAAAGAAAAAGAACAGAATATCAGCAGGACTAATTGATACTTATCATACGAAGGAACTGAAAAGAAAAGAGTAACTGGTAAGCAGAGGAATAGAAGACCTAAAACTATTATGCAAATCAACTACGAAATACAGCAGGGATAACAATCATTGGAGAGAAACAACACAGGCAAGTTGAACTAGAGAATATAACTAAACAGAAACAAATCGAGGACAGAAGTATTAAACAGAAACAAAAAGTGAAGCAAATAAAGATCCTATGACTAGCATGTGAGACACCCAATCAAAGAAAGCATAGGAATCATGCAAAACACAAAACATGCAGAAGAAGCAAAGGAAAAAGAAACTACGCACAAAAGGAAAGGGACTTAACTCGCGGGGCCTGTCCCCCGAGCTTCCTATCCTTTTTCTTCTCCTTTTTATTCTCTAAGACTCTCCTAAGCCTTCTTCTTGTTTCTCTTTTTTTCTTTATTTTTTCCAGATTTTCAATCTTTTCTGATTCTTCTTTCCGGCCTAAAGACGAGGCCTTTTTTGATTTGAATTGCAAGAGGGTGTTCAGGGGATGGTAAAGGCGAGGTCTTGATTGTGTGTTGGATTTGGGGTCGCCGGAGTTAGGGTTCCGACGACCTTCTTCGGGATATTCGAGGCGTTCCGGTTTGATTCGAGGGTGACCAGTGGTATGAGTGGATAGATCTCATGGAGAAGAAGAGAATGACATTGGTTTCGTGGGGGTTCTCATACTTTGGTGGTCACCGGCGAAGATTCCGGCGACCGGGACTTCAAAGAACAGGGGGTTTTCTGGGTTTCTTTGGGTGTGCTATGGCATGAAGAAGAAGGAGAAGAAGATGGGAGTGAAGGGAATGGCCGGCGACCACCGTAGAAGGTGGTGGCCGCCATGGCCGCCTAGGGTTTTCTTGATGAAGACGAGAGAGAAGAGAGGGGTGAGGGGCGGCTAGGTTAGGAATTTGGCAAAAATGATAACAATTCTCGGACATAAGCCTTATATAGGCCATATGTCCGAGATAATCTCGACCGTCCATTGAAGAGAGATCAACGGCTCCAGACGAGCGTTACTTAAACGCCGTCGTTTGATCAATTATGAGACTAAAGCCTCACGCCTTTGGATCATTCTAAACGGACGGATGAGATCAAAACCTATTTATTTTATTTAACTAAAAATTCAGCCAATTACTCAGACCATTGGATTCAATATGATGGACGGTCATGATCAATCACGACTGAAAGATCCGGCGGGCCAAGTTACTGGGCTAATTCACTGGGCCACCAATTTGGACTTCCATTTGGCCCAATTTATTATACAACTTATATTTTGTATTTCTCGATTTTAAATCAATTTTTATGTATTTTCTTTTATACTTTTTTTTTCTTTTCTTTTATGAAAAATTATAAATCCTAATTTACTACCTACTCTAATTTCCTAATATTTTTTGCAATTTTTCTGCTATTTTTTCCTTTATTTTCTCCTATTTAAGCTATTTTGCTAACTTTTCTAATTAACTAAACTAACAAACTAATTACTACTATTTTTGATTTTTCTAATTTTTACCTATTCAAGCACACAAAAATATAACTAATTTCAAGCAAAGCAAGTAATTGCACTCAAAAAATATATTTATTTTAATTTTGGAATTAATTGCCTGGTGCAAAAATCATGTGCTCACAGTCGGCAAAGCTCGACCTCTACTGGAGTTTGAGTGCTTTGTAGACTGATTCTGATCGCGTTTTTTGCCAATATTTTGAGGGTTGTTTCTGAGGGAGTTTAGGTATGATAGGTGAAGGATTTACAGTGTGGTTCAATGTGATTTTAGTTGCATTTTTTGGCTAGAAAGCCATGGCAGCAGGTTGCTTTTTCTGTGAAGAAGAGTTGGAGACGAGATAGAGATCTTATGATGATGTATTGTGCGCCGCTTTTTTTTGTTGCTGGGTGAAGGATCTGTCCTTCTCTTTTAGGTCTAGGTATCTTTATAGGTCTAAGTCTAGGTTTTAATGGGAAGGGTATGGGCTAATTGATGGGCTTTGGGTGTTTGGCCTAGGCAAAATTAAGGAAAAACGGCCCAATTCGGGTCTTTTACCAAGATAGTCCACTTATTTTATTTATTTTGTAATCATTTTTTTTAATTTTGTTTTTAGTTATTTTTTCTAATTTTATTAAAATACTTGACACTAAAATCTATTTCCTATCCATTAGTAAAAATGCAAACTAAAACATATTTAAACTAAAAATGCAAGATGGACCATTTTTGTTATTTTGTTCTAAAACGAATTGATACTAAAAAATGTGAAATTAAATTCCTAAATGCAAATGCATATTTTTTGTATTTTTATATTAATTTTCATGCAACTAATTAATACGAATTGTAAAAATAAGGAAAAATTATTTATTTTGAATTTATGGGAATAACTCATATGTAGGGTAAAATCACGTGCTCACAGCTGCCCCTCTTTGCTCGGGAACACGAAGAGTTTCCGTGCAAAGACAAGTGAGCAACTATGAACGATTTTTACCCGTTCGAGTATTCTGTTGTGAAGCATTTTGAAAAGCTTTGACCGCACCCTGCTTCAGAGGTTGCCTACATATCCTGGGCTAAACAGGAATCAGGTCAGTGTAGTTCGGGAGTGATGGAGTATCGAGGTTGAGAGTCGAGGTTCCGTCCGAGGCTCCGGTCCGCTGTCCCGTTATTACATCAAAATTGAGAAAGACTAACTAAACCTATCAGCTACGAGTGACAAAATTCCTATCTATGAGTCTTCTGAAGCTTGATCTTGAGTTGGTTGGTGCTCCATGCGGACCCGGATCTGAATCTTGATGCTTGTTAACCGCATGTGTTGGTTCAATCTTCTTCAGCTTTTGGATCAAATCCGGACATATAGTGCCCATGATTTTAGGTGGGCTCCTAGTTGCTAAGCCTTGACTTGTATTTCTCTTTCACTGGCATTCTTGTTATTGCCTTAAACTTGTATCTTCTCTTCTACCAGCATTCTTGTTATTGCCTTGACTTGTTCAACTTCTTCAATATGAAGCATTCGTCCATTCTCCAGGTGGACCCCTGCTTGTGACAAAATAAACAACCCAAGAAAGATTTTTTTTTTGCCCCAGTATGGTGACTGGCACATCATGTTATTGAATATCAGAATTTCATTCATTTTTTTTTATTTTTTTGTTTTTCTTTTTAAATGCAGAGATGCAGAAAAGTATTCCCGTGTTAGAAGGTGGGCGCCTAACAGAAATTAAACGTGCAATGCAGAAAAGTATTCCCGTGTTAGAAGGTGGGCGCCTTACAGAAATTAAACGTGCAATGCGGAAAAGTATTCCCGTGTTAGAAGGTGGGCGCCTAACAGGAAATTAAACGTGCAATGCAGAAAAGTATACCCGTGTTAGAAGGTGGGCGCCTAACAGAAATTAAACGTGCAATGCAGAAAAGTATTCCCGTGTTTGAAGGTGGGCGCCTAACAGAATTTAAACGTGCAATGCGATACAGAAAAGTATTCCCGTATTTGAAGGTGGGCGCCTAACGAAATTAAACGTGCAATGCGATGCAGAAAAGTATTCCCGTATTTGAAGGTGGGCGGCTAACAGAAATTAAACGTGCAATGCGATACAGAAATTGTGTTACCTTGACTGAAGGTTATCTTAGGTGAAAAATTCATCAGACTAAGACATTTAATCTTAGGAGAAAGTTTCAACAGACTAAGATTTTCATTCTCATTGGACTATGTCCATTTCAATGTAATCTCAGGAGGATTATCCATCGGACTGAGGTTATGACTCCAGGAGATAACTCTTCGGACTGGGTCTACTTATACTTTCCTTTCTTTTCGGCTTTTGCCTTTCTTTCTTTTCCAACTTCTGATTTTACCTTTCAAGTTATGCCTTTCCTTTTCGTTTCAAATTATGCCTTCATTTCCTTTTCCAACTTCTACTTTCATTGGCTTCTGCCTTCCTTTCGTTTTCACATTGCATTATCTCTTTATCTTAGGTGAAAAATTCATCAGACCAAGACTTTTATCTTGGTAGAAAGTTTCAGCAGACTAAGATTCTTTCCTTTCATCTTAGGTGAAAAATTCATCAGACCAAGACTTTTATCTTGGGAGAAAGATTCAACAGACTAAGATTGTATCTCACTGG
The DNA here is from genome assembly GCA_032618575.1 of Nicotiana noctiflora. Taxonomy (NCBI): domain Eukaryota; kingdom Viridiplantae; phylum Streptophyta; class Magnoliopsida; order Solanales; family Solanaceae; genus Nicotiana; species Nicotiana noctiflora. The sequence goes on along the minus strand of JASVEL010005372.1, from coordinate 300,806 downwards.
ACTATGTCCATTTCAATGTAATCTCGGGAGGATTATCCATCGGACTGAGTTTATGACTCCAGGAGATAACTCTTCGGACTGGGTCTATTCATTTGCATGGTCTCAGGAGGATTATCCATCGGACTGAGTTTATGACTCCAGGAGATAACTCTTCGGACTGGGTCTATTCATTTCAGACTTTCTTAAGTCTTTCAATTTCAACAATCTTTCCTTTCTTTTCGGCTTTTGCCCTTTCTTTCTTTTCCAACTTCTGCTTTCATTGGCTTCTGCCTTCCTTTTGCTTTCACATTGCATTATCTTTTTATCTTAGGTGAAAACTTCATCAGACCAAGACTTTTATCTTGGGAGAAAGATTCAACAGACTAAGATTTTATCCATTCATCTTAGGTGAAAAATTCATCGGACTAAGACTTTTGTCTTAGGAGAAAGTTTCAACAGACTAAGATTGTATCATTCATCTTAGGTGAAAAATTCATCGGACTAAGACTTTTGTCTTAGGAGAAAGTTTCAACAGACTAAGATTGTATCATTCTCCGATACTTGCTTCATTTACCTTTCAGCTTGAATTGTTCATCTCCAAAAACAACAAATGGATTCGCCTTCATGCTCTTCGGATGACTATCCGATTTCAAGAAAATGTTTCTGCCCCAGTTTGACAATATCTTTTGCTCCTGTTTCAAAGCAAAGAAAACTCTGTCAGTTTAAAATGCGGTGGTTGGTTGTGGCCTTGAACTTGCTTTCCACTTGAATGCTTGGCCTGTTCACCGACTATCCATTTTCATTTCTTCTTTGTTCAAAATCCGCCTCTCTTCAGGCATGTATGTTCTTCCATTCTTGACGGATCCCACAATTCCAATCTTGAAGTCTTCGATTTCTTCAATGATTTCATTGGACAACCTTGGGGTGTTTCTTGACTGGCTCTTTCTTTTGTCAAAATACATTCCCCTATTTCCATTTGTTATATTTTTCCCGAATTGGCACTTTGCCAACCTTTGCGTCTTGTATGCACCCCAAACATTTTTATTGTTGCCCGCTCCATTGCACATGTTGCTCTTTTGGCTTAAAGTACTGGCCTTGCCTTTTCCTGACTTACGACAATTGTCGTGTTGGTCAAATCCCATCTTGTGCAATTGGAAAGCTTGGTGGCAAATTTTGGAATCATTTCTATACTTGTTATGACCAGACAAACTCAATAAGGGGGAGGGTAAAACAAGGTATGAAGAATAAAGAGAAAGAAAAATACAATTCCTAACAAGAAACCTATAGAAGAATGACCTATCGGATGTGAGTACCGACTCTATCGTCCTTGATATGCACTTCAGCCTTCTCTGTATAGCAAATTTGATGTTCAACTCTTGTTGCAAGTTCTGCCGTGAAACCGGTCTTCAACACTTCATTTCTTTGATCTGATCCTTAGTCGACTTGTAGTGCCCATAGGGTTTTCACCATCAAGCCCCTCTCATTTGCTCTTTCTTTCTCTCGACTCACCGTCGCCTTACGGTGCCCGTGCGGGTTTTCACCGATAAGACTCTCTCATTTTAATTTCTCTCATCTTGGAGTCCCGTGGCGATTTTCATTATTTCTTGAATTCTTCATTCCCCTTTGTTCGGACTGTAGTGTTGCCCCTGATGTGATTCACCTTTGCTCGTTTGACTCGGCATTTCCTGAAGATTGATCGGAAGGTCTTTCTTTGGACCGTAATGCAGGCTTTTGGATAGGGTTTAGAAAAAATGATATAAAAGGCTCAAAATATTTCAATGTGGGTTAAAGACTACAACTTTTGGAATCTTATTTCTTCCACAATCATAATTCATGCCCCAGTTTCCTTCTTGGGGATTTTTTTTTTTTTTGGATTTTTCCTTTATTGTGACTGAACCTTAGTGAGGCTGCCTACATACCCTTTCGGGATCAAGTCAAACGTAGTTCAGACTATGTCCGTATTCATTGTTGCATCTTGACTTCTCCCGATTTTTTCTTTGCATACTTTTTCTTTCTTTTCTTTTTCTTTTCTCATTTTTTTTCTTCTTTTCTTTTCTCTTTTTTTTCTCTTTTCTTTTCTTCTTTCTTTTGTTTCTCCATTTGATTTCCCCGCTCAATCCTCAATTTTTGTTGTTGATTCCGAAAGAGGGGTATGAAAGAAAATATAATAAGGCTCAAAGGGATAACAATGGATAAAGTGTTTGGATAGCCGAATAAAATGCCTTCGTCATTCCAATCTTCGAGACCTACCAAGTACAAACTACACATTTAAACACCTTTCGACCAATTCACATATTTGCCTTCGGTATTTGACGATTCTCAGTGCCATTGGGCAACAATCTTGATACCACGAATGGTTCCTTAGCTTTGGGGTATTTTTGCCTTTGGCTTTAAATTGATGATGCATTTCCAAGGCATTTCTTTATGTTACGCTTTCCCCAATGTTCACTTGATTCCGGCTTCACAGTATTCCAATATGTTTTTATTTCTTCCAAGTATCATTACATCTTCAACATTGTTTCATTGACTTTTAAAAACCTGGCTTAGAATTATGTGCATGTCATGTTGCTAAAGTCAGTATAAGAAGAAATGCAAAGTGATCAGAAATGGAATGACTAGGAATGATGGGAAACAAAGAGTTGTACTGAACTGATGGGTTGAAACAACAACAAAACGAACATACTAGACTAGAATTACAAACCTAGACGGCACTAAACAATTTTTATTACTAAACAAAGCAAAGATAGAAGGGTTTTGACTCTCAAGACAATGTCCGGATTACAACCCTGAAATAACCCGAGTAACAGAAACGACACAAAAATAAAACTACCAAAACTCCAAGAGTTGGAGCACCTTCCCAATTGACAAGCATGGCATCTTAGCCACTGTATTCTGCATTAAGATCGATTTCTATTTCAATATCCTCGGCTTCCAAAGAAAAATCTCTTCACCCTCGTCATCGGGCATCGTCCCCACAAAATGCGGAACGTCACATGTAGGTAGAGGATTATGTGTAATGTTCAGGGTGTCGGTGTCTTGGACCGCAATCATTCCTGCCTGGATCATTCTTTCTATTTCCTCTTTCAAATTCCAACATCTTTCAACATCATGCCCCTGAGCATTGGAGTGGTATACACATCGTGCAGTAGGATCGAAGCTTCTTGCAAGAGGATTTGGAATACATCCGGCGAGCGGCTTAATCAAGCCAACATGATTCAACCTTTCGAACAAACTCGCATAAGATTCTCCGATAGGGGTGAAAGCCTTTTCTCGCTTCAGCAACCTTTCCTCCCTAAACGCCTTGTTTGGCCTGAAACCTGACCCAGGGGGTTTCCGGTATGTTTGTGGGGGTTGGCAGGCTTTTTGTGGAATTGGGTACCTGGAAGGTGAAGTGCGATTTTGGGTGCCCCGGGGAGAGTAGTGGGGTTGGGGATGGAAGTAGTGTTGGGAAAATATAGCTGGGGGACGAGTAATTGAACTACTCGAGTGGCTAGAAAGGCTGCGATAGGCAGGTATATTTGGCATCGGGTTCAGTGTAAGGACCGGGTCCATGAAACTAGGTGGTGGCGGGGGTGGTGCTTTTCCATCCAACCATGCTCGATACATTTCAGCCATGTGTTGTCTTAATATTTTGACTTCTTCTACTAACATGTGGTTCCGTTCAACCAACTGTTGTCGGGTACCGGTACCAACCCACTCAGTCTTGAGATTCTCTGCCATTGTCCTCTGACCTTGTATTATAGGGAAGAGTTATTTTGGAACCACAACCAACCACCTTTCTGAAAATGGACACAACAAAACGAAGCCGGCATGTCAGTATTAAGGTATCCCGCTTATTGATCATCATTTTTTTCTGCTATTTTCTTTTCTTTTTCCCTTTTTGTGGTTTTTTCATTTTTTCCTTTTTTTTTCTTTTTGTAGTTTTTCATTTTTTTTCCCCTTTTTCCTTTTTTTTTCTTTTTGGTTATAGAAATGGTCGAATCCTATGTGGATTGCCTACGTATCATGACCCCGCATGAATCAGACCGAGCGTAGTTCTTGCAAATTAATGCAAGAAATAAAGAGATGTTTATTTGATTTTTTGATTTTTTTTATTTTTTATTTGATTTTTTTTCTTTTTCTTTGAAGGAAAATTATAGAAGTCGACTCCAACTACAAACTTGTGTGGGAGATTTCTACAAGAATAAGAATATTTTTTGTGTCAATTATGACTATTTCTACAAAATTGGCCACATAATGGCTTATTTGACAAAATGACTATTTTTGCAAAAATATTTAAGAAAGATAAACTTGAATTTTTTATCCTGTGGCTCATGGGGCATCGTTCGGCATCACCATAAACCAACACAAGACTATTTTTCATAAATTGGCCATGTAATGGCTTATTTAGACAAAGTGGCTCTTTTTGCAAAATTTTATTTAAGAAGATGCAAATTCAAAATTTTATCCTGGGGCCTATGGGGCATCGTTCAGCACCGACACAGGCCAACACAAGACTGAGGAAGTTAAAAATGCAAAAATGTGGCTATTTCAGCAAAATTCCGGCCATGTAATGGCTTATTTGATAAAGTGAATATTTTTGAAAAGTTGAGTGATGACTCAAAACTTGATGTTTGCGGATAAAACCTTTGGACATTTCAGCGAGGGAATATTTCAAGGCTGCGTCCAAAATTATTTAAAAATGACTCAAAGTGGCTATTCTTGCAAAAACGGCCTTCCAGCGTCTTTTTGAGGGACATTCGGCTTAGTTTAAGCAAGAATAGCATCACCCGACTTATTTATAACAAAATCAAAAAATTTGACATTTTTTGGTTATTTTTGCAAAAGAGGTATGAACCCGGACTTGATTTATTGAAAACTAAACACACATTTTTTGATTTTTTAAAAGGGGTGGTTGGACCAATGAGGGTTGCCTACGTATCCCACCTAATGGCGAGAATCAAACATGCGTAGTTCGGTCAGATTATTTGACCAATTATTTCAACAAAAATTGTTCCACCTTTTTTTCAGATTTTCTTTTCAAGAATCAACAATATTTCGATATCTAAAATTTCTCTCTTTTTGTTTTTCAGGAATTTAGCCAATAATAATCTAAAACAAATAAATGCAACATATAACATGTTCGGTATTTAATTATCCAGGTCGCCTGTCCTAAACGGACCCAACCCCTGTGTTGAGTCCCCTAAGTCAGATATGATGCAAATAACCGTCCTAAATCTAGGCTCAATATTGTGATGTTTTCAACGGTACTAGATCGTGTACCCGAGCGGACAACTCGGATCGAGGAGGGGGCTACGTACCGGTGACCCGCGGAGTCAATCGACTTTGTAACTTGTCCGGCCTCTTTTTCTTATTTTTGGAATTGACACTAACAGAAAGGGGAGTCTCAACCAGTAAGCACATCCCCGGGGATAAAGAAGAGAAGGGTTTTCGGCACAGTTTTATATATACAGTTCACGCAATATCAAAGCGGTAAACATGTAGCACATTAATCAAAACATATAATGAAATCGGATATAAGCAAAAATAGCAATTTAACTGAGCTCGAATTCTTAAACCCTGAACCGAGGTTCTGGGTTGGGTTTCCCAGCAGAGTCGCCAGAGCTGTCACACCTCCTTTTTTCAAACACATACACGTAAACGTAATGTGCCACTGTTTAATACTACACCCCAAAAAGGGATATAATAATAATCAGTGAAGGAGTTTTTCCACTTAAACGACAGTCGAAACGGGATCAATTTGTTTAATTATTCAGAGTCGCCACTTGGGAAAATAATGGTGTCCCAAGTCACCGGTTTAATGCCGAACCGAGGAAATTTATGACTCTGTAATACAGTCTGCGAAACTAGAAACCTGGATAAGGAATTCTGTTAACCCGGGAGAAGGTGTTAGGCACTCTCGGATTTCGTGGTTTGAGCACGGTCGCTCAACTGCAATTTTTGCTTTTATCTGATTTCTTTATATACGTCAGTTAGGTGCTTTTAATGTTCCGATTTTAATTTTAGAAGAATTGCGACGTCACGAAAACACATTTCGAGTCACACCGCAACCAGTACGCCTGTGACTTTAGTGTATTTCAGTTTCGCCGAGAGTAAGATTTGGGTCACATAAATGCGCACCCGTATTTAAGAAAATAATTTATTTAAAATAACGCGTCTGAAGTAACTACGCGTTTACAACTTTGCGAGGGCCATAAAAATTTGCTAAATGGCACGCCTCGAATTCTAAGGATAAACAAGATACATAAAGGGAGGGCCATACAATCTTCATTTTTATTTGGCATGGCACACCTCAAAACTATTCAGTTAAAGAACTATGGATATTCATATTTAAAACTAATCCAAAATTAACCATCACTACCACAATAAACATCAATAATAACCAAAGAGAACGTGAAAAAGATAAACAAAGTCCAAGCTTTCTTGAGAAATTCCAGATTATAAGTGAACTTGCTATGCATTTATATAAAAAAGGCATTATGGAGATTAGCCTGCCAAACATTTCCTTTACTATTTCTCTTACATTCTTGCACAGAACCACTAAAAAGTAGATTTTTAATTTGATCAAGCACCAATTAACCAATCTCAACAAAAGGATAAAATGAATTGGGAAAAAGCCAAAAGCTTCAATAAACATAAAACCCCACCAGGGAGTGAACAATCCGAATCAAAACAAATCTTCAAGATCCCTCTTAACCCAAACAAAAAATCAGTTTTATATGATAAGAACATTAAGAGAAGAATCTTGACGTACTAAAATTCAATGTAGTAAATCTTCTTTAGATTTCAATATTAAAAAAAATTCCAAAGGCAAACCAACGTATAGTAAAGGCTCCGCCAGATGAAAGGTCAACAGCAAGCTCCGATTGAAAATCGTACATAAACTGAACCGTGACCAGAGTCCAAACGGAAAACTCGTCGGCAAAGCTCGACCTCTACTGGAGTTTGAGTGCTTTGTAGACTGATTCTGATCGCGTTTTTTGCCAATATTTTGAGGGTTGTTTCTGAGGGAGTTTAGGTATGATAGGTGAAGGATTTACAGTGTGGTTCAATGTGATTTTAGTTGCATTTTTTTGGCTAGAAAGCCATGGCAGCAGGTTGCTTTTTCTGTGAAGAAGAGTAGGAGACGAGATAGAGATCTTATGATGATGTATTGTGCGCCGCTTTTTTTTGTTGTTGGGTGAAGGATCTGTCCTTCTCTTTTAGGTCTAGGTATCTTTATAGGTCTAAGTCTAGGTTTTAATGGGAAGGGTATGGGCTAATTGATGGGCTTTGGGTGTTTGGCCTAGGCAAAATTAAGGAAAAATGGCCCAATTCGGGTCTTTTACCAAGATAGCCCACTTATTTTATTTATTTTGTAATCATTTGTTTTTAATTTTTTTTTTAGTTATTTTTTCTAATTTTATTAAAATGCTTGACACTAAAATCTATTTCCTATCCATTAGTAAAAATGCAAATTGAAACATATTTAAACTAAAAATGCAAGATGGACCATTTTTGTTATTTTGTTCTAAAACGAATTGATACTAAAAAATGTGAAATTAAATTCCTAAATGCAAATGCATATTTTTTTGTATTTTTATATTAATTTTCATGCAACTAATTAATACGAATTGTAAAAATAAGGAAAAATTATTTATTTTGAATTTATGGGAATAACTCATATGTAGGGTAAAAATCACGTGCTCACAATACTAACCGCCTTTGGCTTAAAGCATCGGCCACTACATTGGCCTTCCCTGGATGATATAAAATAGTAATGTCATAATCCTTAAGCAACTTAAGCTACCTCCGCTGCCTCAAATTAAGATCCTTCTGTTTGAACAAGTGCTGGAGACTACGATGATCAATATACACCTCACAGGACACGCCATACAAGTAGTGCCTCCAAATCTTCAAGGCATGACTATGGCAGCTAACTCCAAATCATGAACCGGGTAGTTTTTCTCATGAGGCTTCAACTGACGAGAAGCATAAGTAATAACTCTACCCTGCTGCATCAATACACAACCTATCCCCACTCTCGATGCATCACAATATACGGTATATGAACCTGAAACTGATGGAAAGACTAACACTGGAGCTATGGTCAAAGCTGTCTTGAGCTTCTGAAAGCTCTCCTCGCACTCATCCGACCACATGAATGGTGCACCATTCTGCGTCAACCTGGTCAAAGAAGAAGCAATGGATTAAAATCCCTGAACAAACCGATAATACCCCACCAAACAAAGGAAACTCCGGATCTCCGTAGATGAGGACGGTCTATGCCAACTTTACACCGCCTCTATCTTCTCCATGTCAACCTGAATACCATCACAAGATATCACATGACCCAGAAAAGCTACCGACTCGAGCCAAAATTCGCACTTGGAGAACTTAGCATACAATTTCCCCTCCCTCAACCTCAGCAAAACAACGCCCAAATGTTGAGCATGCTCCTCCTAGCTACGAGAGTATACCAGAATGTCATCAATGAACACGATCATGAAATAATCCAAATATGGCCGGAACACACTGTTCATCAAGTGCATGAATGCGGTTGGGGCATTGGTCAGCCCAAAAGACATCACAAGAAACTCATAGTGCCCATATCTTGTCCTGAATGCAGTCTTCATAATACCAGAATCTTTAATCTTCAAGTGATGATATCCTAAACGAAGATCAATCTTTGAGAACACCCTCACTCCTTGGAGCTGATCAAATAAATCATCAATGCGCGGTAGAGGATACTTGTTCTTCACTGTTACCTTATTCAGCTGTCTATAATCAATTCACATCCTCATATAACCATCTTTCTTCTTAACAATCAATACTGGTGCACCCCACGGTGACACACTAGGGTGAATGAATCCCTTATCTAAGAGCTCCTGAAGTTGTTCTTTTAATTCATTCAAATCAGCTTGTGCCATACGATAAGGAGGAATAGAAATGGTCTGAGTGTCCGCCACCAAATCAATACCAAAATCGATATCCCTGTCCGACGGCATTCCTGGCAGGTCTGATGGGAACACATCTGGAAAGTCCCTCACAACGGGCACAGAATCAATACTAGGAGTCTCAGCTCCCACATCCCTCACAAATGCTAGATTTGACAAACACCCTTTTTTCAACCATCCTCTAAGCCTTTAAGAATGAAATCACACGGATAGGGACATAATTAGTCGAACCCCGCCACTCAATCTGAGGAATACCAGGAATAGCCAATGTAACTGTCTTACCATGACAATCCAAAATAGCATGGCATGGAGACAACTAATCCATGCACAAAATCACATCGAAATCCACCATACCTAACAATAGTTGATCCACTCGGGTCTCTAGACCCCTAATAGAAACAATACAAGATCGATAAACGTGATCCACAATAATCGTTTCACCCACCAGGGTGGATACATGAATAGGCAAAGCAAGCCTACCACGGGTTGCACCCAAATAATATGCAAAATAAGAAGACACGTACGAATATGTAGACTCGGGATCAAATAAAAAGAAGCATCTCTGTGACAAACTGAAATGATACCTGTAATAACTGCATCTGAAGCAACAACATCTCGCCTATCAAGAAGTGCATAGAAACATGCCTGACCACCACTAGATCGCCCCTCACTCCTGGGGCGACCTCTAGAAGACTGATCTCCACCCTACAAGCCTGGGATGGTACTAAAGTAGATGGAGCTGAAGAGGAGGGCTGATCCCTATGCTGAGACCTACCCCTGCGAAGTCGAGGACATTGCCTCCCAATGTGGCCAAACTCGCCACACTCAAAACAACTGTCTGGCACTGGAGAAGGGGACTGAAGGGAATCCCTCACTACAGATGAACTCTGGGCCAAAGAGAAAGGTGTTGAACTCTGAGCTGGGAGGGCGCTGAGTGAAGACTGGCCCTACTGAACACTCTAACGGCCACGGCTGGAAGAAGCTCCACTATGCTCTAGGCGGCCTGATTGAGGAGGTCTAGATGAACGACCTCTGCCCTGATGGAACTGACCTCTGGATGGAGCACCACCAAAACTACCAGAACCTCGAGGCCTCTTAGCCTCCCTCTCCTCTTGCTCACTATGATGATCCGCCTCAATCGAGCGTGCCATATCAACAACCTCCTCAAAATATGCTGCCACTACTCTCTCCCTGGTCATCAAGATACGAATAGAATAGTTGAGACCATCAATGAACCTCCTGATCCTCTCTTGATCTGTTGGGATCATCCAAATAGCATGCCTAGCCAACTGAGTATACCTCATCTCGTATTGAGTCACTGCCATATCACCCTGCACTAGCCACTCAAACTGGCGTCGCAGCTCCTCTCTACGGGACTGTGGCACATACTTCTCTAAAAAGAGAGTGGAAAACTGCTGCCAAGTAAGGGGTGCTGCCCCTGTAGACATACGCCTCTCAAACTCCTCCCACCAAATGAATGTTGGACCTGAAAACTTGAATGTAGTAAAAGAAACACCACTAGACTGAAAAATCCCCATTGTAGGCAATATCCTTTGACAGTTGTCCAAGAATCCCTGGGAATCCTCGCCCTTAGTACCACTGAATATAGGCGGCTGAAATCTGCCAAATCTCTCTAATCGACGCTACTCGTCGTCAAGCATCACCAGAACAACATACCACGGGGCTGGCCCAGCTGGAACAACCGGTTCAACTACTTGAGCTGGGACTGCCTCTGGCATATGAAGTCCATGCACATCCTGCTCTGGGTGCGAGCTGCGGGGGTCTGATGGCCAACCCCGGTCAGAGATGTCGCTGCTGCAGTAGTAGTTGAAACTGCCTGAGCCAACCCAGTACAAACATATAATATCTGGGCCAATGCCTCCTGAAGGCCAGGAATAACAATAGGCACTGCCAGTACCTGAGCGGGTGGTGCTGGAGCCTCAACCACAGGGGGCTGATCCTGGATAGGGGCAACAGGTGGTCACTTCCCCTGCCACTCTACTACGACCACGACCACGACCACGGCCGCGACCATGGCCTCTAGCTGGTGGCAATCGTGGTCGTCCACCTCGTCCTGTAGCATGAGTCATCTCCATCTACAAGAGAATAGAATACATAAGTTCAGTTCTCGGAACAACGAAACCACACGACAGAGTTCAAGATATGTGAAGTGTTTCCTAAAAGGTCTGCAGCCTCCCGAGGATAAATACAGACGTCTCCAAAACGATTTGCGAGACACTACTAACCGGCTCAAGACTTATGAGGCCTAGTAATCTAGGCTCTGATACCAACTTGTCACTACCCCAAAACCCGGTTGTGATGGCGCCCATCACATTGCTAGGCCAGCGTGACCAATCTCACACAATACTGAGCGACCAGCTCCTGCTTTACTTCAAAATCATTAACAATAATAGAAGAAATACGATATTTTTAGCATAAGTTGCAAAACAATATCCCAAACAGTATAACGCCTCCCACGGATCTGGAGTCATAAGTCAAGAGCCTCTACCAAGAGTACAATAGTGATACTGAATACATAAAGTATCTGGCAAATGCGGAAAAGTCAAACATAAAAGGGGATAACAGGGAAAGTTAGGTCCAGCGAATGCTAAGCAGCTACCTCGACTATCCGGTGAAGATCTCCGAAGCAGCTGAGGAGTCAGCCCTGCTGTGATAAACCTGGATCTACACACAAGGTGCAGAGAGTAGTGTGAGTACTTCCAATTTAATGGTAATAAGCACGGATAAAGACTTGAAGGTAAAAATACCCAATAATTCATACAGTAAAGCTATACTATACCTTTTTTTACAATTTTTAACGGTATAAGTCCCAGAATAAGCAATAACAGCTAAACCAGTACAACATGTATATCTGAATGCAATGTGGATGCATAAACATAATCGCCACAGCGCGTAGCCCGATCCATTTGGGTACCCGCGCTCACTATGGGGGTTCAGACTCTGGAGGGGCTCCTACAGCCCAAGCGCAATATCGGTGATATGCTGCGTCGCGCAGCCCGATTCACTACCAGTCCAGCTATATGTATTGCAAGACTCACGGGCACAGAAAATATCATTTGAAATCCCTTTTTGACAGTAACAGTAGAAAATAGTGTTCGAAAATACTAGAGTTTGGAAAACCATATTAGACAGTGTTTAGATCAGGACTGATATAAGGATAACATATTATAACCATATAAGCAATGATAACTATCCTCACGGGATCTAGATAACTAGCTCACATCCCAAAGGTATCCACAACCATCTAAGTATGAGGTTTACCGGCTCATTTATAGCCAACAACACAGTATAATACTACACAGTCAGACTAAGCCATAGTCTCCAATCACAATCGACCCTACAGTCACAGTAGAGTACGTGTCTCGCCTCAATACAGTGTCACATAGTGATATATCAGAGTTTCAAACCTCGGGTCATCATCTGTACCCGCTACTCACCTCGAATCGGCTCGAAAACTAACTCACAATGCCCTTTCCATGAGAATAGGCCTCCCCGGGTGCAGAATCTGAGCAAAACCAATAGGAATACAACAAAATAGGTTAAAGGAACATAACCCAATCGAAATAACTCGAATTACACCCAAAAATACAAAGTTGCCAAAACCCGACCCCCGAGCCCACTTCTTGAAAAATAACGAAAGTCACATTTTTAGAATCCTTATCTTACCACGAGTCCATACATATAAAGTTTATCAAAATCGGAATCCGTTTGTCCATTCAAATCGTCAATTTTCTATTTCCCCGGGCTTAGAGTAAAATCCTCTATTTTTACACCTAAATTCCTCCATTTTCAGAGATTAAATCCATGGTTTATCAGTATATTAATATAATTTGGGTCCAAGAGTGCTTACCTGATGATACTCCTCACTTTCCTCCTCAAAATCGCCAAATTCATCTCTAAATTTGAAGCCTTAAATGACTTAATACTTCTGAAATTTCGAAACAACACTGGTCATAAAGCCCCAGATGTTTTCGCTTCTGCGGCTACAGTGCCGTTTCCGCGTGTCTGCTTCTGCGGTTATTAAGTCGCTTCTGTGACATTTCATTAATACCCCAAACCGCTTCTGTGCTTCAACACCCGCTCCTGCGAGACCGCTTAAGCGGAAATTCCTCCGCTTCCGTGAGACTCCCCAATCTGTTGACTTCCGCTTCTGCGGACATATGCCCGCTTCTGTGGGCCCGCCTCTGCAACAAGCCATCCGCTTCTTTGGATTTGCTAGCCACCCCATAAACTCACATCTGCGATGATCTTACTGCTTCTGCGGAGCCGCTTCTGTGGTCTCCCTTCCGCAGAAGCGGAAACCACTGCTGCAACAAAAATACCAACAATTCCAAACCAAAAATCTTCTTCATTTAATCACCCGAACTCATCTCGAGGCCCCCGGGACCTCAATCAAAAATATAAACCCACTCTAAATCATCATACGAACTTGGTCCAATAATAAAAACATACCCTTAAACACACTAATCATCAAATTAAGGCAGATTCAAGCCTAAGTTTCAACTAAAACTTCCGAAACCAACATACAATCAAAAACCCAACCAAACGATGTCCGAATGACCTGAAAATTTGCAGACATGTCCAAAATAACCTAACAAAGCTACTTCAACTGTCGGAATTCCATTCTGATCCCCAAATCAAAATCTTACCTATCGACCGGATTTCGCCAAAATTTCAACTTAGCCAATGCAAGCCTATTTCTACACCGGACCTCCAAATTCAATTCTGATCACTCCCCTAAGTCACAAATCACCTCCCAAAGCTAAAAGAATCATCGTAATCCACATCCGAGCCCTTTAACCATATAGTCAACTTTAGGTTGACTTTTCAAAAATAAGCTTTACTCAAAAAGGCTATATGCCTTATTTTCAACCAGAATCAATTCAAATTCACCCGATAGACTCTAACACAGATAAAGAAACATGAAACACATAATGAGGGGGTAACAGGATGGTAACTCTCGTGACAACGGGACGGGTCGTCACAAAAATCTTGTCGACTTCGGCATAGTAGAAAGTGGTGCTTTATTGGTCATCGTCGATTTTTGGCAAAAAATCACAAAATTAGATTGATGAAGCTTCGCTTTGATGGAACTGTGGAAGAGAGCCCCCCCCCCCCCCCAAATAAGTTATCTGTGTTCGACATTTTACAATAAGTGAAAGATATTGATATCACATTTGGGAAAGCAACAGAGTTGAATGATAAAAGAAAAGGAAATAGGCAAAATATTGTTGGGGGAGATGTAACTCAACAATTGAGAAAAAAAGCATATTCTTCAGTCTTCCATATTAGGAATTCAGCTGATTACGCCATAATTTAGACCCTATGCATATTGAAAAGAATGTGTTTGATAATATTATATACTCTTTACTAAATGATAAAGAAAAATCAAAGGATCATGTTAAGGCTCGAAAAGATCTACGAGATATGGGTGTAAGGCGTGATCTTTGGCCAGACGAGAAAGATGATTATCGGCTTGCTGCTTTTACAATTCCAAAAGAGAAGAAATTGTCTTTCCTAAATACTTTAAAGAATATCTTAATGCAGATGGTTACACAAGTAATATATCTCGTTGTATTGATCTAGATCAAAAACGAATCTTTGTATTAAAAAGCCATGATTGTCACATCATTATGCAATAATTGTTGCCGATTGCAATTCGTAATGTGCTTCCAAACCACGTTGTTGCTATTTTGGTAGAGTTTTCTTCCCTTTTTAGGCATCTTTGTCAGAAAAGCTTGAGCCTCTCAAACCTAGAAAAGCTACAAGATTGGATTGTAATCACTCTTTCCCACATGGAGATGTTGTTTCCTTCATTATTTTTTACTATAATGGTACACTTAACTGTACATCTAGTGGATGAAGTAATACAAGGTGGCCCAGTACATTATCAGTGGATGTATTTTGTTAAAAAGTACAACTTATTTTTTGACATTATTTGTATAATTACATTGTAATATTGTTTCAAGGTAAATACTTGTTCAAATACGAGGCCTTTATTGTTCTAGATTCTTAGGTCATTTAAAGTTCCTGGTTGGAAATAAAGCACAAGTAGAAGGTTCTATAGCTAAAAGTTACGTAGTTGCAGAAGCCCTAACTCTTTGTTCTTGGTATTTTGAAGATATTGAGTCAAGAGTAAATAGGCCTACGCGTGTAAGTGATGAGCCAAATCATAGCAAGGCTTCTGATACAATGTCTATGTTCCCTCAACAAAGTAATCTTGTTGGAGGCTCCACAACATTCTCCTTGACTCCTTTGGAGAAAACTCAAGCTCGTCGCTATGTGTTACTCAATTGTGCTACAGTGAAGCCATTTATTGAGTAAGAAATTTAATTTTATTTGATCTATGAAAGAAGATTTAGAGTAACGTGAATTTAATTAATATGTATAACGCTTCTTTAGTGAATTTAGGCAACACATCAAAAGGAGTTCAAGAGGGCGAAGACATTCAACAACAGAGGTAGAGAGAAGAGTTACTAAATAGTTCTCTGATTGGTTCCCAAAGCGAGTGAGTGAATAGTATTAGAATATATTTTCGTGGCTTTCTTATTTTAATTTATAAGTTTTGACGAAATTATTTTTTCTATTTAGATTATGAATCCCGATATAGCAAACACAATATTTGATGATATGAAGTTCTTAGCACAAGGTCCAATGCCAAGTGCAAGAAGATTCACTACTTATAATGTTAATGGATTCAAATTTCCGTCTAGAGAACAAGGATTATAAACTCAAAATAGTAGAGTTTTTCTTATTTCCAACACTTCTTGCATTGCATCTAATGCTGATAGAAATGTGAGGCAAGCAGACTTGCCATATTACGGGAAGCTAGAAGATATTATTGAACTTAATTATTATTGTTGGTTCAAGGTTGTGCTCTTCAAATGCCTGTGGGCCGACACTACTCGGGATAGGGGGTTCAAAAGAGATGTTTGGAATTTTAATTGTGTCATTTTTCTAAATTGATTCACACTGGTGATCGCGAGGATCATGATCCTTATATTGAAGCATTTCAAGCAAATATGGTTTACTATGTTGATGATGAAAACAATGAAGGATGGAGTGTGGTTGTACATCTAAAGCTAAGAGATTTATTTGACATGGGAGAGGTTGATCTAGGAGATGTTGATGAAGAAGAAGTATATGAGAACGAGTCATACTAGCAACAAGAATTTGAACAATTTTTTTATGTTGACTATGAAAGTATCCAAATTGCAATAGAGGAGCATATGTCTGGATAGATATAGGCGGTGCCTTTTTATTTTAGTTGTGTGTTTTTGATAAATGAAATCAATAGCAGTGCCTTAGACTTAATTCTTGTTTGCTTAGTGAAGTTTTGTTTCATATATGATAGTTCAATGTTATATCATATGTATAACAGAATTTTGTTTATGTTTGTATTTTCCTTTCTATTATGCAATCTTAAATAACATAGTTGATGTTATAACTTATATGAATATCTTTAATGTATGAAAGTAAGTGAGTCTTGATATATAATTATCAAGTATGAATATCTTTATTCACTTTGCTGTAAATAGCAGTAAAAATGAAAGTGTGACAGTATCCTTTCTCCTTCGAGTTCTATCTACTCCTCAGTGTCTTTAATGTTTGTATCACTTAGTCTAAATGGAAGTTTAGATTAGTTTATATCAATATTTATTTAATTTGCTTATCTTTTGTGAATTACAGATATGTTGAAGATCAAGCGCTGGCAGAACTTGCAAAAGTCAATTCAGGTGAATGCACAACCATCCCCGTCATCAGTTCAGGCCACACCACAGTTCAGTTCATCAGTTAAGGCCACATCATAATTGGCTCTGTTGGTTCAGTCAGCATTACAGCCAACTTCGTCTTTTCAGACCGCATCACACTCTGCACCATCCAAAAAGTGTATTCAACGTGATTCGACGTAATGCAATCTTAAATAATTTATTAATTTGGTTATGTTTTGTGAGTATGTCATCACAAAATTAATATTTACATTGGTTCCTGTAATAACTTTCCATTTCCGGGCTTTTCAAGTGTTAATATATCAAGGCCCTCAAAATTGTTGCAGCTACTACCTTTTTTAAAAACTTCCAGTGCTTTCTTTTGATCTTCTCCAACACCTGCATTACAGTCCCCATGGAATTGTCATATCAGCCCATCGAAGTATAGCAGTCCTTAATTCTGCTGTCCATCGACGGTCCTGAATTAGATGATCTAGCATTTCAGCAACCATTTTATTACGTAAGCAGCAGTTTGTGTCTTGTACTATAACATGTAATTTCAAAAGTTTATATTTTGTAAGCAGCCAACCATAGAATCCTTATGTGTTTTGCCTGCATAATAGAGCTCCATATTAACTCTGTTGCTAGTAGTTTAGTCAAGTTTCCCGATATAGCAATATAACTACTAGTGATTGAGCATTTCCTAGAGGCAGTTAACATATTTACCCATTAGGCATTTCTGTTATTGTAAGTTGGTTTGACATGAATGTATATCATATTAAGATTTTTGTTTGTATCACTTAATCTGAATGGAAGTTTTGATTAGTTTATATCAATATTTATTAATTTTCTTATCTTTTTGTTAATTACAGATATACCGAAGACCAAGCGTTGGAAAAATGCAATTCAGGGGAATGCACGACCAACCCCGTCAGTTCAAGAAACAACCAAGTTGGCTTCGTCTGTTCCATCACAGTTTGGTTTGTCAGTTCAAGAAACAACAAAGCTTAGCTTCATCGGTTCAGGCCACATCATAGTTCGGTTTATCAGTTCATGCCACATCGTAATTGGCTCTGTTGTTTCAATCTGCTGTTGGTAATTTGTGTTCAAAATAAGAAAATTAGAGAAGTAAACAAACGTTAGTTCAATAAACAAAACGTAAAATAAAAATTCCGAGCCCACAAGTTGCTTGTGTGTCCTTAAGGAATTTAATCCCCTCACTGTTGCCCAAGGTTTTGGATTAATTCCTCCCAGGATAGAACGGAATAACTGGCAATCGAAACTGCAGAATTTCAGCGAACTCAACAGACGGAGCAAATCACACTTGACACTTATGTTTATTTGAAAATAATGCAACAATATAAAAAGAGGGGAGAAATTTTCAGATTTTTCCTTCTGATTTTCATGTCTCAAATATGAGGCCAGGCCTCTAAATTTATAGACAAAGGAAGGGTGATATGGAGAGGTGCAATCTAAAAGGTGCCTCTTATGGAGAGATGCAATCCAAAAGGTGCCTCTTCCATTCCCCATTCACACCCTTTAAAAATAGTGCAACAATCCCCCACATGAATGGGTAATGGGCATATGTGAAATAACATGCATGAAAATACTGTGTGATTCGCAAGTAGGATTAGTCGCATCTGGATAAGTAGGTTTCCCTTTGAACTTTCCGTAGTGAACTTATGTCGGATATACTCGGTCAATCGGTAGAATTGATATCTTTGAACCGTCGAGCTTTGGTGTATACCTAGACAACCATAAGTCACACAATCAACCCTTAACCGTCTTTGGTTCTCATTGTTGTGTTCGTTTCAGCCATGAACACCACCTGGTTCATAAGTGCATGGAGAACTGGCCTTACATAATTCTCCTTAAAGCGGCTTACACTTCACACTTACATAGGTGATTCCTAAACGTGTTATCGTGTAGATACACTATTTGATATACCCTGTATCGAACTTAGAAACCATTAAAAAATGTCTTAACATTTTATCCTTATTACTGAACATTGTCTTCATCACGAGAATGGACTAAAATATTATATTTGACAATGTTGAACCGGTCATGCATAACTTTGTTTGCTCCTTGAACCAAGATCTCGGACCTCCAAAATTTTAGGTAGAGTTACCGCCATGATGACTTGTCCTCGGCCATAGTCTCATTACCTTAGATGATTTCTCAACTCCCTCTCTAGTCAGGCCTTTTGTAAGCGGATCGGCCAAATTATCCTTTGATTTTACATAATCAATTGTGATAATTCCACTAGAAAGTAGTTGTCTAACGGTGCTATGTCTGCGTCTTATATGACGAGACTTTCCGTTATACTTAACGCTCCCGGCCCTTCCTATTGTCGCTTGATTATCACAATCTATACATATAGGTGCCAAAAATTGGGCAAAAATAGAATATCTTTCAAGAAATTCAGGAGTCATTCTGCTTCTTCACCGAACTTGTCTAAGGCTATAAGTTGAGCCTCCACTGCAGAGCGATCAATGCATATTTGTTTGGATGATTTCCAATACATCGCTTATCTACCGACTGGTTAGAATCGGTTGAACCGGTGATCTAATTATCATCACTATACCCCTCTTTTATCGCGGGATAATTATTGTAGTACAAAATATAATTTGGAGTATACTTCAAAACTCGTTTCATTGTCATGAACGTTCAATACAACCTTCCTTATGTTGTAGACTAAACGTCTCGACTTTCAATTGCATAGCATATTATTGACTATACTTAATGTAGTAATAGTATAGTATAACACTAGCTGGAATGATTGGCATCAGTTGTGACCACAACCTTTTAATATATAACACATTTATCAATCACTCCGTCATTTTTCAAGCATTTGTATGCTATTTATTCATACGTCTATATGATATGCAAATTATAGCACCTTTATTTATGAAACAAATCCAACTTGCAGTGGATTTTGGTCATGTTCATCGGTTGGTTGACCTCATTATAGACCAACGTATTAATGTATTTATTCATGAACGGTCATGTCCATACAAAAACGTATAGTTGTATGTTTCTATGAAAAGTCACAACCTTCAAAGTGACATCATTTCATAAAAGAACTAAACCATATAAATTCGCATTGACCTTTCGAGAAAAGCACGTGACCAACTTCTGAATTAGTAGTTTCTATCAACTAGTCTTCATTAAGACTAAACAAGTGATGAATTTATCAACTACTATATCAACGAGATTCAAAAATTATATCATTTAGACATTGCGTCTAACATTTGCTTTTGTCATGCATAAGATAAAAGCCCCCACATTTTAAATATTTCATCAACATATAATCAAAATAACGACCATATGACTTGAAGTATTATTAATGTAAACACTTTTATTTACACTCATTAATTTTTGAAACTATTTGACAATATTATTTGGTCAAATCTCAAATGTCATTGTTTGGTTGACTTAACAAGTCGACAGACCTTTGTTTCTTTTTCGGGAACCATGAACCCTTCAAGTTGTTCCATATAAATTTCTTCCTCCAAATCTCCATTTAAGAAGATTTTATTTAATTTCATCTGATGGATTTCAAGGCCATACACCGCGGCTAACACTATTAACACCTGAGTAGATGTAATCATCGTTACCAGTGAGTATGTATCAAAATAAACAAGACTTTCTCGTTGTCTAAACTCTTTTGACAACTAATCTTGCCTTATATTTGCCAATAGCACCATCAACTTTTATTTTACTTTTTGAAAATCCACTTAGAATCCAAATGTTTATTTTCTGGAGGAAGATCAACCATTTTCCCAAATATGATTACTTAATATGGATTCTATCTTACTATTGACAATCTCTTTTCAATATTGTGCTGCCGAGCAAGACATTGCTTCTTTAAATGTTTGAAGCTCACTTTCCAACAAGAATGTCAGAAAATCTAGTCCAAAGGTTGTAGTTATCCTGTGACGTTTACTACATCTTAGATTCACCTCAATCGGTGTACTTTCTTTTGCTTCTTCCCGTGTTCGCTTAGATTTTTCACTAGACGACTCACATTCCTTTTATACGAATAACTATTCTCAAAGAATTCAGCATTATCTGATTCAATTACTGTATTCATATGAATGTCTGTATTTTCTGATTTGTGAATCAGATAACGATCTGCCTTATTATTTGTTGCATATCTTATGAAAACGAATCAATAGTTTTTGATCCGATTTTATCCTTTTGGGTTTAAGAACTTGCGCTTTACCCAAATATCCCCCACACTTGAAAATATTTCAAGTTGGGTTTTCTTCCTTTTATTCATTTTTCGTATGAAAGGATTCCGTAAGAATAGCTTCTCCCACAAGATTTGGGTAAACCAGAACTTACAACAAGGCATTTTATCATCTCATTTAACGTTCTACTCATTCTTTCCGCAATTCCATTAGATTGCGGTAATGAAGGGGCAGTCGTTTGGTGAATAATACTATATTCCAAACATTTTCATCAAAAAGGAGATGCATATTCGACGCCCCTATTACATTGTTGAGCCCGCCACAAGAACTGTTGTTTGTGCAATAACATAGTCAGAATAAATGGTGAAGTTTTTAATCTTCAAACCAATCTGATACAATCAGAATTAATAAACGGTGAAGTTTTTAATCTTCTAACCGAGTACTACCTGATACCGGATATATTAAATGGTGAAGTATTTAATCTTCAAACCATGTAATATGTGACACAACAAATTTAATAAACGATGAAGTTTTTAATCTTCAAATCGAATAATAAATTAGAGTAGAAAAATCACTAAGATTTTAATCTCCAAAACGAGTATAAAGTCATTTAGACTTTAATTTTCGACAAATGAGTAGAAAGTTACGAAAACTTTAATCTCAACGATCGAGTATAAATCACACCGATTTTGATCTCGAAGCATGAGTAGAAAATCACGAAAATTTTAGTCTCCATAACTTGTGTAGAAAATCACGAGAATTTTTAATTCTCTTTCCAAATAGTTTTCCAACTAAACCATTATAACACTTTAAACAGTTTGATTTCTTTCTCTAATCAAACACATATATGTTCTTCTTTACATATCACATATTCATGATCTCAAGAATAATTTCAAGTATTAATGTAAGCCCAATTGACTAGAATGAAGCATCAAAAAGTAACCTCTGCAACAACACGAGGAGTGACAATGAGACATTGCCTAAAGCTTTCATGTATAGTCATACCAAAAAGTCTCAAATGACCTTGCAAGAATGTCCAAATTCGTTGTACTTCTTTTTCAGAAAGAATACTGCTAAGTCCATCGTCCGAAGTTTTTAAGGACCTCGCTTTAGTCACATCTAACCATCTTGAAAATAATCTTTCACTCAATTTTATGCATATTATCAGATTGTATACCAACTAATATATTTTATAGCATGCAAATAAAATATATTTTGAGATCATCAAATAAGTGTCTACCCTGACACATATAAGAATAGAAAGTAACAAAATTTCTATCTAACTGCCAACAAAATAATTCTCTTTCTCGTTTAGTATCTGACAAACAGAGGTTACGACGAACACAGAAAAGAATATTAAATTCCTTAAGATTGTTGGTAATTTGTGTTCAAAATAAGAAAATTAGAGAAGTAAACAAACGTTAGTTCAATAAACAAAACGTAAAATAAAAATTCCGAGCCCACAAGTTGCTTGTGTGTCCTTAAGGAATTTAATCCCCTCACTGTTGCCCAAGGTTTTGGATTAATTTCTCCCAGGATAGAACGGAATAACTATTCTGCAACACTGGCAATCGAAACTACAGAATTTCAGCGAACTCAACAGACGGAGCAAATCACACTTGACACTTATGTTTATTTAAAAATAATGCAACAATATAAAAAGAGGGGAGAAATTTTCAGATTTTTCCTTCTGATTTTCATGTCTCAAATATGAGGCCAGGCCTCTAAATTTATAGACAAAGGAAGGGTGATATGGAGAGGTGCAATCTAAAAGGTGCCTCTTATGGAGAGGTGCAATCCAAAAGGTGCATCTTCCATTTCCCATTCACACCCTTTAAAAAAAATACAACATCCGCATCACAACCAACTTCATCCTTTCAGTCCGCACCACAGTTTGCTCTGTTGGTTCAGTCCGCATCACAGCCGACTTCTTCCTTTCAGTCTACATCACAACCAACTTCTTCCTTTCAGTCCGCATCATAGCTGACTTTGTCCTTTCAATCCGCATAATAGCCGAATTCATCCATTCAATCCGCATCGCAGCCGACTTCTTCAGTTCAGGTCGCATCACACCCTGCACTATCCAGAAAGTGTATTTAATGTGAGTTGATGCAATATTTGACCGTAGATACTATAGGTACACTTTCTTCTCTTCCTTCCTCCTCTTCTTGTTCTTCTTCTTCTTCTTCTTCTTCTTCTTCTTCTCTTTTTCTTCCCTTCTTCTTCTCCTTCTCTGCTAAAAGTCCCAAAATGCTGCTGATTTTTTTTATAAAAAAAAAAACTGACAAGGTGATCAGATTATGGTATCAATCAGATTTTTGTTGAATGGATAAGCAGAAAGCAAAAACAACTGAAGATACTCCACACATGTTATTAAGAAAAGGTGACTTCTTGCTGTTACCACACTGTTAAATGGATTGATAAATTTTAATATCAGTGGCCTTAAGTAAGAATTAGAGTTTCTGTTTGTAAATTGGGTTTCTCTCTTTGATCTTTTCACAACACTAGTACTACTGCAAGGTAGCATATATATGTAATTATTTTTTTTCTGTTTGTCTTAACTTGGCTTTTTTTTAATTAAATATTCGGAAGAAAATAGGAAAAGGTTCAAAGTGAAAGTTAGGGATGTTCTAAATTTATCTGGTGAAGAACGTATCGTGCATGAATTCGATTATCTGGACGAACCATTTGGAGAAGCACAAGCCCTTCTTGCTGGCTTTGTGGAATTTTAGCAACTAACTGCTCCTTATTTCCAATTCACTTTGAGAAATGGCCAGTTTTACCTATATCATACTTTGACCATGTATTTGATCGAATTGTGAAGTTATAAGCTCTAATTCTTTCTTCTACACGTCTATTTTATTGTTGGACTTTTGCATGTAGCAGATATGCCAACCAATGTTTTATTCTTGAAGAAAGGGTTTTGTTTTAAGACAGTCGAGTCAGTTGCACAGTGTTATGTTTATAATTCTATTTGGAAAAAGTGAAGCGCAAATAGGCTAAACGTGTGGAGAGCATTCTATGATCCACTCAAATGTAAAGCTCAGATTATGAAAAATAATCCGGCTAGGATTCCAGGGGATCAGTAGACTACATTTGTTGATTATCATTTTAAAGAAATAACTATGGTATTTATTTAATTACTTCAACTTGTATGTTTGATTATATTTATTTATTTATGTGATTGACTTTCAAGTATTTTTTTAAAGGAAATGTGCAGAAGGAATACTGAAATTCGAAAAAAAAAACAAAAATTTACACATGCAGGTGGCTCCAAGCCTAACTCCAGAAGAAGGGCTGAAATGATGAAAGATATTATTCATGTCATTTTACTTTAATTATTAAACTAACTTATGTAACTATTCCAGTTAAGTTATTTTGTTGGTTATTTTATTTATATATGGCTGAGACTGGATGAAGGTCTGGACGTGCGCAACTTTATCTTGATACTCATATGGAACATATATGAATGAGGCGGCAAAGGAGATATGTGTAAGTTTCCACCCCTGTGAGTTAAATAATAGCTATATTACCATGTTAGCTAAATAGATTAAGTTATGTTCTTAAGCTTCTCCTGATGTTCTACTAAGATTTCGCATATGTTGCACTGTGATAGATTGATCCTTACGTTTGTGATGTTATGACACATTATTTTAGTTCAATAAAAATGATAATCACCACTGTTCATACCCCTCATATTGTTCTGTTTTACTCCAATTGATAGCTTGTGATGACACTATGATAGGAACCTTGTTGATCCGCTCACACATCTGGATGTAGTTTGTTGGTAATAGCCATGTGATAAGTGTAACCATTTTTTATCTTATGACTGTCTAAGCTCTGTAATCATAGCTACATGAAGTCCTAAATTGAAAGTTATATTTTAAAGCAATCAAAATAAGTTTCTTCTCCCACTTATTTTCTATTTTTATTGGAATACATTGGCAAAATGCCCAGCCAAGATGATGATCCATCTGCTTAAATTTTAGTAGTTTGAAATAGAGAATTCTTTAAAATAGTGGCAGGAAAACTCTCAAGGAATGAGTATGTACTAAAATATGGTTGTTGAAGAGTAATACAAGGCTTCATAAGTCGATACAATAAAATTACACAAATACTACATATGCACATTTGCAGAGGAACAAAGCCGAATGACAAAGTAACATGCGGGGCTTGATAATTTTTTTGATCACTGGTCCTTGCTGGTATTTTGCTCAGATTACTTTGACAAGTGATTAATTCATTATTCATATAGGTATAAAGTACCCTTTTGTCAATTTGTCATTGCATTGTGTCTCTTTTGCTGTTGTATACAAAAGGAGCTACAGTGAACTGGGAGTTCGACATAATCTTTTCTATTTTAAGTGTGGCCTATCTATTTAAGGTTTATTAACTGGTAAGAAGTTGTTGAATCATTCCATTGATCCATTCTGCAACTCAATGTTCCTTTAACTGGTCTTCATTTTTCAAGAGTTATACTGGAATATGATACTTGGTTTCTTGGTTTCTGAACATCTAGTAGTAGGTGAGCTCATTTAAGTTATTCATGCCAGCTTCTTAATCTACATGTATTACTACCTGCATTGGTTGTTCGATCGAATGCTCTAACCCTATTCGATCTATGTTACTGCACCTTCATATGCCAATTGCAAGAACTTGATATGGTTTTTACTAACTTGAAATAAAGATTTCTTTTTTGCTTGTCTTAGTGTGCATTTAGTTACTTATTAATGTTGTGACAAACAATATGTAGGAAACAATTGAGCTTTCTTTGAGCCAAAGTACAGTGGATGAGTCTGAAGTTTCGCCGAATGATGTTGTTGGTAAAGTGCTAGGAAAGAGCACTCTGAAAGGGTAATGTGCTTAGGATTAGGAGCTATCCCCGGCAAAGTTTTTAAACATGCAAGACCTCATTTTTGTGGAATGAATGCTTCAAGTAGTGATGCTTCATGTTTGAATCATTGCCAAGAGAACTACAATAAAATGTTGAATGCTCAAAACCAAAGTCAAGAGAACTACAATAAATTGTTGAATGCTCATAACCAAAGCCAAGAGAACTACAAAGAAATGGCGAATTCCAATAGACAAATGATGAATGCTTTCAAGACATATATGATAATAAAAGAAGGGACAATACCAGAACAATTTGTGGGGTTCTTTGCTTCTCCTCCTACAACGGTAAATAAACTTGTGATTTTTTTTCAACTGATATTTCTTATTTCTAGAATTATAATTATATTTGTACTGCTCAAGAAATAACTCAAGTTATAATTAGCATTCAAAAGATTTTATTGTTTTATGTTGTTTGCAACCCAGAGATGCTGCTAGTGGATCCCTATCGCCCATAGGTGCAAGAAGATCATCTGATGGCAGTAATCCAAGTGACAACAATTTATGTTCTTTATAATTAAATTAGATAATTAATTATGACAGTGTAATTATGTGATTGGAGCGGATGTTAGAATGGATAGGGTGAATGTTTTATGTCAAAATTTACTATGACGCTACTCTATGCAGCTAGAAACATTGCTAAATGCTTTGAGCATTTTTTGTAGCCTTGTCATTAATATATGAAAGTAATACTTTTATGATGCTAAATATGTTGATATTTTTAATAAGTCTTGATAAATATTATGTATTTTGGTTAGATTATGGTGTGGACAGATTTATTAGTAGATAATATTCAAAGTTCAATATTTGTATAAATGCAGTAAAATAAAATAATATGTTCAAATAATTGCGTGGGTTTGGACTGCCACAACTTGTAAAAAAATATTTTTTTTAAAATTTAATAATCAATTTACCGGGGTTGAACTGCAGCAAAATAACTGCTGCTAATTAATTGTGGCAGTCGTGACAGCGGTCGCGGTAGAACCCCAGTAGATTGATTGCGGCGAACCTTCTTGCGGCAGTTTTGTGAACCGATGCAACAATAAATTGTGGGAGTTACCAAACACTGCAATTTGTAAAAATAACTACCGCAATTTGACTGTTTTTTTGTAGTATCATTCCTTTATATATATATTTTGTGTGACGAGTCAAAAGGTCATCTCCTGTTTGAAAAGTCAAATATGTATTCTGGGCCTTAAAACCCTCTTTTTGTCTCACCTCAATTGTTTTCCGTAGTCTGGGCGCGTTTCCAAAAAACTTTTGTGTGAAATTTAAGAAAATATTGAATTTTTCCTTTAAAATTGAATAAATTTGAATTCGGTCAAAATTTTTGGTAAACAAACTCGGACTATATTTGGACGGTCCCGTAGGGTCCGTAGTAAAATATGGGACTTGGGCGCATGCCCAGAATCGAATTCCGAGGTACCTAGCCTGAGAAAAAAAGTTTAAAGAAAATTATTTGCTGGAAAATATATAGACTTTTGAAAATGAAATGGTGTGTGATCTTGATGGTAGCAGGCTCGTGTTTTCATTCCGGAACCCGGTACAGGTTTTAAATAATATGTAAGTCAAATATGTATAATTTGGTAAGAATCAGAGTTGATTTGATATAAATCGGAAACTAGGTTAAGGAAATGGAAATTTTGAACTGTCTTATGAATTTTATGAATTTGAGATTATATTCATAATTGTTGATATTATTTTGATGATTTGATCATAGAAGCAAGTCCGTATGATGTTTTTAGACTTGTGTGCATGTTTGATTTGGAGCACCGAGGGCTCGGGTGAGTTTTGGATAGGCAACGGAGTGATTAGAACTTAGGAAACTCAACTGATGCATCTGGTATTTTCGCACATGCCTCTGATCTAGCGATTGCGAGATCAGGCTTCGCAATTGTGAAGTGAACTGGCCTGGGATATGCGACAATAATGTTGCAATACGAACCATGCCTAGGTAAGCCACCCTCGCAAATGCGAACTTCTGGCCAGAATTTCGAAGGCTCTTCTGTCGCAAATGCGACATATTCATCGCAGATGCAAAGGCAGCAGTAATTCAAAGGGCTCGCAATTGCAAACCCCTGATATGAGAAGATCGGACTGTCCCGGAAGGTCCGTAGAAAAATATGGGACTCGGGCATGTGCCAGGAGTCGAAATCTGAGGTCTAGAACCTGAGTAAAAGATGAAAGTATTGAACAGAATTGTGATTAATCCATTGTCGGGATGGTTGTATATATATATATATTGAGTATTACCCTTGCCGGGTTGTGAAAGTTATTGTTATTGCTCCCTTGCCGGGACTTAGTATTATTTGAGTTATTCCCTTGTTGGGATTGGTTGTGTATTGTGTTGAAAGAAACAGGATCGTGTGGTACGCCAACCACTTATATAATGTGAAATAGGATCGTGTGGCACACCGACCACTTATATAATGTAAAACGGGATCGTGTGGCGCTGTCCACCTATATATATATATATATATATATATATATATATATATATATATATATATATATATATATATATATTGTGAAATGGGATTGTGTGGCATGCCGACCACTTACATATTATGAATTGGGATTGTGTGGCACGCCGACCACTTGTGTATTATGAAAGGGAATTCTGTAGTTCGCCTACCACGTAATATATTAAGGATCGGGTTGCGCGCCGCAACAGAGTATGAACTTGGTGTATTGTGTTCGTATGTGAAAACTTTTAGTGTTTTTCGTTATCGTTGTTATTGTTCGGTTATACTTCTTTACTGATAATTTCTATATCTGACTGTTGTGTATCCCCTAGCATGTCCCTTCCCCCTTTTACTGCTTAAATTGGTATATATGTATATAGAATTGCACAGGTTTATGTGAGTTCTGGTCCTAGCCTTGTCACTACTTCGTCGGGATAGGCCGGGCACTTACCAGCACATGGGGTCGGTTGTGCTGATACTACACTCTGCGCTCTTTTTGCACGGATAGGGGTGCAGCTTTTGAGCAGCAGCAGCAGTATATCGATGCAGGATTTCTTCATTACGAGACTGAACAGGCGTCCGCAGGCCCGACGTCTCTTCTTATGTTTTTTATTTATACTGTACTCTCAATGTTTCAAGACGGACAGTTGTTATTTTTCTTTCAGATCATTATGTGTAGTTATTCTTAGTAGTTCGCGAGTTAGTGACTCAATACCGTGGGTATAGGATTTATGATGAGTATATCACATTTATATTCAAATTTATGAAAGTAGACTTCCGAAGTTAATATTATTATTATTATTATTATTATTATTATTATTATTATTATTATTGTTATTATTGTTATTATTATTATTATTATTATTATTATTCTTGTTATTAAATTGACAACAGGGTGGTTTTTATTAATGGAAAGATAGTGAGTAAATTGGTTTGTCTAGCTACCACGAGTAAGCGTCATCACGATCCCGATGATGGAAATTCGGGTCGTGACACTAATATACCAAATTTATAAATAGAAAGAGTAACATAGCAAATCACACTAGGAAGCTTCACTTTTTATGTAGAATTTATGTGGAGAAGGATTTCTTTCTTTATTAAATGAGCTAAGTGAGATTAACATTCACTACTTTTAAAACTTAACACTTTTTTTTCTTTTATGGCTCAAATATATTATTTAATTATTGTTTATATAATTTTTTAAACTTAGTTATTTATTAGTTTGGGGTACACACGTGAAGCGCGTACCCTAAAACTAGTCTATATATGATATTAAAAGTACAAAGACCCTTAACGAAATATCGTTCGCCTTTTTTACCCATTTAAACTAGAATTCATATTAGATAAAATAGTCATTTTGTTATTTTCCTCATATTTTGAATTCAAAATTAAATAATAATTTTTACTATCAAACATTTCCTTATTTAAATATAATTTCAATATTTTAAAAATATTTTCTTATTTGAATACAATTTTAAGATTTTAAAAAGGCATAAGAGCAATATATTTTAACCAATTTAGGCGCTTTTAATAAAGATATTCGAATTCAATGACCACATTAAATTTTAGTAATTAACTATTATTATTTAAATATTTCCTTCCATGATTTCGTACAAGATTTTGTTAGTAGGCCAATATTTAGGACTACTTATTCTTGTTTTCCTACATAAAAGGAAACTCTTCCACGCATAAAAAGGCAGTGTGGTATTGACCTCTTTCTTTTTTAACCACTTCTACTTCTATCTAATTTTTTAAATAAAAATTAAATTTGATAAATTTTACTATATAACGATCGTGTTATTTAGAAAATGGTGATAATAATTAAATTTAGTAGCATTGTCACAAGAAGATCAAAATACGACCTCTATTCTTCTTTGTATTCAGTTAATGATATTATAGATATTATAACTAATGGCCTCGGATTGGATGTGATTTTTGAAAATTTGTCATTATTTTTTATTGAGCGATAGAGTTTTCTTAGCTACATAATATACTAGTTAAGTAATTTGCACTTCGCGCGGTTATCAAGAAAAGTGAATACTATTTTGTTATAAATTTAACCGAGATATATGACACATGAAATTTTCATGTATATACTTCATCTATAGACTAACAGGGAAAAATGAAGAAACAAATATCCCTTTATTAATTATTTAAAATAAAGAGGATTATTGTCTAATTCACAACTAATTATTGGCAAAGTTTAAAAAAAAACATGTCGATGAAGATCAGCATCACGAAGCTTAGCCTC
Organism: Nicotiana noctiflora; assembly: GCA_032618575.1. Classification (NCBI taxonomy): domain Eukaryota; kingdom Viridiplantae; phylum Streptophyta; class Magnoliopsida; order Solanales; family Solanaceae; genus Nicotiana; species Nicotiana noctiflora. The sequence goes on along the minus strand of JASVEL010005372.1, from coordinate 270,362 downwards.
AATTTTATTCTCGTACTCATTTGTTGTGGTTGATTGTCACTATTCACTATGATTAAACTGTTAGATGAATTCCAAATATTTAATTCAAATCGATAAGAAAAAACCGTGTGACCTAAATTGAATACTTTGCAAAAATGCATAGTTCTCATTGTAACAAAATTCTATATATATAATAAACATTGAAGAATATATGCAATACTTCTTTGGAGAAAAGACATACTTATGAAAATATAATATTATATTTCAAAGAAAAATCAACATCCAAAATCCAGAATATTTTCTCACTTTCTTAACATTTAATATGCCAAAGTTCAAATGAACTTACATATTACTACTATTATCACTATGCATGCAAAATTTCTAAGTTTGATGCTAGTACATCGAAGAGTACTAACTTTAGATAAGTTAAAGAAATCGTCAATAACCATTAAGCCACAATATTATAAAGTGAAACGACTCTTCTATATCCAGATAGAACAAAACACATTCTTGGAGGACCTGCATTTTCATTTCTTCCATATAGGATATCCCATCATGTTCATTCAATGAAATATATAATATTGTCATTAAAAAAAAAAGAATCAAAGAGATCTTAAGAAACTATATGAACAGAAAACTTGCCTTTGACGGTAGGGGTGGCAATTTGAGCGTAAACCCATCTAACCCGCCCAACTTAGCCCAGAGATTAATGGATTGAGCTACAACCATTTTAGCTTATGGGTCAATTTGGGTTGAGCCCAAGTTAACCCATTATTTTTTATAGCCCATTCTGACCCATTTAACAGCCCAAATATAACCCATGAAATTCACCCAAAACAAAATATCTCAACCTAACTTATTTAGAAATTTACTTAGTTGCTCCAATTTTTTTATTTTTTGTATTTTTAATTTTCTGTTCTTTTATTTTTCTACGCCACTCACTCACCCACCCCACCACATCCCACCCAACCCCCTACATCCCCACCCAGCGCAATACCTCCATAAAAGATAATTTTTTTGTTGTATTTTAAATTTTCTATTATTTTATTTTTCTACACTTTCTACCCCTTCCACTCCCATGCCTCCTCCCCCTCACCCCCACCCTGGGCGCAAACCCCCTAAAAAGAATTGTATGCAAGATGAGTATGATTTTAAAATATGGGTGATGTTGGGCGGGTTGGGTTATGACCCATTATTTAGCTCATCTTGACCCAGCCCATCTTAACCCAAATTCAATTTGGGGTGGGTTGGGCAATGACCCATTTATTGACTAACTCATCTTGACCCGCTCAAATTCAACCAAACCCGTCCATTTGCCACCCTTATTTGACGGTGCATAAAGATTTGGCAATATGTTAATATGTCGAACTCGATATGCGTGTAGCAATGACAATAGCCTTATAAATGGTTATGAAGAACGTAGTTAAGAAGAGAAGAGAGGGAAATCAGCCAACATTTGATTGATCAATTGCTTAATCTTCAACGAAAGCATCAATAAAGTGGAGAAGTAATATTTACTTTCTAATGTAGAATTACTCGGGAAATAGATATTCTAGAAGAAAGGCCAACTTGTTAATAAAACGAATAGGCATAAGAGATGAGTTACAATTGAAATTAAGAAATCAAAAAGTCACGACAGTTAACGTTTCTTAGCCTCTTTTATTACTTGTATAATAATAAAAATTGCCGAAATGGTGTTATTAGTTTCAGTTACTTTAGCTCTTAGAGAGATTAAAAAGGGGGACTTTTAAAACTCTTTATTACACCGATTAACAAATGTCGTCCTCTTGAATGGAAATAGTTAACATGAAAAATGAAATTTAAAATAAAAAAAAAAAGGAGAAAAAAGATAAATAGGGTCCTTGGCCAAAGAGAGGTGCCAAGTCACCTTGCCTATTCCCTCCTTTATATAGATATATAAATTTTTCGCGATTTTGTTTAGTTAACCTGTCTAAAATATACAGTAGTACCTAAAACAATCATTTTCATACAATGTTATCATAATAGAGGTGGATACGTGATAGCTCGTTAAGCTTTTAAAATTATGTGAATTGTTCCCATGCTTAGCTAGGTCACCGTTATTTATTTTTAACTAATAGGATCAATATTTGTCATTTTAAGAGCTTATATTTTATAAATCAAATGTATTATTTAATATTATTTATTAAATTTTAAAGAGTTATACTCATACATATAAGGTACACGCGAATTGCGCGTATCCTAAAATTAGTTATACAAAATATACAAAAATAAATATTTCATATATGACCTGCATTACATATTTTATTCAATTCTTAGCTAATAAATATCAGATGTAGAAGTACAAAATACAATTTAAAATGAAAAAAATAGGTTGCTTTATCGTGTTAAGTAGGGGTTGATCTTGCGACCTTCAAGTTTAGAAACAAAAGTTCTATCCACTAAGCTACAAGCACTTATGTTGTTATACTCATTCCTTTTGGTTACTATATGCAATACATTTGGACCGAATAATTATTTTTTGTAAGTAGGATAAAATATGGGCTATTAAAATTTGAGGGTTGATAAAGGATGAGAAAGCCCAACTGGGAAACATGCCATTACGAATTTAAGCTCGTAATACATTTTTCGCATTGTGATCCCTAGCCCCTAAAGACTGTATTTGTTAAATGGCAAAATGTAAAAGGACATAATCTACGTTTTATTGCAAATTTGGAGTTTGGAATTGAGAATTAGTTGTTACATGGTGCATTTTAAACTAGCATAATTCTTCATTTGAATGAAAATAAAGACCAATTTTAAGAAAAAATGATCTCCTATAAGTACTTGCAATTTAAATAGAAGAAATGATCCTACAGTAAGTCAACCTGGTGCACAAAAAATTTCGCATTCATGCAAGGTTCTGGGAACGACCACACCTCAAGGGGTATGATATAGACAGTCTACCCTAGTGCAAATATTAGTGATTGCTTCCACAACTCGAAACCACAATTTATAGACCACAAAATGATCCCACAAAGATCTCGTGTATTTTACTGATCTCTAGTGAAAATATATTTTTCTTATTTTCCGACTACTTCAGTCGGAAAATAGCTGCTTTGTTAATTTTTGGCGGAAAATATTTTCCGACTACTATAGTCGGAAATTTCCGACTACACTAGTCGGAAAATATTTTCCGACCAATCCTTTTTCGATTACGCTAAATCAGTCGGAAAGTAGTCGGAATAGGTACTTTTCCGACTACTTTCCAACTATTTTGGTAGTCGGAAGATAGCAAATTTCTTGTAGTGCATGTAATAAAAATAACATTCATAAAGGACTACAAAATCGAATATCCCTAATTTTAATTAACATCAAATATATGGACTGTTGTATGACTTTTTCTTTGTTCGGATGGTGGCAGGCGCAGATATAAGGTCATTCTATGGATTCAACTGAACTCCTTATTTCGTAACAAACTATATATTACATATTGAAACTATAAACTGTAATAATATATAAGATTATATCCACTCTAAATTTAATGAGTTTAAATCTTGAATTCGCCTCGAATATTAAGCCTAAAAAAGTGAGATGGGCCAGGAGTTGTCACAAGACAAAGCATTTAAGGTGAAAATACAGCACTTGAGAGAGGGAAGGAAGAAGGTATAATTAAATGTGTCACATGTTTGTCTAAAGTTGTTTGGTAAAATTCATTATAGAAGCCACACTCACTACTTCTACACCAACCCATTTCTCTTTACTTTTATCATCATTTAAGGATTCAAGAACACTCTCTTTGCTTCTCCTCACTTTACATTCAATGTCTTTGCCCCACATATGTGCCCCTTTTTGTCTATGTGCTCTTTGCTACTGCATTTGTTTTACTGTTCTCTACTTTTTGCTTGTCATACTTTGACCCTTGAGGCTGTGATATCGTTTGTTGTTAAATTCTTCAAATTGTGCCCTTGATATATCATGTTTTTTCTTTCTTAATTCACTCTCAAAAAAGGGCAGCCGGTCACGGGTAAAGCTACGTAGGACCAAGGGTGATCAGTGAAAAATTATATGTTATATAGGGTATAATATTATTGGTTATTAATTAAAAAAATAGAATTTGAACGTCCTTGCATAGCCAACTGATTTAACACCCTTATTGAATTATCTAGTTTTGCCACTAAGTGAGTCTGATGCTCAAAGTATCTCGCACTCATGCAAAATCTAGAAAAGAGCCACATCCCAATATATGTAATGTAGACAACATATTACAACAACAACAACAACCTAGTATATTCCCACAAGGTGAGGTATGGGGAGGGTAATATGTAGACAGGCCTTACCTCTACCCGAGAGGGCAGAGAGGCTGTTTCCAATCGACACTCGGCGCAGGGCAAACAAAAACAAAAATAAAAATAAAAATCGCATTAGTTACTCCAGCATACATCGCATAAAAATTATCTAAACATAAGAGACATAAATACCATAAATAAGCAAGCATGCAATGATATTAAAACAGTAACTACCAGAAATGACTACCACAAGAGAACACAAACTAATTATCTATGGGCGGCCCTACCACGCCTCACCCAAGGAGTACGAAAAATCTAGAGGTCCCTATCCTACAACCCTGATACTAGAACTTCAGGCTCTCCTATCAAGGGTCATGTCCTCGGAAATCTGCATCCTGGCCATGTCCTGTCTAATTACCTCTCCCCAGTACCTCTTAGGCCTCCCTTTGCCTCGCCTCACACCGACCACCGCTAGCTGCTCACAACTCCTCACCGGGGCATTGGGGCTTCTCCTCCGCACATGTACGAACCACCGAAGCCTCGCCTCTCGCATCTTCTCATCCACTGGGGCCACCCCCACCTTCACCCGAATAACTTCGTTCCTAATCTTATCTAACCCGATGAGCCCTCACATCCACCTAAGCATCCCCATCTCCGCAACCATCATCCTCTGAACATGAGATTTCTTCATCGGCCAACACTCTGTCCCATACAACATGGCAGGTCTAACCACAACTCTATAAAACTTCCCCTTGAGTTTCTGTGGCACTTTCTTATCACACAAAACTCCTGATGCAAGCCTCCACTTCGACCACCCCGCCGCTATACGGTCTCCCTGGATCACCGATCCAAGGTATCTGAAACTATCCTTCTTGGCTATGGCCTAAGATCCAATCATCACGCTCCCTCCCACTTCGCTCGGCTCAGCGCTAAACTTGCACTCCAGATATACTGTCTTAGACCTGCTTAGTTTGAACCCCTTAGATGTAATAAGATATTCTTGCCTGTGCATCCAATTGTGCAATGAAAAGCAATTTGCATAATGGGGCTTACATGTTTTCAATAGTGACATTTTCTCCTTTTTCGTTTAGTAGAAAGTATGAAAGAGATGTATAACATTTCATAAATTCATGAGACTACATCCTCTTAGATCGTTACTTGGGTGAAAGAAATCTATCCGAGACATAGATCTACCATTTTCAAGTAGCATCGGCATACGATGAATTCGTTTATTAATAAAATATGAAATTATAATATGATCAAACGATCCTATATGAACTTCTGATGTTCTACCAATTTTTCAATTTTTCATAGAAATTTTATGGAAGTCGTTATTCTTTTTGAGACACGTAGGATTCTAGGATGTGAAATTAATTGCATGACCAACAAAAACTTATGCACAACAACAACAAAAACAATCTAGTATAATCCCACAAGTGTAGTCTAAGGATGATAATATGTACGCATACCTTACCCTGCCCCGAGGGGCAGAGAGACTGTTTCTCAGAAACCCTCAGCTCATTTAAACAATAAGAGACGATATATTAGTACTATTAATAGACTCATAATAAAATAACATAAAATAATAAATAACAGCAATATAAGAAATATAAGAATATACGAAAAGGATGGAAGGTATATTGATATCCAATAGATAAAGCCCTTCATAAATAGTTGATCAGTAGCATCCTAAGACTAATTCCTAACTGATTAGTCTCACTATAGTGCGATGTAGAAATATCCACGACTTCCTCCTAACCTACAATCTTAATACTCGACCTCCACAATTCCCTGTCAAGGGTCATGTCCTCAGTAATCCTAAGTCGCATCATGTCTTGCATGATCACATCTCCTCAATACTTCTTAGGTCTCCCTCTACCTCTTCTCGTGCCCACCAAAAATTTATTCCAGCGGTTTCAAGAAATAACTTGGAATTGGGGGTGTGATTACCACTTTCTCAAAGCTCAAGTGGATAAGTGCCACTTTCACAAGACTTGAAGGGTCTAAATGTAACTAACACTTACTTGGTGAATTGGACTTGCAATGTACTTAACTATTGCAAGTTGATCTGAAGGATCTTTGCATTATTTCTTACTCCTTTCCTATATTAACTGGAGAATTCAACAACAAATAAAATGTTTTTTTTCAGAAAGAAAAGAATTGGAATGTGAACAATCAATATCAGTAGATTCAGGATTCGAATTATATTGAAGGAAAATAAATAACCAGTGGTGTTTTTCTTGTACAAATTATTTTTAGTTTTTCCGGTGAAAAATAATTTTGAGAAATATTTCCAATTTCTTTTGATGGGGATATAAATAAAACTTCTTGTAAAAATAATAAACTATACCCTAAAATGAAGACTTAATTTGTAATATACGAAAGCCTAGAGGAGCTCACGGATTTCGATTAATCACGTGACAAAAAGAAGCAAGGACAAATGAAATTCAAATAGAACGAAGAAAAAGTAAACAAAAAAACAAACTAAAAAGTAGTCACGGGTGATATCTCTATATATATTTTTATTTATTTATTTATTTCTACTTTCTTGCTTTTTTGACAATCATTTCTCGTAACTGGAGGTACATTGAAGGAATATATAGCAGTGGTAGAATATAGTAATAGTATAGTACTCCATTACTATAAATGAATAAAAGTCAATTTTCGAAAAAGGAGAGTCAAAATTGTCTTTGCTTTGCTTCTCGTCAAAGATATTGGAGGTGCTTCAATCATATTGTATTCTCTTCTAAGGATTAATTAAATTCTCCTTTTTGTTTCACTGCTTTTAGTGGAACGAACATGAGCAGTACATTATTTAATTTACTCAGCAATATAAATTCGTGAGGTCTATTGGATCAAAACAGTTTAAGATTGTTAAAATTTTATGGTATAGCTAGTTTTCACACTGGTCAATGAAAAATAATTACTGTTTACGAAGTCAATGAAAAATAATTACTGTTTACGAAGTCATTAATGAAAAATAGCTACTATTTTGCTGCAATAGGGACCAGTACCGTATAATTATACGGGAGTTCTAGTACATTTGTGTACGAACTTCAGTATATTATGCTGGACCGGTATACTTTGCTAACTCTTGTAAAATTTGCAGGAGACTGGAGCACCAGTTCTCCAAACCCCAGTATATTATACTGGACAATTATACTTGCTGGAACTCCCGTAAAATTTGCGGGAGTTCCAGCATAATTATGCTTGAACTCCAGTAAAATTCGCGGGAGTTCCGGCATAGTTATGCTGTAACTCCCGTAAAATTTACGGAGTTTAAACATATTTATGCTGGAACTCCAGTAAAATTTGGGGGCATATTTTTCCACATTTTGAACAATGTTTTTGCTCAGATTAAATTGGCTAAATTTCGATGACTTTTGAAACTTGGCTATTTTTCCACGACCAGTGGTAAATCTGGCTATTTTGAATTTTACCCTTTAAGATTATGCATATAATAAACCAATTTGTGAAATACATTGAGGCAATACAGGTTGGTCATAAATTTGGAGAGTATGCTTCTCCACATAAACGAAGACCTTCAGGAACAAATATTGGATCGGGAAGAAAAAAAAGAGAATAAGTAAAATCTAAGAGCATATGACACCAAAAAAAAATCCTATTTCGATAAGACTTGATCACGTACGGTTAGAACCTCCTAATAATAATATTATTTGTCTGAAAAAAAATTGGCTGATAGAGTGAAATATTGTTATACAAAAAATATAATATGACATAACATAGTAAATCGATTCCAAAGCAAATCAAGACGTTACAGTGAAATATTTTTAGGGGGCGATTGGACATAAGAATTGTAAAATATGAGGGGGGGGGGGGATGAAAAAAATTTCAAGTGAAAATAATATATAAAAATTAGAGTTATGTCTCGACGTGAATATGTTTTAGGGCATCTGCGATTATACTCGTTTTTTGGGTCAAGTTTTAACTTATACCCACTTTGCAAAAAATATTGCAAGTGTACCCACTTTTCGCTTCAGGCATACGGACCTGAAGTAGCAAAGGCAATCACACAAACTTCAGCATTCTAGTAGACGGGCCTGAAGTAGCAAAAATTGTTGAACCTAGTGACGGCTGAAGCTTTTGTTTTTAATTGTTGAATATAAATAATCGAGTAGCTGAAGTTTTGTTCACTATATGTTGAACTTCAGCATGTTTTAGCTGAAATTTTCGCGTAACTTCAGTCATACGTGCCTGAAGTAGCAAAGGCAATCACGCAAACTTCAACATTCTAATAGAAGGGCCTGAAGTAGCAAAAATTATTGAACCAAGTGTTGATTGAAGTTTTTGTTTATAATTGCTAAACTTAAGCATTCTATTAGCTGAAGTTTTGCTCTCTATTTGCTGAACTTCAGCACGTTTTAGCTGAAGTTTTGTTCTATATTTGCTGAACTTCAGCATGTTTTAACTGAAGTTTTGTTATGTTTGTGATGAACTTCAGAATTGGAGTTATTTTTATATTTGCTGAATTTCGCGATTCTAGGAGATAAGTTTTCGTTTATATTTGCTGAACTTCAGCATTCTTAGAGCTGAAATTCTAAAACAACAATGACAAGTTGTCATTAAGATCTAGTAGTTATAATAGAATTATGAGGAAACTCAACATTAAGAAAACCATCTTTAATTCTTTTTTTTTGGGAAATGAAATTTCATATGTACTTAACGCAGAATTCATACTTTAATGCTAAATCACTATGTATTTCGTATTCAATCAATAATACTTACATAGGGTCTCATGTGTTTGAGAGAGAAAAAAAGAAAAAGATGAGGAAAAGAAAAAAGGAAGAACGGAGCGCACAGGTAGCAGGAAGAAGGAGGTGCGTGAAGTTGTAAAAATTAGGGTATAGGTTAAATAATTTTAAAAATATGAGTATAGGTTCAATGGGGGCGACCAAATAAGGCGCCCCATGCAATTTTTACATATATTTTTGGATTGCTTTTGAATTTTTTGTGTGTAAACTGAATGAAAAGTTTGAAAAAACAGTTTTTAGGAGTTTTTACAATTTTCGAAAAATTTTAAATTTCATCCTCAAGTGAAAATTTAAAATTTATGATCAAAACTAATTTTAGAAAACAGTGAAAAAATTTCGTTAAAACGTGAAAAAATTTCGATATTCAAACGGCCTCTTACAGAGGATGATTAGAGGATGATTGTTACGGAAAGATTTGACGGTATATACCGAATCAGTTATTACATTTGATTGTTTTATTTTTAATTAATACATTAAACTTAACTAATCATCAAAGAGTCTGTTTTTGACTTTTGTTAGATTATCATATGTTTACTGTTGTCTTTTGACATTACCCAGCTAATGTAAGTAAATTCTATTGATATTGACAATGTAGTGCAGAGAAGGTTTGGTACCCACTAGGATTTGGTCATATCACAATCACTTATACGACAAACGTTTTCCCTGTAAATGTTATGACCTTCTCCTATATAAAATTGAAATAGAAAAACAAGATAAAGACAATAGTATAAGTACTAATAAATAACAAATTAATTAACGAGGCCTTTTACTTGAACTAACAACACCATTGTCCCCTAACCAATCTTTAGCAAGTAAAAACTGGTTTTTGATTGTATATTGGAGTTACTTACACGAGTAAATGTAGCACTAGTTTAAATTAGGGCTGCATATCGGGGCGGATTGGACGGTTATTTATATTTAACAGTTTGAGTTATCGGTTATCAGCTTTTAAATGTATTAATCCACTAGCCACCCGATAAGATATCAGGCGGATTGGTATCGGTTTGGCTTTTAGCGGGCGGTTATCAGACAATTTATCGGCTTAATTCAATTTATATTGCGTGCATTGATTAATTATTTGTTGACCGATGACTCAAAATAAAATTCCTATGCTCAGCAGTAATCTTGCGTTCTCTTATATTTCTTGACTAAGCACAAAACAGCTATAATGCTCAATTTTTTTCCTTATTACTTTAACTTTAAGAAATGGATTTCAGTAGGAGATTGATGATGGGTACTCTACCTCCTATTGTATTGCAGATTAGATTAGAAGAAACAATCTTTCAAGGAGGTCGCCATAATAAGACATCCACGCATTGGTGAATATGCATTGGGGTTCATTACCTCTGTTGTACTCAATTCGTTCTCCGTCCGTTAAATCGTTAACTCGATACCAATAAGTCATTAAGTTTTGGTTTCGATTTGGTTTTCGATTTTGGTTTAGTTTTGAACACCCCTAGTTTAAATGACAAAACTCTCAATATAATTTTTTACTATTTATTTGTACGAAGTAGCAAAACGTTTAAGCAAACCCTACAACTAACGATACAAAAGCCTATACGCCGTGAGTTTTCATTCGGATTTTTTAAAACATGTATGAGCAAAGGTAAATTTGGAAGGAAAACAAAAACCTAATGCGTTATTGATGTTTAAAAACTATACATGTGTTTTGGATCAAATTGACTTAACTAAAACAAAGCTTATTTTGAAACAAAAGAACTACAAAATAGATACTACATTTCTGGGGCAAATGCATTTTTTTAAAATGGGTGTTTATTTATTTTTCCTGTTGACGGTTTTTTATTTGCGACGCGGCATAGAAAAGGGTTCTTCCGCATTAAAGCAAATGATCTAGCTAATCTTTTCTCTAGTGATTATCCGAATTCAATATCTTATAAATTTCTAGGTCATATCAAAATAACAAAAAAAAAAAAAAAGATAGAAAGATTACTCGCTCGAAGAAGAATATTTTATAGAATTTGATATCAGCCAAGCCCTCTCGACTCGATAACAAAAGTTGGTTTTGAGAGCTTTTTAGTTCGTTTTCTTGTTCTTAAGAACTTTCTAAGATGTTTCGGTTTGCTAAATTTGAAATAGTTCAAATAGCACAAGTTTGCTTGTGGCCTTGTAAATAATAATTTTAAACTTATAAATTTAATTGACCTTCATTTTACTGGTTTGGTGGGGGGGCGGGGGTAATTGTCCTGTCATTTAGATCTTGCATGTGTACTTGTAGTGATTTAATGCATAGGTGAAAGTAAGTGTCAGAAAAAAATGTGTAAGAAGGGTCACTACATTAACGAAGACATATGGTTGTAGTTATTGGGATAGTCTGTATTCTCCTCGAGTCACTATCGTCCTCTCTGGCTTATACTCCACATGTACGCATTATTTATTGGTTACATTTAATTATGCCATAAATATGTCTGACATTTAAAATAAATTTTTAAAAAAAGACTTTTTTTTCCTTTGGGTTATAAAATTTCACTAAGGACCCTCTCGTATACTTTAATTATTCTTTATTTATTTTCACAAGTATTAAAGAATTTATTTTTTAACATTAGTTTTCTGCGTAAAGAACCTTATTCATCTGAAGTTAAGAAAAATGAACCATTTAACCTTTTAACCAGTGTATGCTAAGTAATGACAATAAGAATTTACTATCTCATTAATTTGTTTAATGAAAAATATAACAGATACTATGAGACTCTTTACTCCAACGGAAGCTTTGGAAAAAGAAGATAATTCCTTCTTGAAATTTTAGAAAATCAAATATTTTGGACCGCAAAAAAAAAGTCAAAAAATTAACCAAAGTAACTCGTTGGGAACAACAACAATATATTCAGTATAATCACACATAATGGGTTCAGTCAAGCATATGTACCACAATAATAACAAGAAAATAAGAAGGGACAACAGCGAAAAATCATATAAAAGTGTTAAAAGAGCTCTAGCTATGGCGGCTTTACAGGGAAATGAAAGAGAACATAGAGATGAAAAAGAAGACCTTTACTTCATTCTCAATTTTGGAATGTACGATCTGCGTATTGACAAACCACTACTACTACTTATAAGACTTCATTCGTAACTAATTGTACTAGTCAGCTAATTAGTTGTAACTAACCACTGACTGATTTTACACTATTAAATATGTCGGACACACATTTCTCAATACTCTCCCTCAAGCTGACGGATGGAAATGCATTCTTCATTCTCAGCTTGCTCTGTAAGTACTCATGTTGTGGTTTGCACAATGCATCAGTTAATAAATCTGCAACTTCTAATGTTGTCCCAACATGTTGTGCTTGGATCGGTCATTGGACAAATTTCTCCCTTGTAAAATGACAGTCGATGTCTATATGTTTAGTTCTCTCGTAAAAAATTGGATGTCCAGCAATTTGAATGGATGCTTTGCTATCACAGTGCAACAACACAGGTAATTTGATGTCTATGCCCAGTTCTCTGAATAGTCCAACTAGCCATGCAATGTCACCAATTGTGGTTGCCATACTTAAAAATTCTGCTTTAGCTGATCTTTTAGACAATGTCCATAGTTTTTTATTTTCAGAAAATAAGATGTTACACCCCGCAATATTACGATGATGTTACGTCTTGTAGTATTATATTACGATAATGTTATCCTTTGCAAGATTACATTACGGTAATTTTACAATTCAGAGTTTTAAGTTACGACAATGTTGCACTGATGGGTTTCTACTTAACCTTATGCTTATTATATTTTTATGATTTAACAAACTTGTCACAAAGAAGCAGATAGAGAATCTACTTTGCCGGATATACATCTCATATGAACTGGTCGAAGTCTGAACATCAGCAAATGGATGAACAACCACATGGAGGAACACAGCAGGGGCCTGATGACCTGGTCATCAGGGTTCAGGCACAAGACAGTGACAGTACGCAATAAATAGGAACACAATAGGGACATGTTTCTATAGGGTCTCTAACCTAAGTACAAGTCAAAAGGACAACCAAAGTACATCAGAAGAAAGTGACCATCTGGTAACTATTACAAAAGAGGAACTCAATTAGGACCTGGTCCGTTGTTGTGTTCTTTCCAAGGGTGTCAGGACCTGGTTCATCGGTACGTCCTGACAGGAGCATAAAATCCAGCTAGAATGCACCTGCCCCGAAGTGGCTGTGTAGTCAGTGCAACAGTCACTTCTCACTGACAAGAAGTACACCAAGAGTTGACATCACTACCCAGTGATATCTTTTGTGAAAAAGCAACCTAGTGCAAGATACATTTGGTTTATGCATTCAGTAATATTCTCTCAAGAAAAAAGAAGTATTGATCTTGTATTGAAGTCACTGGTGCGTCAAGAACAAGAAGACAACTACACCAAGGATCAGTTTCTAGCAAAGTTGATTTTATATCCATAGTTGAGTTATTATCTTGTTAATTGCTTTACATTGTAATTCCTAGTTTGCTTTCTTATAAGCGCTGTTTTAGGAACAAACAAAATTCGTAAACCTTAGAGTTTACGTTGTGACTAGTAGTATTCCTATGAAGAAGCTTGAAGAAACTAGACCAATGGTGCCAAAAGACAGAAAGGAGTACAGTGATATTGACAGAAAAGTTATAGAAAAGAACTATCGCACTAAGAAAATATTGGTGTGTGGTATAGGACCCAAAGAGTACAACAGAGTCTAAGCCCGTGATACGGCCAAAGAAATATGGAATCATTGCAAACTGCACACAAAGGAACTGCTCAGGTTAAAACAATTTAATATTGACATGCTCACCACAAAATATGAGCTCTTCAGGATGAAGGATGATGAGTCTATACATGATATGCATACTAGATTCATATCCATCATAGATGAGCTTCGTTCGCGTGGAGATGTCCTTCCCAGAAATAAGCTTGTAAGAAAAAAAATCTCAGCGTTCTATCTGGTTCTTGGGGAAGTAAGGTAAATGCCATCACTGAGGCTAAAGATCTACAAACTCAAATCGTGGATGAATTGATTGGCAATCTGAAGCATACTAGATAAAAATAAAGAAAGAAAGTGAAAGAAAAGAGCCAAAGAAGGAAAATAACCTGGTACTCAAGGCTAAAAGCAGTGACTCTAGTGAAGAAGATAGTGATATAGCCTATCTTACTAAAAGATTTCAAAAGCTGCTTCGAAGGAATGGTGGTACACCAAAGAGGTGCAGTTCAAGCAAAGCAATGAGCAATGACCTTTGTCACAAGTGTGGAAAACAAGGGCATTTCATCAAAAATTGTCCACTCTCAAAACATGAGCAATACAAATAAAACCCTGACAAAGCAGGAAAAAGGAACCTGGTTCCAAACAAATGGTTCAATCGAAAAATTGTAGCTGACAACATTGTGAAACATGCTCTTGCTGTCTAGGGAGAATCCTCTAGTGAATTTGAAAAGGAACCAGATGCAGAAAACAGTTCCATGATCGAAGTCGAAACTGAAGCAACAAAGTATGAATCACTATTCTCGATGATGGCTCAATCTGATGATGATAAAGATGATGAGGTAAATTTTAGGGATATTCAGAGAAATCTTAAATCCTAAAATTGAAGAAGTTAAAGTCAATATCAAATGTTCTAATTGATGCCTATTATATCTTTGTTAATGATTAGGAGATCCTGATCATAGAAGTAGGAGAAGCCGAACAATCTAGAGATGATCCGGCGGTCTGTGTAGTGTACCTAAATAAGACCATAGTTAATACTGGAAAATAAAATGAAGCCTTGAATAAAAGAATAACAAGTGTGAAAAAAGAGAGAGATGACCAGATGGTAGTAGTTGTTGATCTGAAAGAAATAATACAGGGTCTTAGCAATGAGAAACACACCTTAGAAGAAAAATTTGCAACTAATGAGCAAGAGAGGGATGACCTTTTAGTGATAAGCATTGATCTAGAGGAAACCATTGAGGTACTTAATAGGGAAAATAGGAATGTGAGTCTTTGGAAAGGGAAGGAAGTAGCTACTGAGACACACATTAAGCTTGAAAAGGAATTAACTGGTGTGAAATCTAGTCTATGTGGTGAACTTGAGAAGAATCGGCAACTTCAAACTGAATTGGAGAAAGTAAGAATTGATTTTGAGAAATATGTGAAGTGGACATGGTCCTCAGATGTTTTCACTACCATGTATCTTAAAAATAATATAAACAGGTAGATCATCGGGTTCCAAATGGATAAAACTCCTTACAACCCTCACAACAAGTATGTCATTGTCCCTGATAACTGGCTATGTACCCACTATAGGAACAATGGGCACTTTTTAAGGAAAATTGCCAGGCCAGGGTTCAGTCTGTTTGAAAAAACAAAGTGTTTACTGATAAAGCAAATACTAACAAGGGACTAGGTACCACTCGCAAGAAACGGATGTTGCCTATATGGACTAGGAAAGCCCTTATCCATCCCTTTTTCATAACAAGGGACCCAAACTAGTTTGGGTTCCTAAATCTAACCCTTGATTTGCATGTGCATGGAACAGTGAGAGGAAACGAACTGCAATGGACTGCGGAATGTAGATGCTCAAAGCATGTAACTGAAGGCATCATGGATTCTTATCACTAAAAACCCTGTAGGAAGGGAATGTATCCTTAAAAAGGAAGGAGATGGTAAATTCTCAGTAAATGTAAAGTTGGAAAACACTCAGTTGGGAATGTGTACTATGTAATTGGTCTGAAGTACAGTCTCCTGAGTGTTTCTCAAATCTATGATAAAGGGAACTAAGTAGAGTTCTTATCAAGAAGTGTGCACAATTACCAATCTGATGACTGGCCAAGTTGTCTCAGTAGATAAAGGAAACAAAAACATCTACTTTGTTGACTATGAATTCCCATAAGCTGGTGGTATGAGATGGTTGAAGTCGGAACTTTGGCATGAAAGATTGGTGCATGCAAGCTTCTCACCTCTGAATAAATTGATTCAGAAGGACCTCGTCCGTGGTCTACCAAACTCAATATTCACCTGGACACTAGTTCACAAAACAAAAGAGGAGACTCTCGAGGTATTAATGGTCCTTGTCAAGAAGATTCAAGTGAAGGTGAAATTGAAGGAGAATAGATTGGATCCAACCACGGGACAGAATTAAACAACGCCAAACTTTTTAAGCTTGTAATAAAAAATGGGATCACACACAACTCCTCAGCACCAAGGTTAATTGTGTTGCTAAAAGGAAAGAACATGAGTCTTGAAGACACTGAGAGAATAATGCTCATCAATAATGGAATCGCCATAAATGTATGAGCAAAAATTATAACCACATGCATGCTACCCAACCCTCTATGAGCTACCAAATGAAAGAAAATCAAAGGCGACTCATATATGAACCTTTTGAATAAAGATCCCATATTCTTAACAATGGAAAGGACAAACTTGGGAAGTTTGATGCATAAAGGCGATGAAGGAATCCTTCTGGGATATTCTCCACAAAGCAAATGCCACAAAGTCTACAACAAAAGGGGCACACTGGGTGAAGGGAGTGTTCATGTGCTATTCAACTAAAACCTTCTCTAACAAAGAAGGAAACTGTGATGATCAATAAAATGAAACATCTCTAATCCCTGGGAAATATTCGAGGTTTAAATTGGAAGGCTGATATAATGTGAAAGATGAAGGAGAAATGTGAAAGACAATGCAATATCCTCTTTCGCTTCTCACAAGGAACCTGGTGTGAGCACGTGATTTTTGCCCTACGTGAGAATTACTCCCAAATTCAAAAATAAAATAGTTTTTGCATTACGTGGGATTTTCCGTAAATTTTGTGCCATGTCTTAATTACTTATTTGTATCCTTTGTCTATGCGTGTCATTATTGAATTAATTAAAAAACACAAAAAATATTAGGACTCAATTTTACAATTAGAAATTATTTAGTTTAGATCTTTTTTGTTTTAATTATTTAGGATTTTAAATAAAGAAAATAAAAGAAATTGAAGCAAAATCGGATTTGGGCCATTTGAGGCCAACCAAACACCAAACCAGCCCAAACCACCCGGATCCGCCCAACCCCATTTAACCCCCAAACGACGTCGTAGATTGGCTAGATTACCAAAGCCCTTCGATCGTTTTGATCCAACGGTCGCCAATCGCCCCTGCACCCCGACCCATATCCACATAAAAACCCGCCCGGTCTCGAATCTACTCAAACGACCTCATTTGGTTAAGTAGATTGATCCAAGCCGTCGATCTTAATCGATCCAACGGCTTGGATTAAATCCCACGCCCAGTATATGTTTATTCCACACGACCCAGCCCCCTCCCAAAGAACCCCGCTCATCTCCTTCGTCTCCCACAGAGACCAACCAGCCCCGCCCATCTCCGCCGCACTCCGCCTACCGGAAATCGCCTCACGGCGGTTCCGGTAGGCCAAACCTCCCAAAATTAACACCATAGCTTCCCCTTTTCCCCCTCTATACGAATCTATAAACCTTTCCCCTCGAATCATTCCATGTCTTCTCGAATCTTCATTTGAAGACTCGAGCTAAAACCAAACCTATGCCAAATCGTTCCAAACTCACACCATAGCATCCCTAGACCTCCCCCATACCCCTACCAACCTTAGCCTGGTTCGAATCAAGCCTGGAACCACTCAAGCCCCAAATCCGAAGCCCCAAGAACCCTAATTTTCAAGAAGCCCAATTCGAGCCAATTTAGTCATCAATTGAGGTCCAAGGGACTTTAGTCTAGGTGTTCTCAATCGAGAACATCTCGATTAAAGCATGTTTGGCTTCAATAGTTCCAAACCGAGTTCGAACCTGGTTCATTTTGGTCCCCGAGGTAATTTTCCTTTTATTTTTTGTTCTAGTTATGTTTTAGTAATATTTGGCTACATGTATAATCTCTCTCTGGAGTATCTTATTTTTTTTCTTCATCTTTCAAATCTATTCTGCCCGTCTCCAAATGGCCTTTTATTTGGTCAATTCCTTTTTATGTTCGTCAATTGTATTGCGTTAAACCATGATTTCAATTCGATTAACATCGTTGAAACATGTTAATTCACTTTGATCCCTTGTTTTGCCTGAAGCCGCCAAAGTCATTTGGTGGCCTGTCTGTTTATTGTTGTTTGTTATAGCTGATAGTTGATTGTTTTAAAGTATCCTCAATTAGTCGTATGAGAATGTGTTTAGAATAATGTGGCAGTGAATTGGAATTTGCCTGTCTGAGCCTTGAACCACTGTTAGATTAAGGATTTCAATTTATCTGTGACTTTAAAATCTGAGTGGAATTGGGTATAGCTGGTAGTTTATTTAAGAAAATCAGAAGCTAACAGTTATGATGCAATGCACATGGTACAACCTAGTGGAACCTGTTGTACAGCAGGGTATCTCATTAGCTCCCTGTATTTAGCATTTTAATACCAATAACCCATACTTAGACAGGATTTAGTGGTACTGACAGAGAGATTAGAGATGGGTTTTACTTTAGTTTAAGGGGGCTGCCTGTTTCTTCTTGGGCTATAAAGAGAGGGATCAATGCTGGAGCAGATACACATTAAGAGCAAGAGAGAATTCTGACTAAAAAAAAACAAAGAGAAAAACACAGATACTCACTGGCAGTAAAGACAGATACAGAGAAAGCTTAGGATTTTCGAAAACACTGGAAAAGTAGAGAGAAAAACAGAGATACACTAGCCTTTTCTATCTTACCATTATGAGATATTTTTGAGAGTTCAATCCTGTTAAGTTCAATATCTGTGAAAAATCCTAGAAGACATTAGGTCTCATTTGCTCCATTTGGGTCCTTTTGATTCAATTCGACTGAGTTAGTTTGATTATGATAACTGTCAGCCCCTCTTTCTAGTTTAAGCTCAAGTTCACCAGGGTCTATTGGGTTTTGGTGACTGCTGTTGGTTTATTCACGATTGGTCCTGGGTTGCCATTGGGAGTGTATTATAGGGGAAGTTTTGAACTATTTGCTTAAGTTTGGTCTGGTGCTGTACTGATTTTGCTTGGAATCTACTGCTGTTGTTTACTTTGCTGCTGTGTTCACTGCCAAATAAGTCACTGATCCTCTCATTTTGCTTTGAATTCCAGGTATATTCTTGTAACCACATTGGCCGAGAATAATTGAATAATTGACAAAGGAAGTTGATATAAAGATGTTGAAGCACAACATTTTACTTTTCTTATCTTTTGTTTTAGTTTTGTTCTATGATTTAGTAGTGTAGCTTTACTATATCTTGTTATACAATTAGAATTGATTTGAATTAAGTTTGTAGATAGTTTCGTAAACTAGAACTTGAAGGAACTCATATGTTAGGCCTTTAGCTTTATTTGATTTCCTTAAATGATGAAGTATTTAGGATTGTTAAGTGATTTATGTCTTTGATATTTTAAGTCATAGTCGTTTGTAGTTTAAGTCATAGTTGCTTTAAAAATAGATGTTAGAATTTCAACAAGGGGTTTTAAGATTACCATTAGGTATTCTATTGCATTAGCCAAGTAAAAGAATAAATAAATAAATAAATAAATAAATTGGGACGCACCATATTATGGATAATCTTATGCCGAGTAATGAACCATGATGAAATACTCACACTCGGCATAGTTGATTAATTTTTACTAGTTTGTACTTTATTTTAGGCAATCTTTGCTCCTAAGTCAACAAACTGCAAAAAAAAATAAGATGTCATTTTGTATAGGGTTTAATTGGAAATAACCTTAAGGGATATACTTTCAAATAAATCGTCTTTTAGTCTAACAATTGTTTTAATTGGCAAAGTTTGAAGTAAGTAATCCGGACACACTTTTGATTTACTTATTTGTCAAAAAGTCCGCATCTATGTTGTAATTAGTTTTTCCTTTGGTGCGATCTCAAATTAACAGAGCGTTTTAAAGTTTAATCAGAGCATATAATTTATAAGCATGTATAAAATCAGGAATTTTTAGCCATTTACAATAATTGAAGCGACCGTGCTAGAACCACGGGATCCGAGGGTGCCTAACACCTTCCCTCGGGTCAACATAATTCCTTACTTAGAATTTCTGGTTCGCAGACTTCATTTGGAAAGTCGTAAATTTCCTCGATTTGGGATTTAAATAAATCGGTGACTTGGGACACCTTAATTAATTGCAAGTGGCGACTCTGAAATAAATAGAATAATCTCATTTCGAATATTGTCACTTAAATTGGAAAAACTCCCTTACGCTTCTACCCCCGGGTAGTGGGCGCACCAAAAGGAGGTGTGACAGCTCTGGCGACTCTGCTGGGGAAAACAAACCCAGAACCACTGGTTCAGGGTTTAAGAATTCGAGCTTTGAAAAATTGTTGTATTTGGCTTATTTGTTACCTGATTTTATTACATGTTTATATTTAATATGCTAAATATTGCTTTTACCGCTTTGATATTTTGTGAATTGTATATAAATTGTGCCGATACCCGTTTTTTCTTTTCTGAGTCTTTTGAAATATAATATCGGGCATTTGCTGGACATAGCATGTTTTTCTCAAAATAGCTGTGGTGCTTGGCACCCGGTGAAGGATTTTGTAGTCACACATGTTTAGGCGGAGAGTTTTGTCAATTAAGCCGGAAAGACATGCTACCGGTGCACTGACACTCTTCGGCTCGAGTTGTCCGCTCGAGTTAAAGCCGGTCTAGACACTTTTCCCAACAGGATGATGACTTAGAATAACAAAACCTTATGCCGGATCCCCGATAGGAACGATTATTTGCATCATGTGCATATTTGACTTAGGAGGCTCAACACAGGGGTTGGGCCTGTCTAGGACAGGTGTACCTGAAACAAAGACCAACTTGATTGCATCTTTTGTATTTGCATTTATTTCGATCTTACATGCCGACCGGTTTGTTATTAGAAATGGGGAGAATAAGAAGTGGAAATTGTCGGGCTATAGAATCATTTTAATTTGATGAAAATAGTGTGTTTTTTCTTAGAAAATATTTTTTGAAAAAAAAAACGAAAAAAAAAACGAAAAAAAATTTTGAAAAAAAAAATCTCCGATTAATTTTGTTGATTTCTAAATAGTTAGTTTCTTAATTTTACAAAAATTAGATTCTTTTAAAATTGAAAAATGCAAAACAAAAAAAATTTCAATAGTTTTTTTTATGAAAAGTAAGTGTCTTTGAACATAATTTGTTTTGAAAAATTGCTGTTAAAAATAGTTTGTTAAAATGATTTAGTTCTTTTATTTTCGAACTACGCAAGTTTGATTCTCACCAAACATGAGATACGTAGGCAACCCACAGTGGGCTCAACTAATACTGATTTTTTTTTCAAAAGAAAAACAATAATAAAAATATTAGAATTAGGAATTTTGTCCTTAGTCGAGAGTTAGGAAATTTTGCAAAAATAGCCAAACGCCTCAAAAGGAGCGCTGGAGGACTAATTTCGCAAAACGGAATATAGACATCACACTGGTATCCTGTTATACAGCCTTCAAATCTTCTTCAAGTGCTGAAAGGCCGTATTAACAAGATTCATTTTTTTTTTATAATAAAAAAAAAATTTTGAAAAAAATCTTAAGTTCATTTTTATCTTTTCTAGGATCAGCATGACTTCATCGCAACGAATCGGCCAGAAAAGGGAAAGAGACAAAATGCCACCCATGTTCATGGTCCAAGACAAGACCCCACGTCAGCTCGGTAAATGGTGGACTAGTTTTTCGGCTTGGGAAAGAAATCAAGTTCACAAGCACCTCAAGTTTCTTCCGGACATCATGATGATAAAACCGGATAAAAATGTGATCAGAGCTTTAGTGAGTTTTGGGACTCAACAAGCAATGTGTTCAGATTCCGGGATTGCGAAATGACACCCACTTTGGAAGAATTAGGCGGACTCACAGGGCTTGGAAGAGATTTGCACAAAAAGAGACCTGCAGCTCCTAGGTAAATGGGTGTGAATAATTTCTTGAAAAAGTTATGTCTCCGGCGGGTCCCCATGGGTTGTTTGGAGAACGGTTGGGTGCCACTGGATTATCTCTACGACAGATTTGGTGATAAGAATGGGTTCGCGAAATTCTCAAACACTGAATTTGTCAACCAGTTGAATTATGACGCCTGGGGAGACTTGAGAATCTATGCCTTTATGATCTCTTTTTTGGGAACCATGGTCTTTCCCGAACGTGGCGGACGCATCAGAATCCATTTGGCTGCGGTGGTCTCATATCTATAGAGTAACGAGGAACACACTGTTCTTCCCATGATTCTAGAAGACATCTTCCGGGCCTTAACTCGGTGCCAAGAAGGACATGATTATTTCGAAGGTTGCAATATCTTATTACAAATGTGGTTTGTAGAGCATATCTATCATCACCCAATTGTGATAGACTTCAACGCGGATTGGCTGAATTATATTCATTGTCATACAAACAGAGCCGCCCGTTGTAACCTTCCAGAAGATTTGAGGACTTGGCAAGAACTTCTCAACTCTTTGAGAGCAGATCGACTTACCTGGAATTATTATTGGTTCCCTTCCGCCAAAATCATGCATATGTCGACATATCGCCCGTTCTACATACTAATGGGTTTCAGGGGTTTCCAACCATATGCCCCGCTACGTGTCATGCGACAGTTGGGTAGAGAACAGAAAAGGCCCCCAATTGAGGATATGCGATCGTTTACATGGGAATTCACAACGGAGGAGTCCCTACGGGAGACTTATGCACAAAAGGTATGGTTCGGTAGTCGACTCTCCGACGTCAACGAAATGGTTGCCGATCGAGAACGGGGAGAAGTGAGCCTCGCATATCTTGAATGGTTCCACAACCAATCAATGCCAGAGCAAAGGTCAGAAAGGTCGGTAAAGTATGTCGTCGATTGGGAGAAAGAGGTAGAAGCCAGAGTTAGGGAGGCTAAGCATGAGACAGCACAAGATTTCCAATCTTGCATCAACACTTTAAAAGAAGACAAAGGAATTCTGGAAGCGGCCATGGACATACAACAGGCTGATTTCGATCGGGAAAGGGCCGGTTGGGAGCAGGAAAGAGAAGCACTTCGAACTCAGATTCAAGAGATGAAATTGACCGCAGAAAGGTCAAGAAGAAGTCGGAATGATGAGATGATGATAAACGATTTGGAAAGGAAAGCCTTTGAACACCGAGAAGACTTGGAGAAGGCAAAAGCGGCTTTGGTTGCAGTCCGGACAAAATGGAAGAGAGCAGCTCACCAAGAAGCACTCCGTCTACAACAAGTAGAGAAAGATTATGATGCAATCATCGTTGATTTAAGAAAAGCAAATGCCTCTCTTAGAGAGCGAATTCTCAGGCAAGTCCGGGATGCCAAAGCAGATAAAGACCGTTGCCACAACTTGATGGCACGGATGGAAAGACAAATAGATAGGCTCTTGGACCATGTTTCCGGCAACGCTCAAGTATTAGGGGCAAAGAACCGACACATAGGGCAGCTGCTCAGAGAAAAAGACATGATTAGGACCAGGTTCAATGAAATCGGGCACTACATCTCTATGAGGTGTTTGACCTGCGAACGAGTAACTCGGCCTACCCTCTTCTCTTCAATCATGGAATGTTTCCACCAAGTCATGGCAGAATTGGGGAGTATACAAAAAGATCTTACACCAAGAACTGCAGCAAGGCCAAACAACGCCCCCCGGGCGCAAAGATTCGAGGCGTTGGAACATGCTTAGAAGAGTCTGTTATTTTAGAGTATGTTTGTCCTTTTAAAAGTTTTCCTCCATTGTTGTCATTTTGCAAGTGTTTCAAGCTTGAAGTTTGTTGAAATAAAATTCATGAACATTTCATTCATATCTTATGTCTATTGTTTCCGAACTACGCCCGGTCTGATTCATGCGGGGACATGATACGTAGGCAATCCACATAAGATTCGACCATCACTAAAAAAAAAGGGGAAAAGTTAAAAGAAAAGAAGATTGATAAAGGATGAAAGCAAAGGAAAATACAAACCGGAATGACGCATCGCAATCAAGTACATGTAGCAACACAATCATCTGTATAAGTGCATCACACCCAACGTGAGATTACTTATCTGTTATGTTGTTTCAGACTAACCGTTTGTTTGCCAAACTTCGGGTTTTAGTAAAGAGTGGTTGATTTTGTGGTAATCTGGCATCACATTCGTACTTCACAAGGTCCAAAGGAAAAGTTCGGCAGCCTGAAAGTACTCGTCCCTATTTCACTAGGTCAAAAAGAGGTGCCAACATGTCTTCAGAAATGCCCCTAGCAACCATTCCCGTCTCGGAAGAAAGCTCCTTGACAACCATCCCGGCTACTGAGTCAGCAACTTTGGAGGAGAATAGAATTTTGCGCTGCCGCATGCTCGAGATGTTGGACGATTGGAACAACGGGAAAGAGCCCCCAAGTCTGATCCCTGGGTTCCCTGAAATTCTTCTCGGATCAAGTGGGATTTCCAATACCCCCATCAACTACCCGCCTACTCTGTTTGGGTATTCTAATGCCACAACCCTCTCTGAATCACCCTCCACCTCCTATCCTCGGGTGACACCATTAGATACATCCTCAAGAACATAGTTTGAGTTGCCAGTTCCAGTCACAACGCATCCCACTGCACATACTCCTTTCTTTGACTCCGCATCATTTACATTCCCAGCACCACCGCTTACACGGGACCATACCCAGGTTGCAGCCAATATATATCCTCAGCCACCTCGATATGAGTTTTTACCAAGCTAAAATCCAAAGGCTCCCGAGCAGGATGAGATGGCAAAAAGAATGAGAAGTTTGGAACAAAGCCTGAAAAACATGCAAGGTCTAAGTGGGCAAAAAAGTGTATCTTACACCGATCTATGCATGTTCCCATATATCCACTTGCCATCAGGTTTTAAGACACCAAAGTTCGAAAAGTATGACGGGCATGGAGACCCCATTGCTCATCTGAAGAAATACTGCAATCAATTGCAAGGTGCCGGTGGCAGGGAAGAATTATTGATGGCATACTTCGGAGAAAGTTTGGTCGGAATAGCATCAGAATGGTATATGGATCAAGACATATCTTGATGGCACATCTAGGATGATTTGGCCAGAGATTTTGTGAAACAATTCCAATACAACATCGATATTGCGCCAGACAGGAATTCTTTATCGAACTTAAAGAAGAAGCCCTCAGAAAGCTTTAGAGAATATGCCATCAAATGGCGAGAGCAAGCATCCAGGGTGAAACCCCCTATGGACGAAATTGAAATGGTCACGACTTTTCTCCAAGCTCAAGAGCCAGACTACTTTCAAAATATGATGTCGGCGATGGGAAAACCTTTCGCCGAAGCAATCAAGATCGGAGAAATGGTAGAAAACGGCTTAAAAACAGGGCGAATTTTGAGTCAAGCGGCCATTCGGGCAACTTCCCAAGCCATCCAAGGCGGGTCTGGAGGGATGCCCAGAAGCAAAAAGAAGGAGGAAACTGCCATGACGGTAGCAGAAGATAGGAGATATCAAACCTCAAGGCAGGTATTCTCCAACAGGCCCCCCCAGCATTACTATCCACATCACAGCATGGCCTATGCTCCTCCGCCTCCACCCTATGCAGTCATGAACATTCAACCTTTGGCACGGTCGCAGCCACCAGCCAACAGAAATCCACATCCATTCCGGAGAAGCCAACCTCCTTACCCAAACCAGTATAACCCCGGCCAAATAACGCCCGCCACCGTGAGCAACCCAAAATGAGCTTTACACCGATTGGGGAGCCGTATTCCACTCTTTTTCCAAAACTCAGGCAAGAGAACCTACTGCAGCCCGTTCCGCAGAACAGGCAGAATCCAGACTCTCCTGCCTACCAGAGGGGAATATACTATGCCTATCATTCAGGTGTTGAAGGACATAGTACCGACAATTGTTAGACGTTGAAGAAGGCAGTGCAAGAATTGATCAATCAAGGGAGGATTGTCTTCGCGGATGAAGACATCCCAAATGTGACAAACAACCCATTACCAGCCCACAACAATGGGCTAGTGATTGGGATGATTTGTGACGACAAGGAATTTGACCCAGCCTTAAAAGCAATAATCGCCATCGCCAACATAGAGAAGCGGCCTGAGATTACCCCGAAGCAAGAGAAAATGGGGAAAAAGGTTGAAGTTCTTGAGACTAGATCTGAAAAGACGATTGAATTGAAAGCATCGTCTCAGAAGAGTGGAGTCCTTTACCTCCCGCGAGGTCGAGTGGAAAAACCATTGTCAATTGGTGTCCCCAATAAGTTCCATTTAAAGAGAGAAACAGAAATGTATGTACCAAAGGGAACTTATGTGGCCCGAAAACCATATGAACCCGTGGTTATTGCACGCGTGCAACAAAAACCAATGACAGATCCGTCCGCAGTACCCTGGAGCTACCAACGAACACTCGTTACGCGCAAAGGGAAAGAGGTTGCAGGAAATTCATTTGAGAGCGTCTTGGGGCAAAAGTACTTAAACACGCAGGAGGTAAATTACGCCACACAAAGGCGTTTCCCATCAAAGAAACCTGTAAGTGCTGAAGAGGCAGAGGTCTTTTTTCAAAAGATGCAAATGCCTGACTATGAGGTGATAGACCAACTGCGCAAATGCCCAGAGCAGGTATCGATGTTGTCCCTTCTAATGAAGTCTACTGAACATCAGAAGGTTTTGTTAAAAGCCTTGAATGAGGCATATGTGCCTATTGAGACTTCATCCGAACAACTTGAAAGAATGACGGAGAGGTTCTTCGCAATCAATCAGATTTCTTTCAGTAAAGCTGATTTGCCTTTGGAAGGTGCCGCCCACAACAAAGCTTTGCATTTGACTGTCAAATGTGAAGGCTACTATATGAAGAGGGTCATGGTAGATGGGGGTTCAGGGGTAGACATATTCCCACTTTCCACTCTATGCCGCATAGGAATCGGAGCTAAAAGGATTCGGCCCAACAATATATGTGTGCGAGCCTTTGATGGTGTGAAAAGAGATACCGTCGAAGAGATTGATGTAATTATGACCATCGGCCCGGTGGACTTCGAAGTGACATTTCAAGTTTTGGATATGGACACTTCCTACAACTTTCTTCTAGGGAGACCATGGATTCATGCGGCTGGAGCTGTGCCCTCTACCCTCCATCAGATGTTAAAATTCGAACACAAGGGACAAGAGATCGTGGTTCACGGGGAGGACGAGCAATCAATTTATCGAGATCCATCCATCCCCTACTTAGAAGCGGAAGAAGGAAGCGAACACATTGTCTATCAAGCTTTCGAGATTGTGTTGGCAGATCAACACGAAGAAGGGAACCCTCTCCCCCAACCCTTTTTGTCTAATGCCTCCATCATGATGGCAAAAGAAATGATTAAACACGGCTTCCAGCCAGGAAAAGGTTTGGGAAAGTCCCTACAAGGAGTGTCGAAGCTGATAACTTTACCCACAACTGAAAAGTTCTTCGGAGTAGGCTTTCGCCCAACCCCTGAAGATGAGAGATGGGCCAACAAGAGAAAGGAGAAAGGATGGGTTCTGCCACAACCATTGCCACATCTATACCAAACTTTGTCCTACCAAGGTACAGTGAAGAAGAAGAAGACGAGGTCTTCACATCGGAGGAAATTGAAGAAATATGTGGGTCCATGAGGCAAATGCTCTATGATGTTAATATGGTTCAATCGGGAGAAGGAAAAAGCACCGCTGAGGTGCTGTATGTAGGCCCTAAAGCTAAATTGCAAAATTGGAAAGCCTCACCCTTCCCAGTCAGGGGGAGTTCTGGTAGATTTGTCCTGTCATTTTTCCTTCATCACAAGTTACTTCAGGACGTAGCTTGGATGTTTTTCTTTGTTTTCTTGTATTTTTGGTTTTCTCAATGTAATTTTGTTTGTCTTCAGAAAATTCCAAGAAAATGAAATAAATATTTCATCATTTTGCACTCTTTCTAATTTTGTTATATATTCTTCCTTTTCAGTCGTAATAATGCGGCTTTAAATAACATGACATGCTTGCGGAACTCATGCTCAAATCCGAACACGCCACCTAATCTAGAAATAATGAACCAAGAACCGGAATACGATGAAGAAGAGGCTTTTAGGGAAATAAATCGAGAATTGGAACATTTTGAGAATAAACCTAAGCCAAACTTGAATGATACCGAACCGGTTAATTTGGGAACTGATGAAGAGGTCCGAGAGACCAAGATAAGCATCCACACGGATGAGAAAACACGAGATGCAATAATCCAACTCTTGTTTGAATTTAAAGACGTGTTTGCTTGGTCTTACGATGATATGCCAGGACTAGGAGTTGATCTAGTGGTGCACAAATTACCAATCTACCCTGACTGTCGCCCAGTGCAACAGAAGCAAAGAAAGTTCAAGACTGACATCGGTGATAAAATCAAAGAAGAAATCACTAAGCAGTTAAAAACAGGGGTAATTCGAGTGGTACAATACACCACGTGGTTGGCTAATGTTGTGCCCGTGCCAAAGAAGGACGGAAAAACTCGAGTATGCGTTGACTATCGAGATCTGAATAAAGCAAGTCCTAAAGATAACTTTCCTTTACCAAACATCCACATCCTTTTTGATAACTGTGCCAAACATGAGATACAATCGTTTGTGGATTGTTATGCGGGATATCATCAAGTGTTGATGGATGATGAGGACACCGAGAAGACTGCTTTTACCACACCTTGGGGGATTTACTGTAACCGAGTCATGCCATTCGGCTTGAAAAACGCGGGAGCAACATACATGAGAGTTATGACTGCCATTTGTGAGCACATGATTTTTGCACTAAGCATTTAAATTCCAAAATTAAAATAAATATATTTTTGAGTGCAATTACTTGCTTTGCTTGGAATTAGCTATAATTTTGAGTTTGAATAAGTAGAAATTAGAAGAAAATCAAAAAAAAAATAGTAGTAATTAATTTGTTAGTTTAGTTAATTAGAAAATTAGCAAAATAGTTTAAATAGGAGAAAATAAAGAAAAATAGCAGAAAAATTGCAAAAAAAAAAAAATATTAGAAAATTAGAGTAAATAGGAAATTAGGTTTTGTAATTTTTCATAAAAAGAAAAAGAAAAAAAAAGTATAAAAGAAAATACATAAAAATCATTAAAATTAGAAAATGCAAAAAAAAAAAAAATATTTTGGATATAATAAACTTGGGCCAATTGCAATCCAAGTCACCGGCCCAATGTTTTGGCCCAAAGGTGATCTGGTCCGGAGATTATGGTGAAGTGATCTCAGCCGTTCGTGTCCTTAAATCCAACGGCTGAGATAATTGTTGGAATTAATTAGTTAATGAATTATGAGAGGCTGGATTTGAGCCGTCCGTTTGATTTAATCCAAGGGTCTAAGACCCGGCTTCATTAAGGCTCGATACGACGCCGTTTTAGTAACGCGCGTATGAGCCGTCGATCTCCATCAATTGGACGGTCGAGATTACCTGGGACGGTCGGCCTATAAAAGGGCCTTGTCTGAACGGCCGTCTCATTTTAGCCAAAATCCAAACCCTAAGAGACGGCCGCCTCTCCTCTCCTTTCTTCATCCTCGTTCTTCTTCACAGAAACCCTAGCCGGCCAATGGCGGCCACCACCCTCCACGGTGGTCGCCGGCTCTCCTTCATCCCTCATCTCTTCTTCTCTCTTCTTCTTCACTTATAACACACCCAAAAACCCTAAAAACAAACCCTTCTCCAGAAATCCCGGTCACCGGAACCTCGCCGGTGACCCCCCAAACAATGAACCACCGCATAAAACCAATGGCATTCGAATCGTCTTCACCTGATCTATCCAACCATACCACTCACTACCTTCAAATATCACTGGAGCGTCTCGAATATCCCAAAAAGAGTCGCCGGAAACCTAACTCCGGCGACTCCAAAACTTGAACCACCCAAGATCCTTCCTTCACCATCCCTTGAACACCCCCCTGCAACCCGGAGTCAAAAAGGCTTCGTCTTTAAGCCTTAGAAACAGAATCAGAAAAGAAAGAAAAGAAAAAAAAAGGATCGGAAAAGAATAAAGAAAAGAAAACAAGAAGAGAGAATAAAGAAGAAAAGAACTCATGAGAGAGTGAGAAAAGAAAAGAAATAGGAAGCTTGGGGGACAGACCCCGCCAAGCTAAGTCCCTTTCCTTCTGTGTCTAATTTTTCCTTTGCTTCTTCTGCATGTTTTTGTGTTTTGCATGATTCTTATGCCTTCTTTGATTGTGTGTCTCACATGTTAGTCATAGGATTTTTACTTGCTTCTCTTTTGTTTCTGTTTAATACTGTTGTCCTCGATTTGGTTCTGTTTGGTTATGTTCTCTAGTTCGTCTTTTCTGTGTGGCTTTTCTCTAATGGTTGTTATCTCTGCTGTATTTCGTAGTTGTTTTGCATATTAGTTTTAGGGTCTCTATTTCTCTGCTTACCATTTGCTCTTTTCTTTTCATATTAATCTCTCCAGTTCCTTCGCATGGTTAGTTATAAGTTTCTTACCTGTTGTTTCTTATTTTTCACATCTTTTGCCTGTGTCTCTGATGATTAAGTCATAAGGCTTCATAACATGTTTCTTTTGGGTCTGTTAGTGATAGAGTTCTTATTTTGTTATGTGTCGACCTCATGGTTCTTTGCTTTAAGTTCAGAGACTTCATCTTTTCCTTATCATTTTACTGTCGAGTTCTGATTCATGGCAAAAGCATGACCCTTGATCTTTGTCTTCCATTTAAAATCAGGCTTAAGTTACTGTGACCACTCTTGTTGCCTTTGGCTTTAATAATCTGTGATAGAACTGGGCCTCTTTTTAGCTTTCATGGTCTAGCTTTCTCCTATTGTCATGCATGCTTAGTTCTAATATCAGCTTAGCTCTATTCTCTTTTCACACTAAGTTGCTTTTGAAGCACCCTGATTGAACTTTCCTGTTTTTCTTCACTGTTTCTCCATATCCTTCTCTTCTTCATCTTCATGTTTATTAAGACTAGGCTTAGTACTTGAAAAGGGATTTTAATTGCCATTCTTAGTCCATTGCTTTCTTATTTAAAATAAGTCCTATTTTTATTCCCTTGTTGATTGTTTTCTGAGAGTTTTAGTGTCTATGTGTCTATACCCATGAATGCTAAGTGTTTTGGGGTTCTTTCCAGTATGTCACCTGACATGAATTGATTGTGGCTAAGCCTATTTGATCTTAATTGACACTTTGCCATGTGAGATTGAGTTTGTGAGTCTGACTGATTAAAACTCAACATTATCCATCCTCTCTTCTGAATTTTAATTAGTTGATAAACATTGTTTGGTTTCATATGGCTATGTGTGCAATTATATGTTGAAATGACTAAAACTACAATAGTTCTATGTTAGTGTGAACACTGTTGAGTGCCTACCATACTTTAGGTGAATTGGTTATAGCTGTTAGTGCTAGGTTTCATAAAATGGCTAGTTTTTAAATAGGTTAAAACTGAAAATGAATAAATAGGTTATAAGTTAAATAATTGGCCTAAGAATGGTCAACCTTGCAAAGGGTTGACCAATTCTATAAGCCCTAACACACAGCTCACTGTTAAAAGTGGCTGGTTGTGCAAAAGGGGCTATGTCTGCAAATGCAGACTAGCCCAGGCTCTCTTTAGAGCCCTGAGCATGAAATGGCCAAACCTGCAAATGGTTTTGGGCCCAAATGTTCAGTAATTGGCCTTAATAGCCAAAGCCAAGT
Organism: Nicotiana noctiflora; assembly: GCA_032618575.1. Lineage (NCBI taxonomy): Eukaryota > Viridiplantae > Streptophyta > Magnoliopsida > Solanales > Solanaceae > Nicotiana > Nicotiana noctiflora. The sequence continues at coordinate 238,804 of JASVEL010005372.1, read as the reverse complement.
CTCAACTTGAGACTGGCTAAGTTTTAAATAGTTTAATCATAATAATAAAGCAGGCTATGCCTGTAATTAGCTTAAAATTGAAATAATTTGGTCTTAATTGACTGGAATTAGATTAAAAGTGGCTAAAACTGAAATAGTTTCTTAAAATAAATCTGGCCAGCCCTTAAATACTAATGCCAGGGCTGGCTATTAGTTAAATAGGTGCAAAACAAGCTTGAAATCTGCCCTAGGTAAGCTGGTAAATCAGCAGTGCCCTTAGGGGCACAATTGGGAATTAAAAAGGTGGAATAGTAAATAGTTAGAACTTAGGAGGGTAATTGAGACACTTATGCTCCTGATTTCTGCAATTTTGCAGAGGTTTAGGGGTATAATGGTCTCCTAAAAATGGGAAATCTGTAAAAATCTCAAACCCCTAGGGTCATACTAGTAAAAAAACCATTAAAAAGAATCTTAGGAACCTTCCAGCACATGCTGGAAGGATATTTGGTAACTGAAATAGGGGTTAAAGTGTAGAATTGATAATTTTAGGAGGGGGAGAAGTGGGATTAATCCCATACTTCCTCCCCAAGTTTTCAGCCCTAGAAATAACTATATATACCTCTTAAAAGGGGGTTCCAATCTGAAAAATATATCTGGGGTTCCAACATTGAGTAATCTAAGAAATATATCTGGGTTCCAGTCATGCAATCTGAAATATATATCTAGGTTGATAAAATACAGTAATTTGGGAGTGAAATAGCAATAGAATAGTAGTGTTATTCTGATATTTTGGATCGAGTGACTGGTTTAGTTTCTTCTGGTTCTGGGATTTTTGCTCTAATCATCTGGAATTCTGTTTGCTGCTATTGTGTTGCTGTGGGTTTTTGCTTTGTCGATCTTCATTCTCCTGTTGCATTGGCTGTTTGGATCTTGCTGTGGTTATTGCTTGCTCCTTTTCCCTTAGAACTCATTGGGTTTTTCCTTATTCATCCAGGTACTCTTCACTTCCAAATGATGTTGTTTTTCATGAATTGATGGAATGAAATGAAGATCCAGATTGATTCTTATGCTGTAGCTTTAAAATTGTTAGTTTAAATTTGTAACTTGATTATTGTAGCCGTAGATAGTGATTGAAGGGAAAACAGATTCTAATGATGTAATAGTGGTAGTATAGTAGTAGTAGTAATTAGCACCTCACCTAGCTAATTAGGTAAAATCCCTAAAATAAAGTTAAATAATTATCACATAGGCCTATAATAACAAAGCTCTTCAGATGAGGTTATCAATATGCTCACATAGCCAGCTTGTTTCCTCGATATCCATATGAATTGGAATAAGGAATAATCAGTGAAGTAACGTTAATAAAAATTGGTTTTAGGAACATCAAATAAATCTGGCTCAAATTAGTATTAGTAATTGATTACACTTAAGTCCCAAAAGACAATAATGATTAGAGAAGTATCAATTAGTTCATCTGAAATTGGGTAACGTGATACCAAGAATAAGAGCAACTAACAGAAACTCTACTAAAATCTGGTGCAATTTCCATTAGTCACTTAGCATGATAATCTGGTAATTTTTAGCAAGTAATTAGACTCTGGATCATACATCACATAACTAGACTGTCTATTGTTAATTCCCTAGTTTAGAAAAGCTTTCATTGTTAGTATATGTTAGAGTGCAAAAAATAAGGATAAAAGTAGCCGGTTAACTTAGTTCTCCTCTTAATTAGTTATAATCATAGAATTAATATAGATTTTCTTGTACAGTGACTCTACTCTTTCAATGAATAAAAGCAATCTGATTTCGATTCTTAAAACCTGTTGATTCGCGTTATTTATGGTTCTTTGTATCTATTGTTGTTTCATAGTAGTTTACTACCGATTGGTTTGGGCACAATGTGCAAACGAAAAAAGCTAATAAGGCCAGCAAGTTTAAACCCAAGGCAACCTGGATCTCGAAGATAGTCCATGGAAAGTCCAGGCCCAATAAACAACAGAAAATTCGAAAGGGGCCTGGAACACTTATTGGTGAATACGCTTAAGGCAAGAACAAATATAGAAAACTTAGCCAAATATTAGTATCCTTTAATAAAAATTGGGATGAGCCTCGCCCGAATGACAAACACCGGGGCCCCCATTTAGTAATAGAATAACATAATAGAACCGGAGAGGCTAATAGCGAACTCCATAGCCTCTCCCAAAGTTAAAAGCCGATATAGATTATTTTAAGGCACGGTTTTAATATACCTTCCTATGAACGAGTGTGCACTTGGTGCGACTCAAATCCAAATCTCGGTAAAGCTGAAATACACCAAAAGTCATAGGCGTACTGGTTGCGGTATGACTCGAGGCGTGTTTTCGCGATACCGCAAATTCCTAAAAATAATATTTAACATAAAAGCACATTATGTTGTTAAAATCTATAACTGAGTCAAACAAAAGTCAAGAACGACAGTGGAGCGACCGTGCTAAAACCACGGAATCCGGGAGTGCCTAACACCTTCTCCCGGGTTAACAGAGTTCCTTATCCGGACCTCTGCTTCGCATACATTTTAAGAGTCAAAATTCCTCGGATTCGGGATTAACCGGTGACTTGGGACACCATTGTCATTCCCAAGTGGCGACTCTGATTAATCTCTAATAAAATCTCGAACCGATTGTTCTTAAATTGGAAAAAACTCCTTCCCTTACGTTATTTTATCCGTCTTGGATAATTGAGCGTCGGGGTATACCCTACAAGTGTATTTACGCATTTTAAGTGTGTGGGGTAGTAAAAAGGGAGGTGTGACAGCTCTGGCGACTCTGCTGGGGATCCAACCCTGAATTTCGATTTCAGGGTTTAAGAACTCGAGCTCCTTAGAACTGCCGTTTGCGTTTTTGTTTGACTTCATTATGTGATTTGAATAACATGCTATGTGCTTTATCGCTTTTGATATTATGTGAACTGTATATAAAACTGTGCCGAAAACCCTTCTCTCTTCTCCCTCGGGGATGTGCTTACTGGTTGAGACTCCCCTTTCTGTTAAAGTCACCTTAAATTAAGAAAACAGAGGCCGGATAAGTTACAAAGCCGATTGACTCCGCGGGTCACCGGTACGTAGCCCCCTCCTCGATTCGAGTTGTCCGCTCGGGTACACGGTCTAGCAATCCATGAAACCATAAGATTTTGAACATAGGTCTAGGACGATTATTTGCATCATATCTGACTTAGGGGACTCGACACAGGGGTTGGGTCCGTCTAGGACAGGTGACCCGGTATTGAAAAGACCGAGCATGTTATGTGTTGCATTTTATTATCCTTGACCGTTATGCGGACCGGCGGAAATCCCGAGATTGGAAAAATTGTTGAAAAAAAAAAGAGAGAGAGGAAAATAATGATTTATAGAAAATAGGTACATGGAAAATTTGAAAATTTGAAAAAATAGGTGGAACATTTTTTTTGAAATAATTGGTCAAATAATCTGACCGAACTACGCAGGTTTGATTCTCGCCATTAGGTGGGATACGTAGGCAACCCTTAAACGGGTCCAACCACACTTTTAGAAAAGACCAAAAGATTTTCTTTTCAAATAATCGAGGTGATTGCTATTTTTGGAAATTGCCGAATGTTCCGAAAGGACGACGAAAGGCTGTTTTTGCAAAAATGGCCACTTCGAAAATCATTTTTTCTTTCCTTTCATTCAAAAATTGAAAACTTGCATTGAAAAAAGATTTTTTCTTTCCTCTAAATAAAATCACCTTAATAAATGTGCAGGACGAGCACGATGATGAATGAACAATTTTCCCTAAATAAAATCCCTTTGGAGCTGAGATTATGGTGGCAGGGACATGGGATCCGATGGTCAAGACTGGGTCAAAAGGTACTTAAAAAGGCCTTACGGGTTTACTAGACATGGTTCCTCGAGGTGATGTGGTTAGAGCATTGGTCACGTTTTGGGATTCGGCACACAACGTATTTCATTTCCCAGATTTTGAACTTACCCCAACTTTGGAGGAGATTGCTTTTTACATTGGGAAGACCGAGGTTCCGCTGAAAGGAAAATACCCGATATCTCCGAGGACGGTAGCAGTACATCGCTTCCTCGACTCTTTGAAAATTGCCCGGAATGTTCATAATGAAGATCTGGCCAACGGGTTTTGTTCTTTAAGCTTCATCTACAATAGGTTTGGACACGTTGGGGGTTTCAATGATCTTACCAACAAATTATGTTGTAAGTCCAACCGAGCGAAATGGGAGGAACACCGGAGGTTCGCATTTTTGGTGGCATTTCTCGGAGTTGTTGTATTCCCGAGGAAAGATGGACATATCAACATAAAAGTTGCCGGAGTGGCAACCACACTGATAGTACAAGATAACTGTACTCTGGCCCCGATGATTGTGGCGGACATCTACCGTGCTCTGACTGCGTGTAAAGCAGGGGCTAGCTTCTTCGAAGGGTGTAACTTGATCTTGCAAATCTGGCTAATCGAGCATCTATGCCACCATCCTTAGTACTCAAGCTATGGTTCGACCCAACAGACATGTTTGGAAGAGTTCAGTACAAGGACAAAGGAAGTAAAGTTGCCAGAAGGAGTCCAAGGTTGGATTGTGTATCTTCGATCACTAACTGACGGTCAAATCGATTGGACGTATGACTGGTTACCTCTTGACGAGGTGATATACATGCCAACGGAGGGATCACCGTTTTTGATCATGGGTTTGAAGAGTATACAACCTTATGCACCATACAGAGCCCTGCGACAGTTGGGTCGGTGTCAGATTATTCCGAGAGATGGGGATCTCAGTGTGCAAGCCGTGGAGATTGGTCCGGACGGGCAATTCCCGGAAGCAAAAATCCGGCAAATCTGGAACGAGTGCCAAAATTTGAAGATTGATACTTGTGTGCCGAATAGAGCAAAGGGGGAGATATCACCTGGATACTCCACATGGTACCGCCGAGGGGTTGAACACGAACGTCTGTCAAAGAGACCTCACTTGCAAGACCTGATAGAGCAATCCGAGGAAAATCTGAAATGGGCGGCCAAGGAAAAAGAATATAAGGCCAAAATCAGTCTGTTGGAGGATAAACTGAGAAATCTTCATTTCGAGAGTGGCTTACAAGCAGCATCCGATGAAGTGGAAAAGAAACAACTGAAAAAAGAAAATGATATGTTGAAGGCTCAAATAGCTCAAATGAAAATTGCATCCGAGACCCCAGGTTCGTTCAGCCCGAGATGAAAAGTTAATTGAGATTCTCCGGCGGAAAATAAATGACTATAGCTTTGATTTGGACGTAGCTGAAAAAGAGTTAGTCAAGGTGGGCAGAGACGCCGATGAGAGAGCCAAGTTGGTTCGGCAGCTACAAGACAAGCACGATGTTGAAATAGCTCAGCTTAGAAGGAAAATAATCTCGGCCACAGTCAAGAGTAACAAGATTATCAAAGATCTTGAAGAGGAAAGAGAAAACTGCTACACGACTATGGCTAGGTTAGAATTGGAGCTGCAACAAGTGCAAAAGGACAACCAACACACCTTGGATGCTCGCACTCAACAAATAAGCCGGCTATTGCAAGAAAAAGGGGTCATCAGAGAAAAGATTGTTCGCATCGCCCAATACATCACCCGGAAGACTCAGCTTTGTGAAGATATGTCTCGGAGGACTTTTGTATCTGCGGTGAAGTTTTTTGTACAACAAGTCATGGCCGACCTGGATAGGCTTCAAAGGGGTTTAGCATATAGGCCCGCGGCAAGGCCGAACGATGCCTCGCGGGCACTAGGTGCATTAATGTACTCTTAGGTCATGCATCATCTTTTATTTTTCTTTTTAAAACATCACTTTGTAATCAATGTTTTTATCAATGAGAAAACAAGTGTTGTTACCAATTCTTTTGCTTTATGTCATTTCCTTTAAATCCGCTAGGCAAATAAATAGGAGCGTAATTATGAAAACGACAAGGAAAAAGAGAGAAAAGAAAAAGCAAGAAGAAAAAAAAAAGAAAAAAAAAAGAGCAAGAAAAGAGAAAAAGCAATAGAGAAAAGAAAAGAAAAGAAGAAAAGAAAGAGAGAAAACAAAAGCGCGGAAAAAGAAAAGATGATTGAAGTGAGCAACGGCCGGGATGATGCATAACGACTCGAGGAAATGTATTTGCTTTTAAAGTCGTTGCATCTTATTTATGCGCTAACAACTAACGAGTGTTGATGTTTGTGAGTCCAGATTTTCTAGGCAACTGGCATACTGGCTACCCACCCATACAACACCAGGTACAAAAAGATGACAAAGGCTGTGTCCCGGGAGATCGAGGCAACCATTGTAGACCCTGCTCACGAAGAAGAGATCGTGGATGTGGCGGGGATGAAAGAAGAAATGTACAAGTTAAGACAGCAGATGGCTGAAATGTACCAGGCTTGGTCGAGAGGTCAACCACTACCAGCCTACCCCGCTAACCCTGCATATGTCCCTCCAGCCAATCCTAACCCCGAGCCACCAACAATGAACTCATCCTCCACCTACCCCGACTACCCTCAATACTATGCTTCCACCTCCCGGATACCACCACCTCCAGCCAAGCAAGCACCACCCCAGATACCACAAGTTGCTCCTGTATATGTGGCACCTCCGCCCGCTGTTATCCATAAATCCTCTAGTGAACCAATGTTTCATATCCAGGATCCTCACTACTACCCTCCGGAGCCTACTTTCAGACAACACGAGTCTCACGCTCCGATGATGGAAGCAAGTGCCGGGCAGGAAGAGATGGCTCGGAAAGTGAAGAGTCTTGAGAATGCTTTCCGCAATATGCAAGGGCTGGGAGGGCAAGTAAGTGTAGCCTACAAAGACCTGTGTTTGTTCCCTGAGGTGCAGCTTCCTGCGGGATTTAAGTTGCCAAAGTTCGACATGTACAACGGACACGGGGATCCGGTAGCTCACCTAAGAGGATACTGTAACAAGATGAGAGGCGCGAGAGGTAGAGATGAATTGTTGATGGCGTACTTCAGCCAAAGTTTGAGTGGATCAGCTCTGGAATGGTATACCCGACAGGACCATACAAGATGGTTCGTTTGGGATGACTTAGCGCAAGCTTTCGCCAGTCACTTTCAGTACAATTTGGAGATCATACCCGACAGGTTATCCCTTACCAAGATGGAGAAAAAGCCAGGGAGAGAGCTTTAGAGAATACGGTTTTAGATGGAGGGAACAGGCCGCTAGAGTGGATCCACCAATGAAAGAAGGAGAGATGGTGGATTGTTTTCTGCAAGCTTTGGAGCCAACATACTACGGCCATCTAGTGTCAGCAATTGGAAAGAGTTTTAATGAAGTTGTGAAAATGGGGAGTTTTGTAGAAGAAGGCTTGAAGACAAACAAAATTATGAGTTTTTCAGCTATCAAAGCCACCAATCAAGCTATACAGAGTGGAAACGGGGGAGTGATGGGAAAGAAGAAGAAAGAAGAAGTAGCAACAGTAGAAAGTAGGTCATGGAGTCGCAACCCACATTATAACCCACCAAGACCCTACCGCCAACACCCACCAAGCCCGTCAACTCCATATAATCCACCACCACCATCTTATCCTCCAAACCCCTACAACACACCAAGCCCATATAACCCACCGCCACCACCATACCCACCAACTGTACCACATTACCACCACCCTCAAGCCCAAGCTTACCCACCACCATCACCCCACGTGTGGAGAGCTCAAGCTCCACACAATGTGTACCACACCCAGAACACATACCCAACCCCTAAACCTTACCGCAACCAGAATAGACCCAGGCCGGATGCTGATTGGAGAAACAAAGCAAGAAAAACATTCACTCCTCTCGAAGAATCATATACCAGTCTTTACCACAGGTTGAAAGAGTTGGGGATGTTAAGACCAGTTGCGCCAAAAGTTCCGAACCTACCCCCGAAAAATCTTGATTCCTCTGTCAGATGTGAATACTGTTCGGGAACATTGGGCCATGATACTGAGAAGTGTTGGCAATTAAAGAATGCCATTCAAGATCTTATCGATGAGAGGAGAATCGAAGTACAGGCTCCCGAAGTCCCAAACATTACCCAGAATCCATTGCCAAATCACCACGAAACGCATATGATAGAATTGGTGCAGGGTGATGGCAATCAAAAACCATCTCAGGCCGTCATGATGATAAAGTCGAGTGACAAGTTAGAAAAGGAAGTTGTGAAGGAGAAAGCGATTGTTGAGAAACCAAAGCCAGTAGTGGTGGGAGGTTTAAAGGTGGTAGTTCCAGGTGCAAAGACGATCGTGGCTGTGAAAGGAGCAAGTGCAGAGCCAGTAGTCATAAAACCGGTAGTGCAAATGCCAGTGGTGAATACAAAGGCTGTACCTTGGAACTATAACAAGGTAGCAGTAGTTTACAAGGGAAAAGAGATTTCTGGTGAAATTAATGAAACGCATGGGCTCACCCGATCTGGAAGGTGTTTTGCTCCAGAGGAACTGAGAAAGATGAAGACGGTAAGAGAAAGTCAATTGAAGAAGCCGGTGTCGGAGGAGGAAGCAGAAGAATTTCTTAAGAAAATGAAGTCACAAGAGTACTCAGTGGTTGAGAAGTTAAGAAAGACCCCGGCCCAAATTTCTTTGCTATCTTTGTTGATACATTCAGAAGAGCACCGGAAGGCTCTTATGAAGATTCTAAATGAGGCTCATGTCCCGGAAAAAATTTCAGTGTGTCACTTGGAGAAGATTACCAGCAAAATTTTCGAGTCTAATAGAATCACCTTCTCTGATAAGGAGCTGCCGGTGGAGGGAACTGAACACAATAAAGCATTGTACCTTACAGTAAAGAGTGAAGAGTCAGTCGTGACCAGGGTATTGATTGACAATGGATCGAGCGCGAACATTTGCCCGCTGTCAACTTTAGGGAAGCTGAACATTAGCCCGGACAGAATCCGGAGAAACAGTGTCAATGTGAGAGGGTTTGACGGCGGAGGTAAGAACACGTTAGGAGATATTATTTTGGAAGTGACCATCGGTCCCGTTGATTTTACGATGGAGTTCCAAGTGCTCGACATTGCCGTGTCGTATAACTTGCTGTTAGGTCGACCCTGGATTCATGCGGCCAAGGCGGTACCATCTTCTCTACACCAGATGGTCAAGTTTGAGTGGGAACAGCAAGAGACTGTTGTACACGGGGAGGAAAATGCTTGTAATGTGGTAGCACCTTTTGATGGTACTAATGGGGATAGGGGTCCTTGGGTCTACCAAGTGACGGATGCTGTTGTGGTGAATAGAGTTGCTGAAGGAGAAAAGTTACCAACCCCGATGATGGCACCAACTGCTGTGATGGTGGCCAGAGAAATGATGAGAAACGAATTTGCACCGGGGAGGGGATTAGGCAAAACACTGCAGGGAGTCATTCAACCAGTTCAACTTCCGGAGAATAAAGGTACATTCGGCTTAGGGTTTAAACCCACCTTTGCCGACATCCAAAGAGCCTCTAAAACCAAAAAGAACTGGACCTTGCCCAAACCCATACCCAAATTATCCGACACCTTCATCAGGCCTGGTACAAAATATCAACCATCTGCTGCAACAAGGTGCATTGAGACCCAACTTGATAAAGAAATGCTTGGTTTTGAGAAAATGTTTTGGGAGGTGAGTACGATTGAAGCAGGGGAAGGCACGAGCAGAATGGACGTGCAATTTGTGGGACCAGGAATCACATTGAACAATTGGGAAGCTACTCCTTTCCCTATCAGGAAGGAGTCTTGGTAGTTAGCTCAAAATTTCATCATTGCTTTCCCGAAAATTGTTATTTTATAGTTTTCCCCTTCCCCTCATGAAAAGAAAATCACCATGTATCCCGAACATTGTTCACTCTTTTATCAATGAAATGCAGTTTTCCTTTTTCTTCACTTTTGCCTTATTTTTCTTTATTTTTCTTTTTGTACAGTTTTGCATGTGTTGATTCCAATGCCATGTCATGCGTGAAGGATTCTAGGCCCAGTTCTGACAATCACGTTACTATACAAGAAATCGGGGAAGATAGTGAAATAGAATGTGAGGATGAGGAAGCCCTGGAGGAAATAAGTAAGGACATGAAACAATACGAGGAAAAACCCAAACCGAATCCGAGTGATACGGAATCTGTAAATTTGGGGAGCGAAGATGATGTCCGAGAAACAAAGATTAGTGTGCATTTGGAGGCACCCCTCGGGGATGAATTGATAAGGTTGTTACATGAATTTAAGGACATCTTTGCCTGGTCCTATGATGACATGCCCGGGCTTAGCACAGATTTAGTGGTACACAAGTTGCCTATCTACTCGGAATGCCGGCCGGTAAAACAAAAGCTGAGGAAATTCAAAACGGACATTAGCGTGAAGATAAAAGAAGAGGTGAATAAGCAGTTTGAGGCAAAGGTCATAAGAGTTACCAAATACCCCACCTGGTTGGCAAATGTTGTGCCGGTCCCGAAGAAAGATGGCAAAACTAGAGTGTGTGTAGACTATAGAGACCTCAACAAAGCCAGTTCCGAAGGATGACTTCCCATTGCCAAACATCCACATATTGATCGACAATTGCGCCAAGCATGAGATCGGTTCGTTTGTGGATTGTTACGCAGGTTATCACCAGATCCTGATGGACGAAGAAGATGCTGAGAAAACTGCCTTCATTACACCTTGGGGAACGTACTGTTACCGGGTAATGCCGTTTGGATTGAAGAATGCCGGGGCAACTTACATGAGGGCAATGACCACAATGTTTCATGATATGATGCATCGAGAAATTGAAGTGTATGTGGACGATGTCATCATAAAGTCCAGAAAACAACCTGATCATGTGAAAGATTTGAGGAAGTTTTTCCAAAGACTCCGGAGGTACAATCTAAAGCTCAATCCGGCGAAGTGTGCTTTTGGAGTAACTTCAGGGAAACTACTGGGGTTTATTGTGAGTCGGCGAGGTATTGAACTGGATCCATCAAAGATCAAGGCTATTCAAAGTCTACCTCCGCCGAAGAACAAGAAGGAGGTCATGAGCTTATTAGGTAGGTTGAATTACATTAGTCGGTTCATTGCTCAATTGACATCAACATGCGAGCCGATCTTCAAGTTGTTGAAGAAAGATGCAGCAGTGAAATGGACCGACGAGTGTCAGGAAGCCTTTGACAAGATCAAGGAATATTTGGCCAATCCTTCGGTGTTAGTTCCTCCAGAACCAGGGCGACCTCTGATTTTGTATGTGACGGTGCTAGATAACTCTTTCGGTTGTGTACCGGGTCAACATGATGAGACAGGCAAGAAAGAACAAGCCATCTACTACCTCAGCAAAAAATTTACATCCTACGAGGTGAAGTATACCCAACTGGAAAGAACTTGTTGTGCATTGATTTGGGTAGCTCAGAAGCTAAAGCATTATTTGTCGGCATACACCACGTACTTGATATCACGACTGGATCCTCTCAAGTATATATTTCAGAAGCCTATGCCTACGGGAAGACTGGCCAAATGGCAGATTCTGCTCACGGAATTCGACATTGTCTATGTAACTCGTACGGCAATGAAGGCACAAGCTATTGCGGACCACTTAGCCGAGAATCCGGTGGATGATGAATATGAACCATTGAAAACATACTTTCCGGATGAAGAGGCAATGCTTGTCGAGGAGATGGAGCAAGACGAGAGACCGGGATGGAAAATGTACTTTGACGGAGCCGTCAACAGCAGAGGCGTTGGTATCGGAGCGGTACTCATTTCAAGTACGGGTCAACACTATCCCGTCACAGCTCAGCTTCGATTTTTCTGTACCAACAATATGGCCGAATATGAGGCGTGCATCTTGGGAGTAAGGATGGCAATTGACATGGGTATTCAAGAGATTTTGGTCATGGGTGACTCGGATCTTTTGGTACACCAAATTCAAGGGGAATGGGAGACACGAGATTTGAAATTGATACCATATCGGTATTGTTTGCACGAGTTGTCTCAAAGATTCCGGTCTATAGAGTTCAAGTACATCCCAAGAATGCACAATGAGATTGCAGATGCTTTGGCCACATTGTCCTCTATGTTGCATCATCCGAACAAGACATATATAGATCCACTCCAGATCCAAGTCCGAGATCAGAATGCTTATTGCTTCGCTGTGGAGGAAGAGTCGGATGGAGAGCCGTGGTATCATGATATTAGAGAATACTTGAAAGTTGGCAAATACCCGGAGCAAGCCACTGGAGACCAGAAGAGAGCCATCAGGCGTCTAGCCAATGGATTTTTCTTTAGTGGAGGAGTGGTATACAAAAGAACACCAGATCTGGGTTTATTGCGGTGTGTGGATGCACAACAAGCAGATGAAATCATGATTGAAGTACATGCTGGAGTATGTGGACCCCACATGAGCGGATATGTTTTAGCAAAGAAGATTTTGAGAGCGGGGTACTACTGGCTCACGATGGAGCGTGATTGTATCAGGGTATGTAAAGAAATGCCATCAATGCCAGGTACATGGGGATCTGATCCATTCTCCGCCTTATGAGTTGCACACAATGTCGGCACCTTGGCCCTTTGTTGCTTGGGGCATGGATGTCATCGGCCCAATAGATCCAGCCGCTTCTAATGGGCACAGGTTTATCTTAGTTGCAATTGATTATTTCACCAAGTGGGTCGAAGCTAAGACATTCAAGGCAGTGACGAAGAAAGCGGTGGTGGATTTTGTGCATGAAAATATTATATGCCGATTTGGAATCCCCAAGGTGATTATCACGGACAATGGAGCCAACTTAAACAGTCATCTCATGGCGGAAGTTTGTGAAAGGTTTAAGATCACACACCGCAATTCCACACCTTACAGGCCAAAGGCGAATGGAGCAGTAGAAGCGGCTAACAAGAATATCAAGAAGATTCTCCGAAAAATGGTGGAGGGATCCAGGCAGTGGCATGAAAAGTTACCCTTTGCTCTCATGGGTTACCGCACGACGGTACGTACTTCTATCGGAACCACACCTTATACACTAGTGTACGGAACGGAGGCTGTTATACCCGCAGAAATAGAAATACCGTCATTGCGAATTATAGCCGAATCTGAGATAGATGACGATGAATGGGTAAAGGCCCGGTTAGAACAGTTGAATTTGATTGATGAGAAGAGATTGGCCGCAGTCTGCCATGGGCAGTTGTATCAGCGAAGAATGGCCAAAGCATATAATAAGAAGGTATGACCTCGAAAGTTTGAAGTCGGACAACTGGTATTGAGGCGTATCTTACCACATTGGGCAGAGGCAAAAGGCAAGTTTGCGCCGAATTGGCAGGGACCGTTCGTGGTATCACGGGTGTTGTCCAATGGAGCATTATATTTAACAGGATGTTGAAGGAAAGTGCGTAGAGACTGCTATCAATTCGGATGCGGTCAAAAGATACTATGTATGATTCCTTTTCAATTATGTGTTTTGTATTTTGTTGTGATTTTGGAATTGAAATGACGAAGGCATTTTATTCTCTATCCAAACACTTTATCCATTGTTAACCCCTTTGAGCCTTAATGAATGAATTCTTTCATATCCCTCTCTCGGAATCGCTCTAGTGCAATAAAATCAAAATTGCCAGAATGAAAAATGAAATGATGGAAAATGAAAAAAAAAAAAAATGAATGAAAAAAAAATGAAAAAAAAAGAAAAAGACAAAAATCGGGAAAAAGTCAAAAGGAATCCATCTAACTTATAAAGTTGGATGAACTACGTCTGACTTGATCCCGAAAGGGTACGTAGGCAGCCTCTCCGAGGTTCAGTCACAATAAAGAAAAAATCCAAAAATTCCCCACATATTGAAACTGGGGCAGAAGTTATGTTTTAATAAATCCGAGAGTTGTAAGTATTTTTAACCCTCGTGAAATTTTGAGCCTTTATATCTTTCTTTCTTAACCCGTCCAAAAGCCACGTTACAGTCCAAAGAAAGACCTTCTGATCAATTTTGAAATGATAACAAATACAACGAAGGAGGAGCGAAGCATCGGATAATACCCGTGGTACGGAAAACGAAATACAAAAAGAAAAAATGGAAAAATAAAAAATGAGAGAGTCTCATCAGTGAAAACCTTAGCCGGCACTGTGAGGCGATTGTGAGGTTGAGAGAAATAAAATGAGAGAGTCTTATCAGTGAAGACCTTAATCGGCACTGTGAGATGATTGGGAGGTTGAGAGAATAAATGAGAGAGTCTTATTGGTGAAAACCTTTCGAGGCACCGTAAGGCGATCGTGAGGACTATCAGAAAAGAGAAAAGGCAAAAAAAAAAAAAAAGAGTATCGGTTTGGGTCAAAGGCAATTCAGAGTCAGAATAATGATTGGAACGAACTGGGTCAGAGTTTAAATACATGGCATGGTCAGCGGAATCAGCCAGCAAATACCCAGATAAGTTCTGTCATCTCTCTAAAACACCCCTACCTTTCTTTCATTTTTCTGCATTTCATTGTTTACCCTTTTGAGAGCTAACTACCAGCTCCTGATAACGGAAGTTGAAACAACACTGGATCAGAAAGGATAGAAGATTGGGGAAAAGGAATAAAGAAGCTTGGCAAACATGGCCAAAGAAAAGAAAACAAAACAAAAATGAAGAAATGAGAAAAATACAAAAAGAGTCTACAAGGGACAAGAAGTTGAAAGCCATGCAACATGAGAAAGCAAAAACAAAGGAAGCAATAAGAAGTGGGGACGGCAGATGCCAGTTGCCAGCAGTTTATATCTAATAAATTTTGTTTCATGCAGGAACAAATTGTCACTAGTCACTTTAAAGTGAATGTGACCAATGTGGAAAATTTAAAATACCAAAAGAGAAAGTATGCTGAATAAGTGGAGAAATTCACAGGCAAGAGATAAGTTGGTAGAAAAAGAAAATACCAAAAAGAGGAAGGTAACATCTTTTGAAATCCACTCCCCAGTCCTCAGGCTGCGGGAATATTTTCTGCATTCGCATTGCACGTTTAATTATGTTAGGCGCCCACCTTCTAATACGGGAATATTTTCTGCATCGCATTGCACGTTTAAATTCTGTTAGGCGCCCACCTTCAAATACGGGAATACTTTTCTGCATCGCATTGCACGTTTAAATTCTGTTAGGCGCCCACCTTCAAATACGGGAATACTTTTCTGCATCGCATTGCACGTTTAAATTTCAGTTAGTCACTAATCACTTTAAAGTGAATATGACCAATGTGGAAAATTTAAAATACCAAAAAGAGAAAGTCTGCCGAATAAGTGGAGAAATTCACAGGCAAGAGATAAGTTGGTAGAAAGAAAATACCAAAAAGAGGAAGGTAACATCTTTTAAAATCTGCTCCCTAGTCCTCAGGCTGAGGGAATATTTTCCGCATTCGCATTGCACGTTTAAATTCTGTTAGGCGCCCACCTTCAAATACGGGAATATTTTCTGCATCGCATTGCACGTTTAAATTCTGTTAGGCGCCCACCTTCTAATACGGGAATATTTTCTGCATTTGCATTGCACGTTTAATTACTGTTAGGTGCCCACCTTCTAATACGGGAATATTTTCTGCATCGCATTGCACGTTTAATTTCTGTTAGGTGCCCACCTTCTAATACGGGAATACTTTTCTGCATTCGCATTGCACGTTTAAATTTCAGTTAGGTGCCCACCTTCTAATACGGGAATATTTTTTGCACATCATGGTTCATACAGTTAAAAGCCCACACTGGGGCAGAAAAAGAAAAAAGAGGTAGTTTGTTGTTTGTTTTGAGCAGGTTCAGCTCGAGATCAAGAAAAACAAGAAAATCAACAAAAAAGAGAGTCAACAAGAAAAACAAGTACCATTGAAAATAACAAAAAAGAGAGTCAACAAGAAAAGAAAATCAACAAAAAGAGAGTCAGCATCAAAGAAAATCAACAAAAAAAGGAAGATTCTGCATCACCGGAAAGGGAAGAAGAGCAAAAGCTAGATTAGGAACAATTGTAATTGTAGGATCATAGCTTAGAATAGCTTCTTCATTTTACATTTTTACCCCCGGTGTAATAAGGAGTAAGTCAGCAGGTCTCAACAGTGTCAATGCAACAGTGAGTCTGGTAGTTTTTAAACTGCCAGACCTTCCCGAACTACACTGACCTTGATTCCTGTTTAGCCCAGGATATGTAGGCAACCTCTAAAGCAGGGTGCGGTCAAAAGGTTTTCAAAAATGCTTTCACGGAATATGCCGATGTGCAAAAATCTCTCATTATTGCTCACTTATCTTTGCACTGAAACTCTTCGTGTTCCCGAGCAAAGAGGGGCAGCTGTGAGCACATGATTTTTGCACTAAGCATTTAAATTCCAAAATTAAAATAAATATATTTTTGAGTGCAATTACTTGCTTTGCTTGGAATTAGCTATAATTTTGAGTTTGAATAAGTAGAAATTAGAAGAAAATCAAAAAAAAAATAGTAGTAATTAATTTGTTAGTTTAGTTAATTAGAAAATTAGCAAAATAGTTTAAATAGGAGAAAATAAAGAAAAATAGCAGAAAAATTGCAAAAAAAAAATACTAGAAAATTAGAGTAAATAGGAAATTAGGTTTTGTAATTTTTCATAAAAAGAAAAAGAAAAAAAAGTATAAAAGAAAATACATAAAAATCATTAAAATCAGAAAATGCAAAAAAAAAAAATATATTTTGGATATAATAAACTTGGGCCAATTGCAATCCAAGTCACCGGCCCAATGTTTTGGCCCAAAGGTGATCTGGTCCGGAGATTATGGTGAAGTGATCTCAGCCGTTCGTGTCCTTAAATCCAACGGCTGAGATAATTGTTGGAATTAATTAGTTAATGAATTATGAGAGGCTGGATCTGAGCCGTCCGTTTGATTTAATCCAAGGGTCTAAGACCCGGCTTCATTAAGGCTCGATACGACGCTGTTTTAGTAACGCGCGTATGAGCCGTCGATCTCCATCAATTGGACGGTCGAGATTACCTGGGACGGTCGGCCTATAAAAGGGCCTTGTCTGAACGGCCGTCTCATTTTAGCCAAAATCCAAACCCTAAGAGACGGCCGCCTCTCCTCTCCTTTCTTCATCCTCGTTCTTCTTCACAGAAACCCTAGCCGGCCAATGGCGGCCACCACCCTCCACGGTGGTCGCCGGCTCTCCTTCATCCCTCATCTCTTCTTCTCTCTTCTTCTTCACTTATAACACACCCAAAAACCCTAAAAAACAAACCCTTCTCCAGAAATCCCGGTCACCGGAACCTCGCCGGTGACCCCCCAAACAATGAACCACCGCATAAAACCAATGCCATTCGAATCGTCTTCACCTGATCTGTCCAACCATACCACTCACTACCTTCAAATATCACTGGAGCGTCTCGAATATCCCAAAAAGAGTCGCCGGAAACCTAACTCCGGCGACTCCAAAACTTGAACCACCCAAGATCCTTCCTTCACCATCCCTTGAACACCCCCCTGCAACCCGGAGTCAAAAAGGCTTCGTCTTTAAGCCTTAGAAGCAGAATCAAAAAAGAAAGAAAAGAAAAAAAAAGGATCGGAAAAGAATAAAGAAAAGAAAACAAGAAGAGAGAATAAAGAAGAAAAGAACTCATGAGAGAGTGAGAAAAGAAAAGAAATAGGAAGCTTGGGGGACAGACCCCGCCAAGCTAAGTCCCTTTCCTTCTGTGTCTAATTTTTCCTTTGCTTCTTCTGCATGTTTTTGTATTTTGCATGATTCTTATGCCTTCTTTGATTGTGTGTTTCACATGTTAGTCATAGGATTTTTACTTGCTTCTCTTTTGTTTCTGTTTAATACTGTTGTCCTCGATTTGGTTCTGTTTGGTTATGTTCTCTAGTTCGTCTTTTCTGTGTGGCTTTTCTCTAATGGTTGTTATCTCTGCTGTATTTCGTAGTTGTTTTGCATATTAGTTTTAGGGTCTCTATTTCTCTGCTTACCATTTGCTCTTTTCTTTTCATATTAATCTCTCCAGTTCCTTCGCATGGTTAGTTATAAGTTTCTTACCTGTTGTTTCTTATTTTTCACATCTTTTGCCTGTGTCTCTGATGATTAAGTCATAAGGCTTCATAACATGTTTCTTTTGGGTCTGTTAGTGATAGAGTTCTTGTTTTGTTATGTGTCGACCTCATGGTTCTTTGCTTTAAGTTCAGAGACTTCATCTTTTCCTTATCATTTTACTGTCGAGTTCTGATTCATGGCAAAAGCATGACCCTTGATCTTTGTCTTCCATTTAAAATCAGGCTTAAGTTACTGTGACCACTCTTGTTGCCTTTGGCTTTAATAATCTGTGATAGAACTGGGCCTCTTTTTAGCTTTCATGGTCTAGCTTTCTCCTATTGTCATGCATGCTTAGTTCTAATATCAGCTTAGCTCTATTCTCTTTTCACACTAAGTTGCTTTTGAAGCACCCTGATTGAACTTTCCTATTTTTCTTCACTGTTTCTCCATATCCTTCTCTTCTTCATCTTCATGTTTATTAAGACTAGGCTTAGTACTTGAAAAGGGATTTTAATTGCCATTCTTAGTCCATTGCTTTCTTATTTAAAATAAGTCCTATTTTTATTCCCTTGTTGATTGTTTTCTGAGAGTTTTAGTGTCTATGTGTCTATACCCATGAATGCTAAGTGTTTTGGGGTTCTTTCCAGTATGTCACCTGACATGAATTGATTGTGGCTAAGCCTATTTGATCTTAATTGACACTTTGCCATGTGAGATTGAGTTTGTGAGTCTGACTGATTAAAACTCAACATTATCCATCCTCTCTTCTGAATTTTAATTAGTTGATAAACATTGTTTGGTTTCATATGGCTATGTGTGCAATTATATGTTGAAATGACTAAAACTACAATAGTTCTATGTTAGTGTAAACACTGTTGAGTGCCTACCATACTTTAGGTGAATTGGTTATAGCTGTTAGTGCTAGGTTTCATAAAATGGTTAGTTTTTAAATAGGATAAAACACTGAAAATGAATAAATAGGTTATAAGTTAAATAATTGGCCTAAGAATGGTCAACCTTGCAAAGGGTTGACCAATTCTATAAGCCCTAACACACAACTCACTGTTAAAAGTGGCTGGTTGTGCAAAAGGGGCTATGTCTGCAAATGCAGACTAGCCCAGGCTCTCTTTAGAGCCCTGAGCATGAAATGGCCAAACCTGCAAATGGTTTTGGGCCCAAATGTTCAGTAATTGGCCTTAATAGCCAAAGCCAAGTCTCTACTTGAGACTGGCTAAGTTTTAAATAGTTTAATCATAATAATAAAGCAGGCTATGCCTGTAATTAGCTTAAAATTGAAATAATTTGGTCTTAATTGACTGGAATTAGATTAAAAGTGGCTAAAACTGAAATAGTTTTCTTAAAATAAATCTGGCCAGCCCCTAAATACTAATGCCAGGGCTGGCTATTAGTTAAATAGGTGCAAAACAAGCTGAAATCTGCCCTAGGTAAGCTGGTAAATCAGCAGTGCCCTTAGGGGCACAATTGGGAATTAAAAAGGTGGAATAGTAAATAGTTAGAACTTAGGAGGGTAATTGAGACACTTATGCTCCTGATTTCTGCAATTTTGCAGAGGTTTAGGGGTATAATGGTCTCCTAAAAATGGGAAATCTGTAAAAATCTCAAACCCCTAGGGTCATACTAGTAAAAAAACCATTAAAAAAGAATCTTAGGAACCTTCCAGCACATGCTGGAAGGATATTTGGTAACTGAAATAGGGGTTAAAGTGTAGAATTGATAATTTTAGGAGGGGGAGAAGTGGGATTAATCCCATACTTCCTCCCCAAGTTTTCAGCCCTAGAAATAACTATATATACCTCTTAAAAGGGGGTTCCAATCTGAAAAATATATCTAGGGTTCCAACATTGAGTAATCTAAGAAATATATCTGGGTTCCAGTCAAGCAATCTGAAATATATATCTAGGTTGATAAAATACAGTAATTTGGGAGTGAAATAGCAATAGAATAGTAGTGTTATTCTGATATTTTGGATCGAGTGACTGGTTTAGTTTCTTCTGGTTCTGGGATTTTTGCTCTAATCATCTGGAATTCTGTTTGCTGCTATTGTGTTGTTGTGGGTTTTTGCTTTGTCGATCTTCATTCTCCTGTTGCATTGGCTGTTTGGATCTGCTGTGGTTATTGCTTGCTCTTTTTCCCTTAGAACTCATTGGGTTTTTCCTTATTCATCCAGGTACTCTTCACTTCCAAATGATGCTGTTTTTCATGAATTGATGGAATAAAATGAAGATCCAGATTGATTCTTATGTTGTAGCTTTAAAATTGTTAGTTTAAATTTGTAACTTGATTATTGTAGCCGTAGATAGTGATTGAAGGGAAAATAGATACTAATGATGTAATAGTGGTAGTATAGTAGTAGTAAAAATTAGCACCTCACCTAGCTAATTAGGTAAAATCCCTAAAATAAAGTTAAATAATTATCACATAGGCCTATAATAACAAAGCTCTTCAGATGAGGTTATCAATATGCTGACATAGCCAGCTTGTTTCCTCGATATCCAGATGAATTGGAATAAGGAATAATCAGTGAAGTAACGTTAATAAAAATTGGTTTTAGGAACATCAAATAAATCTGGCTCAAATTAGTATTAGTAATTGATTACACTTAAGTCCCAAAAGAGAATAATGATTAGAGAAGTATCAATTAGTTCATCTGAAATTGGGTAACGTGATACCAAGAATAAGAGCAACTAACAGAAACTCTACTAAAATCTGGTGCAATTTCCATTAGTCACTTAGCATGATAATCTGGTAATTTTTAGCAAGTAATTAGACTCTGGATCATACATCACATAACTAGACTGTCTATTGTTAATTCCCTAGTTTAGAAAAGCTTTCATTGTTAGTATATGTTAGAGTGCAAAAAATAAGGATAAAAGTAGCCGGTTAACTTAGTTCTCCTCTTAATTAGTTATAATCATAGAATTAATATAGATTTTCTTGTACAGTGACTCTACTCTTTCAATGAATAAAAGCAATCTGATTTCGATTCTTAAAACCTGTTGATTCGCGTTATTTCTGGTTCTTTGTATCTATTGTTGTTTCATAGTAGTTTACTACCGATTGGTTTGGGCACAATGTGCAAACGAAAAAAGCTAATAAGGCCAGCAAGTTTAAACCCAAGGCAACCTGGATCTCGAAGATAGTCCATGGAAAGTCCAGGCCCAATAAACAACAAAAATTCGAAAGGGGCCTGGAACACTTATTGGTGAATACGCTTAAGGCAAGAACAAATATAGAAAACTTAGCCAAATATTAGTATCCTTTAATAAAAATTGGGATGAGCCTCGCCCGAATGACAAACACCGGGGCCCCCATTTAGTAATAGAATAACATAATAGAACCGGAGAGGCTAATAGCGAACTCCATAGCCTCTCCCAAAGTTAAAAGCCGATATAGATTATTTTAAGGCACGGTTTTAATATACCTTCCTATGAACGAGTGTGCACTTGGTGCGACTCAAATCCAAATCTCGGTAAAGCTGAAATACACCAAAAGTCATAGGCGTACTGGTTGCGGTATGACTCGAGGCGTGTTTTCGCGATACCGCAAATTCCTAAAAATAATATTTAACGTAAAAGCACATTATGTTGTTAAAACCTACAATTGAGTCAAACAAAAGTCAAGAACGACAGTGGAGCGACCATGCTAAAACCACGGAATCCGGGAGTGCCTAACACCTTCTCCCGGGTTAACAGAGTTCCTTATCCGGACCTCTGCTTCGCATACATTTTAAGAGTCAAAATTCCTCGGATTCGGGATTAACCGGTGACTTGGGACACCATTGTCATTCCCAAGTGGCGACTCTGATTAATCTCTAATAAAATCCCGAACCGATTGTCCTTAAATTGGAAAAAACTCCTTCCCTTACGTTATTTTATCCGTCTTGGATAATTGAGCGTCGGGGTATACCCTACAAGTGTACTTACGCATTTTAAGTGTGTGGGGTAGTAAAAAGGGAGGTGTGACACCATTTTCCACGACATGATGCATCAGGAAATAGAGGTGTACGTGGACGATATGATCATCAAATCCAGAACTCAGGGCGATCATGTGCGAGACTTGAGGAAATTCTTTGAGAGGTTGCGGAAGTACGATTTGAAGTTGAATCCAGCCAAATGCGTTTTTGAAGTCCCGTCAGGTAAACTTTTGGGCTTCATAGTCAGTAGAAGAGGTATTGAATTAGATCCCACAAAGATAAAATCCATCCGGTATTTACCTCCTCCCAGAACAAAGAAAGATGTAATGAGTCTTCTAGGCCGACTAAACTACATCAGTAGGTTCATCGCTCAGTTGACTTCCACATGTGAGACCATATTCAAGTTGCTGAAGAAAGACGCCGCAATCAAATGGACAACTGAATGTCAAGAAGCTTTTGACAAAATCAAAGAATATTTGTCAAACCCTCCAGTCTTAGTCCCGCCAGAACCAGGGAGACCTCTTTTCTTGTATTTAACAGTCTTGGAAAACTCTTTTGGTTGTGTCCTCGGACAACGTGATGCGACAGAGAAGCAAGAGCAAGCAATCTATTACCTGAGCAAGAAATTCACTAGTTATGAGGTCAAGTACACTTTGCTGGAAAGAACGTGTTGTGCCTTAACTTGGGTCGCTCAGAAATTGAGACACTACCTCCAAGCCCATACGACTCACCTCATTACTCGGTTGGATCCTTTGAAGTATATATTCCAAAACCGATGCCCACCGGAAGATTGGCAAAATGGCAGATCCTGCTCACTGAGTTTGACATAGTCTATGTCACTCGCACAGCAATGAAGGCTCAAGCATTGGCAGACCATTTGGTCGAGAACCCGATCGACGAAGAGTATCAACCATTGAATACCTACTTTCCTGATGAAGAGGTAAATACGGCAGAAGTTGTTTCGGAAGACAGTCATGCTTGGAAAATTTTTTTCGATGGGGCGGCAAACGCTAAAGGTGTAGGGATTGGGGCAATCTTGATCTCTCCTGCTGGTCAGCATTACCCAGCCACGGCTAGGCTCCGTTTCTTTTGCACGAACAATACGGCTGAGTATGAAGCTTGTATCATGGGCATGAACATGGCAATTGATCAGGGCGTCGAAGATTTGTTGATCATGGGAGATTCAGGATCTAATTATCAAACAATCTCAAGGTGAATGGGAAACTCGGGATGTTAAACTCCTCCCTTACCGACAGTACGTGAATATTCTTGGCAAGCGATTTGCATCGATAGAGTTCAGGTATATCCCACGATGTCACAATGAACTGGATGACGCACTTGCCACTCTAGCTTCAACGCTACCTTATCCGGGCAACGCCCATGTCAATCCCTTGGAAATCCAAATCAGGGAAAGCCACGGTTATTGCAATGCAATCGAAGAAGGACCAAGCGTCAAGCCATGGTATTACGATATCAGGAGATTTTTGAAAACGCAAGAATACCCCGAACATTCTACTGGAGATCAAAAGAGGACCATTAGGCGACATGCAGGAGGTTTCTTTTTGAACGGCGAGGTCCTGTATAAAAGAACCCCGGATCTTAACCTTTTAAGGTGTGTTGATGCCGAGGAAGCAGGAAGAATCATGCACGAAGTACACGCGGGAGTATGCGGACCTCATATGAATGGGTATGTTTTAGCCAAGAAAATCCTTCGAGCAGGGTTATTATTGGATAACCATGGAGAAAGATTGTTTCGGTTTTGTCCGAAAATGCCATCAATGTCAGGTACATGGAGATCTAATTCATGCACTTCCAACTGAGCTGCATCCTTTGTCAGCGCCATGGCCATTTGTCGCTTGGGTCGGGTCGATTGAGCCGAAAGCTTCCAATGGGCACCGATTCATACTGATGGCTATCGATTACTTCACAAAATGGGTCGAAGCCATCACTCTCAAATCAGTCACTAAGAAAGCTGTGGTGGATTTTGTACACTCAAATCTTATCTGTCGTTTTGGTATACCCGCAACTATCATCACACACAATGCTGCGAATTTGAACAGTCATTTGATGGAAGAAATATGCGAGCAATTCAAAATAACGCATAGGAACTCCACCCCTTATCGGCCCAAAGCCAATGGTGCCGTGGAAGCAGCAAACAAAAACATTAAGAAGATATTGAGAAAGAGAATCCAAAGCTCTAGACAATGGCATGAACAATTACCGTTCGCCTTACTGGGATATCGTACTACAGTACGCACATTGGTAGGAGCAATTCCATACCTACTAGTCTATGGAACCGAGGCTGTGATACCGGCAGAAGTAGAAATTCCTTCACTTCGTATGATTGTTGAAGCAGAGATTGAAGATAGTGAGTGGGTTAAGACTCGATTGGAGCAATTAAATTTGATCGATGAAAAGCGTATGGCGACGGTCTGTCACAGACAACTGTACCAACAAAGGATGGCTCGTGCTTACAACAAGAAAGTACGGCCGAGAAATTTCGAAGTAGGTCAGTTGGTTTTAAGACGCATTCTTCCACATCACCAGGAAGCGAAAGGAAAATTTGCTCCTAATTGGAAGGGACCATACATCATCAGGAAGATACTACCGAGAGGAGCGTTATATTTGGGAGATATGGAAGGAAAAGATCCTGAAACAGCTGTGAATGCAGATGCTGTGAAAAGGTATTATGTCTGAATCTGCTTCAATGATTGTCCTCACAAGTCGAAATGATTGAAGGCTTTTATTCGCGCTACCCAAACACTACCAACCCTTTTGTAAACCCTTTGAGCCGGTTACCTTTCTTTGGCTACCCTCTTTGGAATCCAAATAAAAAAAAAACAAAAAAACAAAAACCAAACAAACAAAACAAAACAAAGTTCCTGAACTACGTTCTGACTTGATTCCAAAAGGATACGTAGGCAACCTTTCCCTGAGGTTCAGTCACACCAAACCAAAAATCCTAGTTTCCCCAAAAAATGAAACTGGGGCAGATGATATTGTTGATTCGATTTCAGATCCGTCAAGATGATTCCAAAGTTGTAATTTTATCCACAATTCTTGTTACCCAAACCGAGTACAAGTCCTTCAAGATCGGTTGGAAGCTCGTGAAAACATCATTGTTGCGGTCCGAAGTTCCTGGAATGAAAAGAAATAAAATGAGAGAGTCTTATTGGTGAAAACCTTCGGGCACCATAAGACGATGGAAGTAGAGAAATACAAAATGAGAGAGCCTGTTGGTAAAAACTCGCAAAGAGTGCTATCTGGCGATGGTAAGAAGAGAAATGAGAGAGGTCGATTGGCGAAAACCCGCAAAAGGGCGCTATCAACCGAAAAGGTTGTTTTCACCACAAGAGGTCCTAGAACGGCTCCTTAGCTCGGAAACATAGACCCGTTCTGGTTCATAATAAAATGGGAGTTTGTGACGATCAAGCATCTGGTCCGAGAAGCATGTCATGTTGGTTAAAGTCAGCATATACCTCAGATAAGTCCTTCTTTTTCCCCGAAAGGGACTCCTCTATCTTCGATATGTTTTTCCATTCCTTGTTCATTTTTCTTTGAATCGCTTTCGGTTTAATTTTAATTCTGAAACTATTACAAAGAAAGGCGACAGGATCGGTTTTACAGGACTCCACCTGGTAAAGAAGAAAAGAAAAACAGCCTCGGTGGTGTATTGATACAATCCCCGATTGGATCGTAATGATCGATTGTTTCCAAAGAAACGGAGTTTAGAAAGGAAATGGAAATCAAAGGCTAAGGTCTTAGAAGATACAGAATAAGGCAGAAAGATAAAACCCACACAGAAAATCCTCGTGGAATCCCGGGAATGAACACGGTCGGTTTGAAAAGAAGTCACCCCAAAGACAATTGGTAGCGAACTTCTCAGTGGAAATGGGGAAACGATCAAGCAATGAAGATAATCAAGGCCACAAAGTCAACCACTTTTTCAACTGATAAAATGTTCTTTGTTGAAAGCAGGTCTGTTTAATTGTGCAAGAAGAAGGTACAACTCAAAGAAGTGAAGTACGCAAGCATTGAAATGGCTTTGGAACAAGGAAAACGCATAAAAAGGGAAGTTTCTTTTTAGAGCTTTATCTTATGCATTTGTTGATGGTTAAGAAGAAAGCCTAAAAGAAGCCCCAAAAGGAAGAATAAAAGAAAAGAAAATGAAAACTCCAAAAAAGATAATCAAATCATATCAGTCCAATATCTGTTTGGACCCCGGTCAGAAAAACCGAGGGCCTTTCCGGCCAGAAAGCCGTGAAACTTTTATCCCCGGTCAGAAAATCGAGGATCTCCCAGTCAGAAAACTGCGGAGCCATTTATTTTAACCTCGGCCAAAAAACCGAGGGTCTTTCGGCCAAAAAACCGTTAGACATTGTTTGAATTCCGGCCAGAAAGCCGTGAAACTTTTATCCCCGGTCAGAAAACCGAGGATCTCCCAGTCAGAAAACTGCGGAGCCATTTACTTTTACCCCGGCCAAAAACCGAGGATCTGACGGCGAAAAAACCGTTAGATATTGTTTGAATTCCGGCCAGAAAGCCGTGAAACTTTTATCCCCGGTTAGAAAACCGAGGATCTCCCAGTCAGAAAACTGCAGAGCCATTTACTTTAACCCCGGCCAAAAAACCGAGGGTCTGACGGCCAAAAAACCGTTAGACATTAATTTAATTCCGACAAAGCCGTGAAACTTATATCCCCGATCAGAAAATCGAGGATCTCCCAGTCAGAAAACTGCGGAGCCATTTATTTTAACCCCGGCAAAAAAAAACGAGTGTCTGACGGCCAAAAAACCGTTAGACATTATTTGAATTCTAGCCAGAAAGCCGTGAAACTTCTTCCCGGTCAGAAAACCGAGGATCTCCCAGTCATAAAACTGTGGAGCCATTTATTTTAACCCCGGCCAAAAAACCGAGGGTCCGACGACCAAAAAACCGTTAGACATTGTTTGAATTCCGGCCAGAAAGTCGTGAAACTTTTATCCCCGGTCAGAAAACCGAAGATCTCCCAGTCAGAAAACTGAGGAGCCATTTATTTTAACCTCGGCCAAAAAACCGAGGGTCTTGCTGCCAAAAAAACCGTTAGACATTGTTTGAATTCCGGCCAGAAAGCCGTGAAACTTTTATCCCCGGTCAGAAAACCGAGGATCTCCGAGTCAGAAAACTGCGGAACCATTTACTCTAACCCCAGCCAAAAAACCGAGGGTCTAGCGGCCAAAACCCGTTAGACATTATTTGAATTCTGGCCGGAAAGCCGTGAAACTCTTCTTCAAAACCCCGGCCAGATAGCCGTGGAACGTTTATTTGTGAAACCATGATTTTCTTACCCAATACCAAAAGAGTCTCTTTAATCACTCTCTGTGTCACGACTAACTCACGAAATTTTCCTAGCAAAACTGGGGCAGAAAATTTTCGTTCGTTTGTTTGTTTTGTTGTCTAAATAGGTTTGACCTCGGGACGCAAGGATCAAGATAACCCACAAATGCAACATCAATCCAGAGTGAAGAAAAGAAGAAAAGAACCAAAAGAAAAGAGTTCAAACGTTAGAGTAAACAAAGGCGCGGATTTCTCAGAAGATTATTGAAGTAACAAGCTTCGCCGACTCCGTTTCACTCAATGTTACAGGAAATAAACAAGCACGTACAGCTTGTTGAGCATCAAGATTCAGATCGAGGTCTACAGCAAATCAGCTAAGATTCAAGATCAAGTTTTCAAGAGAATCATAGATAGGAATCTTGTAACTCATAGTTTGATAGCATAGCTAGTTCGACTTTAATTTCTTTTGGTGTAATAAGGAGATCAGTAAGCAGTAAGCAGCAACATGCAGCAACGATATCAATAGTAACAGCAAAGTGTCAGTCCATGGTAGTCCCAGACCTTCCCGAACTACATTGACCTGATTTCCGTTTAGCCCGGGATATGTAGGAGGCCTCCCGAAGCAAAGGCTCGGTCAAGATCTTTTCGAAATTCTT
Organism: Nicotiana noctiflora; assembly: GCA_032618575.1. Classification (NCBI taxonomy): domain Eukaryota; kingdom Viridiplantae; phylum Streptophyta; class Magnoliopsida; order Solanales; family Solanaceae; genus Nicotiana; species Nicotiana noctiflora. Next base: position 211,001 of record JASVEL010005372.1, on the reverse strand, counting down.
CACACGGAGTGCTCGAACGGGCAAAAAACGCTCGTATTTGCTCTTTATTCTTTGCATGAAAAACTCTTCGTGTTTACGCGCAAAGAGGGGCAGCTGTGAGCACGTGATTTTTGCCCTACGTGAGAATTACTCCCAAATTCAAAAATAAAATAGTTTTTGCATTGCATGGGATTTTCCATAAATTTTATGCCATGTCTTAATTACTTATTTGTATCCTTTGTCTATGCGTGTCATTGTTGAATTAATTAAAAAACACAAAAAATATTAGGACTCAATTTTACAATTAGGAATTATTTAGTTTAGATCTTTTTTGTTTTAATTATTTAGGATTTTAAATGAAGAAAACAAAAGAAATTGAAGCAAAATCGGATTTGGGCCATTTGAGGCCAACCAAACACCAAACCAGCCCAAACCACCCGGATCCACCCAGCCCCATTTAACCCCCAAACGACGCCGTAGATTGGCCAGATTACCAAAGCCCTTCGATCGTTTTGATCCAACGGTCGCCAATCGCCCATGCACCCCGACCCATATCCACATAAAAACCCGCCCGGTCTCGAATCTACTCAAACGACCTCGTTTGGTTAAGTAAATTGATCCAAGCCGTCGATCTTAATCGATCCAACGGCTTGGATTAAATCCCACGCCTAGTATATGTTTATTCCACATGACCCAGCCCCCTCCCAAAGCACCCCGCTCATCTCCTTCGTCTCCCACAGAGACCAACCAGCCCCGCCCATCTCCGTCACACTCCGCCTACCGGAAATCGCCTCACGGCGGTTCCGATAGGCCAAACCTCCCAAAATTAACACCATAGCTTCCCCTTTTCCCCCTCTATGCGAATCTATAACCCTTTCCCCTCTAATCATTCCCTGTCTTCTCGAATCTTCATTTGAAGACTCGAGCTAAAACCAAACCTATGCCAAATCATTCCAAACTCACACCATAGCATCCCTAGACCTCCCCCATACCCCTACCAACCTTAGCCTGGTTCGAATCAAGCCCGAACCACTCAAGCCCCAAATCTGAAGCCCCAAGAACCCTAATTTTCAAGAAGCCCAATTCGAGCCAATTTAGTCATCAATTGAGGTCCAAGGGACTTTAGTCTAGGTGCTCTCAATCGAGAACATCTCAATTAAAGCCCGTTTGGCCTCAATAGTTCCAAACCAAGTTCGAACCTAGTTCATTTTGGTCCCCGGGGTAATTTTCCTTTTATTTTTTGTTCTAGTTATGTTTTAGTAATATTTGGATACATGTATAATCTGTCTCTCTTGAGTTTCTTTTTTTTTTCTTCATCTTTCAAATCTATTATGCCCGTCTCCAAATGGCCTTTTATATGGTCAATTCCTTTTTATGTTCGTCAATTGTATTGCTTTAAACCATGATTTCAATTCGATTAACATCGTTGAAACATGTTAATTCACTTTTATCCCTTGTTTTGCCTGAAGCCGCCAAAGTCATTTGGTGGCCTGTCTGTTTATTGTTGTTTGTTATAGCTGATAGTTGATTGTTTTAAAGTATCCTCAATTAGTCGTATGAGAATGTGTTTAGAACAATGTGGCAGTGAATTGGAATTTGCCTGTCTAAGCCTTGAACCACTGTTAGATTAAAGATTTCAATTTATCTGTGACTTTAAAATCTGAGTGGAATTGGGTATAGCTGGTAGTTTATTAAAGAAAATCAGAAGCTAACAGTTATGATGCAATGCACATCGTACAACCTAGTGGAACCTGCTGTACAGCAGGGTATCCCATTAGCTCCCTGTATTTAGCATTTTAATACCAATAACCCATACTTACACAGGATTTAGTGGTACTGACAGAGAGATTAGAGATGGGTTTTACTTTAGTTTAAGGGGGCTGCCTGTTTCTTCTTGGGCTATAAAGAGAGGGATCAATGCTGGAACAGATACACATTGAGAGCAAGAGAGAATTCTGACTAAAAAAAAACAAAGAGAAAAACACAGATACTCACTGGCAGTAAAGACAGATACAGAGAAAGCTTAGGATTTTCGAAAACACTGGAAAAGTAGAGAGAAAAACAGAGATACACTAGCCTTTTCTGTCTTACCATTGTGAGAGATTTTTGAGAGTTCAATCCTTTTAAGTTCAATATCTGTGAAAAATCCTAGAAGACATTAGGTCTCATTTGCTCCATTTGGGTCCTTTTGATTCAATTCGATTGAGTTAGTTTGATTCTGATAACTGTTAGCCCCTCTTTCTAGTTTAAGCTCAAGTTCACCAGGGTCTATTGGGTATTGGCGACTGCTGTTGGTTTATTCGCGATTGGTCCTGGGTTGCCATTGGGAGTGATTCTGGGGGAAGTTTTGAACTATTTGCTTAAGTTTGGTCTGGTGCTGTACTGATTTTGCTTGGAATCTACTGCTGTTGTTTGCTTTGCTGCTGCGTTTACTGCCAAATAAGTCACTGATCCTCTCATTTTGCTTTGAATTCCAGGTATATTCTTGTAACCACATTGGCCGAGAATAATTGAATAATTGACAAAGGAAGTTGATATAAAGATGTTAAAGCAGAACAGTTTACTTTTCTTATCTTTTATTTTAGTTTTGTTCTATGATTTAGTAGTGTAGCTTTACTGTATCTTGTTATACAATTAGAATTGATTTGAATTAAGTTTGTAGATATTTTCGTAAACTAGAACTTGAAGGAACTCATATGTTAGGCCTTTAGCTTTATTTGATTTCCTTAAATGATGAAGTATTTAGGATTGTTAAGTGATTTATGTCTTTGATATTTTAAGTCATAGTCGTTTGTAGTTTAAGTCATAGTTACTTTAAAAATAGACGTTAGAATTTCAACAAGGGGTTTTAAGATTACCATTAGGTATTCTATTGCGTTAGCCAAGTAAAAGAATAAATAAATAAATAAATAAATTGGGACGCACCATATTATGGATAATCTTATGCCGAGTAATGAACCATGATGAAATACTCACACTCGGCATAGTTGATTAATTTTTACTAGTTTATACTTTATTTTAGGCAATCTTTGCTCCGAAGTCAACAAACTGCAAAAAAAATAAGATGTCATTTTGTATAGGGTTTAATTGGAAATAACCTTAAGGGATATACTTTCAAATAAATCGTCTTTTAGTCTAACAATTATTTTAATTGGCATAGTTTGAAGTAAGTAATCCGGACACACTTTTGATTTACTTATTTGTCAAAAAGTCCGCATCTATGTTGTAATTAGTTTTTCCTTTGGTGCGATCTCAAATTAACAGAGCGTTTTAAAGTTTAATCAGAGCATATAATTTATAAGCATATATAAAATCAGGAATTTTTAGCCATTTACAATAATTGAAGCGACCGTGCTAGAACCACGGGATCTGAGGGTGCCTAACACCTTCCCTCGGGTCAACAGAATTCCTTACTTAGAATATCTGGTTCGCAGACTTCATTTGAAAAGTCGTAAATTTCCTCGATTCGGGATTTAAATATATCGGTGACTTGGGACACCTTAATCAATTCCAAGTGGCGACTTTGAAATAAATAGAATAATCCCATTTCGAATATTGTCACTTAAATTGGAAAAACTCTCTTACGCTTCTATCCCCGGGTAGTGGGCGCGCCAAAAGGAGGTGTGACACCTGGTATCGAACGTGCAATCACTAAGGCAGAAGAAAGAATAAATATACAGTACTAGACACTCCACAAGTAACAGAACAAGGAGTGCAGGAAATCCAATCAACCTACCAAGCTCCTCTACCAAGAAAACCTCAATTTCAAACTGGAAACTCAAAATCTCACATCCTCCTAATAATACAATCACTCTTCTTCATTCTGAACTGAAATAGTAATTAGAAATTTGTGTTTTCCTTCCTAGTCCCTTCTGTATTTCCCCTCGAGAAAAGAATCCAAACTCAAGTTCCAAGGAATCATACTTGAAGGCTGTCAAAAGAAGACTTGAGTTTTCTTAAGGAAACTTAGGACGTGGTCATGTATCACCCCGTAGATGACAGCTTAACCTTATTTTGGTATGAAAATGATTGCCTATGCAGGTTAGCTTGTGTATAGAAAAGGGCACTTATGGAATGATTCACTTGTCATGATCATGGATCATCTCTTTGGGCACAAGGAAGAAACACTCAATGGATTTGTAAATAACTAGAGTAGAATACTTCAGAACAGAAGACTAAATTCCAATTATCTTCGCCAAAGCCTTGAGTAGGGAATATTCTGGAAGAAATAAGGTGAGTATGGGGTCATGAGAGTCCAATGGGGGAAAATTAGCTAAAGTGTTTTCTGACCAAGCCTTCAGGTGAAATTAGCTAAAGTGTTTTCTGACCAAGCCTAACTCGCATCGATAACATTGTAGGTAAACACGCATGATGATCATAGAAGCTAAAGTACAGTTATGAACTACGAAAGAAGAGCTTTCAAAATCTTTTTCAAAAAAATTTTCGGGCATCAGGTTCATGTACCACATTTTAGTAGTAATGTGTTTTTCTCTACATGTTGTCTCAAAATGTTAACATAATTAACTCAACTTCCACATCATCCAACTTTTCAAAGTCTGCATGACATGTCTTGTCTTTCAAATCCTTTCATCCCCTCTACACAATAATGTTTTCCCCACAAACCTACCACCACTTTCAGAACTTGTTTCTCTCTCTTCTCATCATTAGTCATTTTTTAATAAAACCTTCCTTCTCCATCACAGCAAATCATGAACCTTCATCTCTTCTGTATAGATGTGAACCTCTCTTCATCTCTCTCTCTCTCAATCACTCACTCTACTTATCATCCAAATACTCCTATAATGGCAATCGAACGATCGCCTCCTTCTAACACCATTAACATCACTCCCACTTCCCTATCATACTCAAAATTATCCCTAGAGATTCACTATTTCACTCATTCCAATATTATTGTATTCATACATGGTTCCTCCTATTTTTCTATAGTGTTTCCTTTTCTGACAAACCTTGTTTCCCTTCCATATATTGAAAACCTTAAGTTTCGTCACTCTTCTTATATCATCAAAGAACACTCATGAGCTTTTACCTCTCAAGTACCACAAGTCTCCGAGGACGATCCTGATCAGTATCTGAACTCCTCAATGTTGGACTTGGTGACACTTATAGAGTCACTAAAAAAGGAAACAGCGCATAGAGTATGATAAATGAAGGAGCATATCTCTTATCTGAGTATTAGGGGGAAGAAACTCCATTCCTAAGGATGTAAGAACCATAGTACACCTCGAGTCTTTGGCTCATAAGACACTTCCAAAAATACATGTTGAAACACCTGATTCTCTTCCTGATAAACCTACTTTTGCATCTCCTGATCACCCTAAGCTTTTAGAATCCTCCCCCAAGGCACCCATTATCAAGTCACAGTAGCAAAAAGGTTTCGAGTCTATAACAAGGGTGTTCCAGTAAGTGGGATTGAAAAGAATGCTCCAAAGGAACCTGGTTCCTTAGTGCAACAATCTATAAAATCTCAAAAGTTTGTGGATAAAGCTTCTGAAGAAACTATTGAGAAACAAAATGGTGCATTCGTGAAAGGCAGCGGCGAGTCTAAAAGGAGTCAAGTTGAGCAAGCCATGTCCGAAGATGACACGGTTGGATTAGTAAGCTAGAAAGGAAAGTCAGTTGAAGGATCTAGCAAATAAAAATGGGAAATTGTTAGAGAACCCGATGCTCTAAGGACCATGCCCAGTGATAGTGGTCTTTGGTAGCAGATATTAAGAACTGAGAAAGTCTTGTGGGGTCGTACATTTGACCCAGAAACTTCAGAGATGGCTGGTATGAGGCAAATTCTGGAGATTGTGGAATTTCAACAATGGGAAAACTTGTTTGAAGAGAGCATGCCTCTAGTATACAAAGATGCATAAGTTTCTACGTATCTCTCTTCACCGTTAAGAGGGATCATATCTGTGCGATAACAAATGGAGTGGACATTGTACTCGATGCTTCAACTTTGAGAAAGGTTCTCAGAATCCCATGTGGAGGGATGTCCTCAGTCAAAGGTGTCTGTGGTGTCAATTTTAGGAGAGCCCTCATGAAAGAGCAAGCTATTCAGTAGGGGGAACACGTGCATAAGAAGGTATTATTTCCTAAGTATCAGCTTCTCTTCGAACTGGTCAATAAGGTACTCTTACCTCATTCTGAGAGGTGGTCTATTGCTACAAAGTCGCTTATGGTCTTAATGAAAGCGCTTGATGAGTTTATCCGAATCAGTCTGCTAGTAATCATAATATACCAAATGCAAAAGATGGAAAACTTTAAAGGTGGGAATCATGGGTTACCATATGGCTTTGTCCTCACTCAGGTATTCACATTATACAAGGTCCCCTTGGGGATTCCTAGAGTGGGCACACACAAGCAAACCTTCTCTAAGACCACTTTAGAAGAATGTGAATGTATAGAAAGAGTTAGTAGAAGCATCTCGTCCATTTCTCACCTGATCAATGCTTAAAATGTAGCTTTTGAAGATTAGAAGGTTGAGGGCTCAAAATGTCATACTGGAGACTTAACTCAGTTAAGCAGTTAAAGAACCTGGTTCTTTAATGAAGAAGTCGCCCGACTAACAAAGGAAAATGATAAAGTTTGGCACAATTACCCGAAGAACAACTGTCTCCAAATGCTCGACCGGGCCTGGTTCTCAAAACCATTGTTGCCTCTTCTTCCAAGACTCCTTATTCTAGTGTCCCCTAGGATCCTCTCTGTGTCCAGCTATTTCTGCTCTAACATTTCGTAGTTGTTGTTTTATTTTTGTTTGCTTTTTTTGTGATGGCATGATGGAATTCACCATTATTGCTCCTGGCTTGCTCAGTCCATTGTTAATATTAACTAAACAGCTCCTCTTTTTGCATGTACAATGTATTTTTCTCTAGCTGCTCTTTTCTATCATGTCATGTGCACATATGTGGCCAAAGTTAGCTGTATTGGACTCCATTATGATGGTTATATGCTTATGTTTCCTTTTAATGATGCTAAAAGGGAGAAAAATAAAGGGGGATGTGAGATTAAGGGGGAATCAAAAGCTAACGATTAGGGGAACTTGAGAAGTTTCTGGTAGCCTATTCGGTTGAAGGCTTTACAACTCGACTAACTCTAGCCAAGACACAAACTTAGAAGGATTGTAATTTTGGGTTTCCTAATAGGGGGATATGAGTTTAAGTGGGAATCAAAAGCTAATAGTCAAGGGGAACTTGAGAAGTTTCTGGTAGCCTATCCGGTTGTTTTTTGGGGGATCTGAGATTAGGGGGAATCGAAAGTTAATGGTTAGGGGGAACTTGTGCAGTTTCTGGTAGCTTATCTGGTTGTTTTTGCTCTTATCAAATACTATCAATGCCTAAGTTTGTCATCATCAAAAGGGTTTTCAATATCTTTGCCTTATACTTCTTATGTTTTGATGATCTAACAAACTTATTGTAAAGAATCAGATAAAGAACCTGACCCACGTGGTATACATTTCAAATGAATAATGTCCACTTTGATATACAGCAAATGAATGAACAACCACAAGGAGGAACATAACAGGGACCTGGTGATCTAGTCCCTTAGGTTTCTCCAACAGAATTACAAGTCAGTGACTGTCTGCAACCATTACATAGAGAAACACAACAGGGACCTGGTCACTTAAGGTTCTATGAAAGAAGTACAAGTCAATTGTACAGCTGGAAACATAACAGCAGAAAGTGACTATCTTGCAATTGTTACAAAAGAGGAACACAACTAGGACTTGGTCCCTTAGTTTTACCTGACAGAAGTACAAGTAAACTATGCAGATGGAACGCAATTCCATAGAAGTAATTGTGCAACAGCAATGCAACAGTCACTTCTCATTTGAAAGAAGTGTGTACCAAGAAGTGACATCATTATCTATTGTGATGTCTTTTATGATATGACAACTCGATGCAAGGCACAACATTTCACTTGTGCATTTAGTGATATTCTCTCAAGCATAACAGTGTTTATCCAGTATTAAAGTCAGTGGTGTGTCAAGAACAAGAAGACAAATCCACTAAGGATCAGTTTCGTAATGAGTTTATGTATATCCATAATTGAATTTTAATCTTGTTATTTATTCTTCATTGTACCTCCTATTTACCTTTCTTAGAAGCTTTGTCTTAGGAAAACTAATAATCCGTAAACTTACGAGTTTATATTGTGACTAAGATTAGTCATATGCTTACAGCCTTTATCAATTGATGTTCTAAATGTGAATACCACACAAGAGGTGGTGATTCCTTTGGTACCCAATTTTTGCACTAGAAGAAACTGGTTCTTCTAGGTGTACTTACTACTACTATTCGCAGAATTAAGAGTGCATAAAATAGAAAACACGGAGATTTTTACTTGGAAAATAACTGTCTCAAAAGGTGAAAAAACTACGACCTACTACTCAGTAGGATTTTCCCAAACTTCCACTAAAATCACTGAGCCAAAACAGCATTTACAAAACTCTTGTAAACTTAAGGATTGAACTCTAATCCCAGTGTGGCACATAGCCAACTGTTGTGACAACTTCAAGTTACAAAGTACCCATTACAATTTCTTCTACAAAAGCTAGAAAGGTACAACTTTAAAACACCTACTACAATTGAACTAAATTAAGAAAAAACACAATGGAATTGGTTCTTCTATCTTGTCCAAGTAGCTTCAGGAATGCACACTTGAATCTCACATAAATTGCTTGCAAAATTGCCTCTCTCTTTTGCTCTCAAACTTCTGCATTTGTGTAATACCTGTAAAAGAGAACAATCATTGTTATTTAATGAGTTAGTAATTAGAGTTTGATTGAGACTCTACTGCTGATCTTCCATCAATGTTGAGTCCTTGAACAATACAATCTCCAACCCTATCCTTTATCCAGATTGTGTCCTCTTCCCATAAGGAGACTTCCTCTCCTTATCCAATATGCAACCTTTTCGATCATTTCAGGAGATATTGTTGCTGTATCCTTGAGACTTATCTCCTTCACGGGCATCTCACATGTATAGGTTGATAAATATTGTGTCTCAAATGATGGACATGTTCCATGACTGACAGCATTTGTCATTCTTCAAAACTTCACCTGAACTTGGGCCAACACTTTGTAACTAGAAGAGTTATAAAATGGTTTGTGGTGAGAGCATCACAAGTTAGTTGAAGTCTTTGTAATAGGGTTATTACAAATTGTCGTGTAATAGTGAGATTGCAAGTTACTGATGTTAAAAGCCTACGAGTTAGGTTGTAGTTCTTTTATCCCTTTGTGTGAGATATTTCCACGTAAAAATTCCTTGTCTTCTTTACTTACAGTTTTATTAGCATTCTCACCTTAATCACATATAGGACCAGGTACTCTACTGTTTGGTGGACTCATACAAACTAACAATTTTCTTCGAAGTTCCGTGATTGGTAAGTATGATTTAGATGAGTATTGTTTGAAATGGTGGGACTATGTTCTGACCTTTATGAAAATTATGTATTCTTAGAGGATTGTAGACAGATGTCATGTATGTAAAAGATTGTATGGCCTTGTTGGCCTATGTTCAGTACACGAGTTATTATTTTGTCTGTATAGGCTCGTACTTCATATGTATAAGTTTGTATTCCCTCATGCTTTACTCAGATTCATTTACATATGAGAGAATAATATGAAAGCTATGTTACGTTGTTACTCGATTGAGTAAGGTACCGGATGCCCGTCACAACCCATTAATTTGGGTCATGACAAAAGTGGTATCAGAGTAGTTTTGTCCTAGGGAGTCTACAAGACGAGTAGAGTCCTTTTTATGGGTGTGTCGTGTAACACACTTCAAGTAGGAGGCTACAGGGCATTTAGGACTGTCACTCTTTCTTTTTACTCTAGATCGTGTGGTAGAGCTCAGTTGTAAGAATTCAAATTCCTAACTTTTATTTTACTCGTAATAAGACGATACCTATATCTAGAAAGAATGTTTATTAAAGACGTGGCTATGGAAGAGTTGAGTCAGAGGAACTCGACTTTGCACCATGGTTATGATAAGTAAATGTGAGGTCTTTAGCAGATCATGGGTGTACTGAAAGGTGTAAGCTTCCTAATAAGAAGCCTTAAGAAAAGAATGTCTATCCACCTTTATGGTAAAAGACAATGAGAGATTAACAAAATAAATATAAGTTCCAACAATCAAAAGAAACAAGATGGAGAAGGGTACGAGGCACCCAATTAGCGAAGGTTAATAGTGTTTACAATTCAAGCAGAGGAACATAAGCTCTTTAAGTTATATTCAACAGTAACAGAGGTATGTACAATTGAACACACCCATTTCAGTTATGCCCTATGGGGGCTAACATGTATAGTTAAGAGAAGGAAGGGAAGTCAAGATCTAGCTAGGGTAACTCAAATTGGTGAATCGAATACTTGTGTTAGTTGACATTGCCGAAGGATATTGAAAATGTGCTAATAGATCTCCTTGTGAGACACCCAGATGGTGCACTCTAAAATATTACAATTAGATGAGAATATTATCGTGATAAAAAAAATTCATAGGAACTGAAAGCCTGGAACAAATAAATATTACCTTAGTGTGACTCTCATCCCTAGTAGAGCGAGGAAGTTGAGCAACTCAGAGAGTCGATGAATGAAGCAAGGATAGCTAAAAGCGAATGAATGTCGTATTGAAGTTTTCACAAGAAAAGAGATATGCAAAAATATTAGTAGAGTAATGAGAAGAGAGATAAGAAAGCATTATGAATAAGGTGTGATACATAGATAACAACGGTAGGAAAAAAGAAGAAAAAAGAAAAAGAAGAAGAAATGACAGTAGCATAGAGTCTAGTTAAGTGAATGAAGAGACGAGATGTGATAGGCCTTAGGACCAAAAAAGAGTATATGCTATAAAGTCATATCCTCATTTCAAGGAATAAGTTTGTGACTCTAATGTGATGACCAGAAGGGAAAATTAAACCCCAGAATAATAGAAATCAGTATGGGCTGGTGAACAAGATAAACTAAACATGAATTAGGAACCGAGTGATTTGATAACGGTCGGAATCATGAGAATTTCAAATTGCTTTCCGACGATAATAGAGTGGACAACAAAAGAAGATTTTATGAGAAATTTAAATTCAGGAAGACACTTCCCTAAAGAAAGCAATGTGAGAAAAATTAAGCTTAAGCGATTATATGTGCCAGTTACACTAAGTGTCACCATTACGAGTGAGGAATTTTGTTATCCTTGGAACAAAAGGATTATCGCAAGTGAGTAAGGGTCATCGATGATGTGAAAGGACGCCAAAGATGAAGAGAAAAAACATCTATATTCATGTTGTCATAACTCCAAGTCTTTAGTACTCCTCTAAATGGGGGAATATGGAATGATAACGGAAGAATGCGATAAAAATTTGAAAGGGATAAGATTTTACTTATCCAAATGTTACATATATGCTATGATTCTATGACGTTATGTAAGCACGAAGTCAAAAAACAAGAGGGTGTAAGGGTTCCTACCCGAGATGTTATTGATAGATAAGGAGCCAGCACGTGAGGTGAGTTAAGACAAAAAATAACCCAAGAAAGATTAAGCAGAATACGGATATGATAATGGGCCTAAAAGTATAGTAGTTGATTCAGAAATACCCTAGTCATGACTAAAGAAGAAGTTACAGACAAATCGGGAGATCATGAAAGATAAATATAGTAAACCCAACATGGAGAATTTAGCCTCGCAGTAATGTTATTATAATACTTGAGATATATTCATATAGAGTCGGGGTAGTTAAGGTATTGTATGAGTATTAAAGGGATAAAATAAAGTTCCACTGGGAAGGCAACCAAAATATTAGTTCAAAGGAAACCCTACTAGCACAAGGGTACGGAGGTAAGCAACTACGGTTAATTATAGGCAAGAATGGACATAAAAGGTCTGTAATAAGCACACAACTTTATGAGGGTCAAGGTTTCTCCCTAAGTATTACAACGAAAGACTAACTGAGGAAATAAGGAAGAAAGCTTTAACTTAAGCACAACGACCTAAAGAGGAAATGGTCGTGTAACAACGGTCTCACGACAATATTATAAGCACTCCAAAGGAAAGTGGAACCTACCGTGATTAATGAACGAGAAGTAAAATTAAAAGTAATATTCGAGATCATAGGAGTTGAACGGAAACTTTGGCATGTGTAGGCGGTAAGATGAGCTAAGTATGGACGTAACAAGGGGGCAAAAAGACCAGGAAAAGTAATAGATTACCTTGAAATAAAGCTAAGATGGAACGAAAGAAATTATTTGATCAATGATACAGAGTTGGTTACGTTACAAACTCACTTAAGGGTTTAGAGTTTTATATATGCATCATATACAGCAGTAGAAGGTTTTGGTATACGTTTAAAGAAATATTTTAGCCTAGTTCATAAATGAAGGATTAACTTGTTAAAGGATCGTATCATGTATATTCCTCAGTGCCCATGAACGGATAAACAGAATACCAATACCATGAACCCCAGAGCGGGAGATAATTTAAGCTGACATAAAGGTCGATCAGAAGAAGGAGGAAACTAAAGAGTTACACCTCCCAAGTAAAACAGAAGTTTGATTATTGGACCCAAAAAATAGAAATATCGTGACTGAGAACATTGCAGGATCTCTCTTAAAATCAAAGGTACGAGAGAGATAGTACAACAACCATAGTCTATAATGACTCTATGATAAAGTTGGTTTAAAAAAAGTAACAGCCTCATAAGAAGTGAGTGTGAAGCTTCCACCAGATTGTAGTATTATAATAAAGCTTCAAGTTGTGATGTGAATCATACCTATGTGGAAGGGAGGTTATAAAAGAGATAGAAAATGTGATGCAAGATTTTAAGGTAAGTAAGGTAAAGGTGAACAACGTATGAGATACTCAAATGCAGAAGGTTTTGAATAGTCCATACATCAGATAGAAGTCCAGAAATGCTGAGACTCAATAACCGGGAATGATAGTGGCGGCGTCAGTGGCAAGTCTTCTAGCCTACAGTTTTTAAGTACTGAGAAATCTAGTTATGAGAATAGAGAAAAGTTAGAGATGATGAGATGTCTAGCTTGACTTCTAGAATAACATAAGGAAATATATGGTGCCAGCAAGTTGAAGAAAAGTTGCAAGTAGTATATATATATATATATATATATATATATATATATATATATATATATATATATATATATATATATATATATAGGTTGCAAGAGAAGCTATGGTAGAGCAAGAAAGTTTTAAGAAAATATGAGTATGGATAACGAAAGGCAAGTGAAAAGGTGACAAGAATGGATAAGTCCTCGGGATTAAATCCATGAAAACAAGAGAGATAATGGTTTCTCTAAGTCATTTAAAGTTCAGTATAGCCTGAATGAACTCAAAGAAATATAAGATTAATAGCATTTAGAAAGAATGAAATGTTGACCTGGTAACGTAATGCAACGTAATCCCTAGCGGCAATGTATTACATAAGAAGTTCAACCCTTCAAGTGGAGGATTTTAGATCAATATTGAGGCGAATCATTAATGGATAGATACAAGTTACAAAGTATGACATGAGATAAGGTCATGATTCATAAAACGAATGGTAATGAATGAGCATTAAAGGACTGAGATTTATATCTAAAGGATAGGCAATAAAAGTAACCGGAAGTTTGGTAAGCATATCTCAGTAACGATAAACTAAAGTAAAATTTTTGGCATAGTATGACCCATGTGGATGCAGTAAAGTCATATGAATGGCCATATTCGCAAGTTCTACAAAGTGCCGAGCGAGAAATTATAGATGCCTAGAGAGGCATCCTACTAAGACTTGTATATGTTTACAAAGTAAGGCCTAGAGATTGGCTAAAAGCAAAAAGAAAAAGGTAAAGATAAATCTCACGAGCACCCTTACAAAGCCAAGGTCATACATGTTGCATGACAGGAGATAGCAACAGTTGCAAAATTAGAAAGATTTCAACCACAAGTCATGATATGAGCAAAAAGACTAGGGGGGAAGCCCCTAGACTTTGGATTTATTTACAACGCAACTGCTTAAATGGCAAGGAGTATTAAGGTATTCACAAGAGCTGTAAGTTATAAAAATAATAATAATAATAATATCAGCCAATTCGTAGACGAATATTTCAAAAGGAGAAATGATGTGACACCCTGAAATTTTATAATGATGTTACATACTGCAGTATTATATTACAATGATGTTATGCCTTGCAGTATCACGTTACGATGAGGTTACACTTCATAGTATTAAGTTACAACAATGTTGCATCCTGTGGTATTGTACGTTGAATTGTCATAATGTAAATGACATCAGCCAAGAAAAATATTATTTAGAGATTATAAGGATTATAAGTGATAAATAAATTCATGAAGGTGAGACGGGAAGTAAGCCGAAGAAAATGAATTTCGTTAAAATTTGCATTTTGGGATAAAATATGGCCCGAGCTAAAATACCTGGTATTTATAAACTAGTACCATACAAGAAATCACATCACCATGATAGTAAGGTGTATAAGGTATGTAAAAAGTGAGTAGTATTTGTTGCATTTTTTAAAGGGTGTGAATGGGAAATGGAAGAGGCACCTTTTGGATTGCACATCTCCATAAGAGGCACATTTAGGATTGAATCTCTCCATCTCACCCTCCTTTCTCTAAAAATTTAGAGGCTTACCTCATTTTTAGATGAAGGAAAAATCTAAAAAAATTCTCTCCTCTTTTCTAATTTATTGCATTATTTTCAAATAAACATAAGTGTCGAGTGTGATTTGCTCCGTCTGTTGTTCGCTAAAATTTTGTAGTTTCGATTGCCAGTATTGCAGAATAGTTATTCCGTTCTATCCTGGGAGGAATTAATCCAAAACCATGGGCAACAGTGAGGGGATTAAATTCCTTAAGGACACACAAGCAATTTGTGGGCTCAGAATTATTAACTTTTCTGTTTTGTTTATTAAACTAATGTTTCTCTGTTGAACACATATTACCAACGATCTTAAGGAATTTACCAGAATATTTAATATTTTCATTGATAGAAAATCAGAAAGTTGGTAGCCGTAAAAGTTGTAGAGAAGTTTGGTTTCACCAACTTGGATTTCGATGGGAGATTTGGCAATTGATGTCATTTCAGAAATGTCACTACAAGCAGATATATATTACTAGCTGCTTGTTGATATTAGTTTCAAGGAATCTGCCGTTCTGTACACATCGAATTTGCGAGTGAAAATCTGTTTGGACACAATACCACTTCTTGCGAAAACAATCATAAAAAAAAATGCAGATATACTAATATGATGGTGACGTTTGAGGCACGGAACATTGGAAGGCAGTATACAAAGTTCAACTAAGAGTGGGAACCAATTAAGGCGCTAATCTCTCATTGTTTTTATGGCAGGGAATTCAAATTGATAACAATTTCTGTATATAAAACTTGGTCCTATAATGGTACTCTTGTTGAGAAAAGTAAGAATGAAAAGTTTGATTCTTAGAAAATAGAAATTGGAATCATAGCTACTGCCAAGTGCCAACCATTGATTAAATGGAGCCATTGAGTCTGTATAAGCTACAATTCGACCTTATAATAATCAGAATAAACTAATCACCCCCTCGGCCCAAGTTCACATAGCAAGCGTCGAGGCCTCCCTCGACTAGTGCGAACGCCAAAAGTGGCGAGGCGTCCTCGACCACATGTTATTGTCCGTATCCGCTTGAAGCTTTTGTCGGGGTCGACGCCTTACGGGTACGCCCACAATAGTCTCATGACACGGACTCGATCTCCAAAAAAGGTCAACTGGCATGATTAATATCTATAAATACCAAGGCAATCATGAGAAATGAGGTTGGACTCTCTCCCCATGGGGGGCTCTAAGGAATATAGAGTACAACGCAGAGTGAGAACCAATACGAAAAATACAGAATAATAGTAGATCTATGAAAACATGATTGTAAGGATCTGAAGCTCTTCATAGAGAGGCAGATTAATTCATTATCATGAATAAAGATCAATAAATATCTTCTGCTATCTCTACATATGTTCCTTTATCTTTTCCTTTACTAAATTTCATATATGTTACGACCTGCTATGATTGGCCCTTTATTTTTAATAATTATTTTGAGTTCATGAATGTTCGTAAATATTTTGGGTCAAACAATTTGGCGCCGTATGTGGGGACTTCATAGCAAGAGCACGTAGCTGTTTTTGAAATCAGAAACAAAGGGAAAACAATAATCAGGGCAAGCCTGATTCATCTCATCCATACTCGGGCTCTGAGCCCTCGACACAAAAAAATCAACAAAAGTTCAACTACGGTTGAACTGGGACTTAGGCCACGAGCCTTCGCCAATAAAAATGTTCAACGACAGTTGAAGTAAAACTCGGGCTATGAGCCCTCGACTCAAAAGAATCAACAAAGTTCAACTATAGTTGAACTGGGACTCAGGCCACGAGCCTTCACCAATAAAAATGTT
Organism: Nicotiana noctiflora; assembly: GCA_032618575.1. Classification (NCBI taxonomy): domain Eukaryota; kingdom Viridiplantae; phylum Streptophyta; class Magnoliopsida; order Solanales; family Solanaceae; genus Nicotiana; species Nicotiana noctiflora. The sequence continues at coordinate 194,592 of JASVEL010005372.1, read as the reverse complement.
CAACGACAGTTGAAGTAAAACTCGGGCTATGAGCCCTGGACTCAAAAGAATCAACAAAGTTCAACTACGGTTGAACTGGGACTAAGGTCACGAGCCTTCGCCAATTAAAATGTTCAACGACGGTTGAAGCAAAACGCGGGCTATGAGCCCTCGACTAAAAGAATCAACAAAGTTCAACTACGGTTGAACTGGGACTCAGGCCACAAGCCTTCGCCAATAAAAATATTCAATGACAGTTGAAGTAAAACTCGGACTATGAGCCCTCGACTCAAAAGTATCAACAAAGTTCAACTACAGTTGAACTGGGACTCAGGTCACGAGCCTTCGCCAATTAAAATGTTCAACAACAGTTGAAGTAAAACTCGGTTTAAGAGCCCTCGACTCAAAAGAATCAACAAAGTTCAACTACGGTTGAACTGGGACTCAGGCCACGAGCCTTCGCCAATTAAAATGTTCAACGACAGTTGAAGTAAAACTCGGGCTATGAGCCTCGACTCAAAAAAATCAACAAAGTTCAACTACGGTTATGGAAGTCAGGTCACGAGCCTTCGCCAATAAAAATGTTCAACGACAGTTGAAGTAAAAACTCGGGCTATGAGCCCTTGACTCAAAAGAATCAACAAAGTTCAACTATGGTTGAACTGGAACTCAGGCCACGAGCCTTCACCAATAAAAGTGTTCAACGACAGTTGAACTAAAACTCGGGCTATGAGCCCTCGACTCAAAAGAATTAACAAAGTTCAACTATGGCAGAACTCAGACTTAGGTCACGAGCCTTCGCCAATTAAAATGTTCAATGACAGTTGAATCCAAACTCGGGCTATGAGCCCTCGACTCAAAAGAAACAACAAAGTTCAACTACAGTTGAATAGGGACTCAGGTCATGAGCCTTCACCAATTAAAATTTTCAACGACAGTTGAAGTAAAACTCGAGCTTGAGCCCTTGACTCAAAAGAATCAACAAAGTTCAACTACGATTGAACTGGGACTCAGGTCACGAGCCTTCGCCAATAAAAACGTTCAACGACAGGTTAAGCAAAACTCGGCCTATGAGCCCTCGACTCAAAAGAATCAACAAAGTTCAACTACGATTGAACTGGGACTTAGGCCACGAGCATTTGCCAATAAAAATGTTCAACGACAGTTGAAGTAAAACTCGGGCTATGATCCCTCGACTCAAAAGAATCAACAAAGTTCAACTACGGTTGAACTGAGACTCAGGTCACGAGCCTTCGCCAATAAAAATGTTCAACGACAGTTAAAGCAAAACTCGGGCTATGAGCCCTCGACTCAAAAGAATCAACAAAGTTCAACTACGATTAAACTGGGACTCAGGCCACGAGCCTTCGCCAATTAAAATTTTCAATGACAGTTGAAGTAAAACTCGGGCTATGAGCCCTCGACTCAAAAGAATCAACAAAGTTCAACTACGGTTGAACTGGGACTCAGGCAACGACCCTTCGCCAATAAAAATGTTCAACGACAGTTGAAGTAAAACTCGGGCTATGAGCCCTCGACTCAAAAGCATCATAAAAGTTCAACTATTGTTGAACTAGGACTCAGGCCACGAGCCTTCGCCAATTAAAATGTTCAATGACAGTTAAAGTAAAACTCGGGCTATGAGCCCTCGACTCAAAAGAATCAACAAAGTTCAACTACGGTTGAACTGGGACTCAGGCCACGAGCTTTCACCAATTAAAATGTTCAACGACAGTTGAAGTAAAACTCGGGCTATGAGCCCTCGACTCAAAAGAATCAACAAAGTTTAACTACGGTTGAACTGGGACTCATGCCACGAGCCTTCGCCAATTAAAACGTTCAACGATAGTTGAAGTAAAATTCGGGCTATGAGACCTCGACTCAAAAGAATCAACAAAGTTCAACTACGGTTGAACTGGGTCTCGGGCCACAATCCTTCGCCGACTAAAATATTCAACGACAAACTAAAGCAGAGCTCGGGCCATGAGCCCGCAATCCAAGATGACCAAAGACCATGTGAATGAAAAACGCACAGCATAACGAGCAATAAGCGAACAGAAGAAAAAGATGGAATTCCCCCCCCCTAAATTAAAACAAGCAGATACGGGCCATGCCCATCCGCTCCGAAGCAAGCATTGTCTGAAGAAAACCACAACAATCAATCAAATAAAAAAAAGAGGAAGAAAAAATAGCCACACACGGCAACAATCAAAGAAGACATTATCAACTAATCATCAATTAACTGGGGATTGCCAGTACCGCCATCCGCGCCTGCCCCACCATCGCCGGCCTGCGCCGCTCCGCCGCCAGTTCCGCCCCCGCCGGCCTCCGCCGCGCCCCCATCATTCCCAGCTTCGCCCAAGCTCCCGCCAGGGATGTCATTGTTGCCGGGTGTCGCAGCGTCAAAGCCGTATTCCTCACGGGCCTCTCGCACCTTCTGGCGCGCCTGCTCGAAGGCACCCTCGGTAATCAAGCCGGCCTCAAGCAGATGCTTATATATGTCCTGTTGCGCTTCGGCATAAACCCAAGCTTCACTGTAACTACCCAAGCATGTAGACTGTTCCTGGATGCGCCGATTCTCCTGTTCAAGTAGCGTTATCTGCCCCGCGGCATCCTGAGCATTCCCTTTAGTGTCCTGATCCGCTACTCGAGGCCACCCTCTCTGGAAGCAGCGGCAGCTCTTATCACTGACAGTTGGGAATCATTGGCACGGATGATCCCCTCAAGCTCGGCCGTCCTGGCAGAAGCCTCAGCTAGCCTACGCTTCAAGTCGGCCAACTCCCCCTCCAGCACGGATACTTTCCCGCTCCACTCCGAGGTAACCGCCGTCACCCTTGCCAAGCATTGACGCTCGCTCTCCAAAGATGCCCTCCTCCCAGCCTCCAACTCATCACTCGCCTCATGCAGCCGTTCCTCCAAGGTCTCAACATGGCCAAACGCCTGGTCCCTCTGTATTTTCGCTCGTGCTAACTCCCCAACCAACTCTTGGTTACGAGGGTCATCCCTCAGGCGCTCATTAAGATCCCTGCATTGGATCCGATACCGGCGACACCTCTCGAGAATGCGGAGAAGTACCCCGGATCAAACGTTGGTCCGACGCAGGCACTCCACCTGCACCAAAAACACCTGCGAAACAAAGCAAAAAAATAGAGGAGTCAGGGACGGGGACCCCGGGAAACGAAGGGGTTAAGAGAAGATAGTTAGTCTAGAATGCATACCTTCATACCCGTCGACGCTACTTCTTTCATAGTTACCATTTAGTTGGTGAACTAAATTAATTTATTTAACAACAAAATATTTTATTTATAAAAGTTGGTAGATAGTATGTACGTTTCACATAGTTCCTTGAACCTATTATTTTTTGTATGAGCAACAAATTCGACCTTATAATATTCGGAATAAATTAATCACTTCACTCGACCCAAATGCTTATAACGGGCATCGAGGTCATTTCCAATTTGGCACAGACGCCATAAAAAGCAAGGCCATCCTCAACCACAAGTCGTTGTCCATAGCCGCCTACAATTCTTTCGTCAGAGACGACGCCTTGCCGGTACGCCCGCAATAGTTTCATGACACGGATTCAATCTCCTAAGAAAGTCAACTATCATAATTAAAGACCTATAAATACCGAAGCAATCATCAGAAAAGGGGTTCTACTCTCTCCCCGTGGGGGCTCTAAGAAACACAAAGTACAACACAAAGTGAGAATCAATACCAAAATGTGATGACCCGGCCCGTCATCATGTGAGTTATCACCCTGGTATCCTCGTTATATGCTTGTTAATGTTGCAAAATGCATTTTGGGTACGTTTGAGTCAATTCGGGTTGAGTTTGGTTGGAAATGAGACAAATAGTCTCTTAGAAGAAGGAATAGTTGAGAAAAGTCAGCTGGATGTTAACTTGTGAGTTAGAGAGCTCGGAATTGAATTCTGATGACTCGGTCAGCTCCGGGAGGTCATTTATGAGCTAGGAGAGCGATCGAAAGTGAATTTGGAGGTCCGGTGTAGTTTTAGGCTTGAATTAGCTAAAGTTGAATTTTGGCAATATCCGATCGGTAGGTGAGATTTTGATCCGGGAGTCAGAATGGAATTCTAACAATTGCAGTAGCTTCGTTAGGTGATTTTGGATGTGCCTGCAAAATTTCGGGTCATTCGGAGGTTGTTTGGTAGGGTATTTGATCGAATGTCGGTTGCGGAAGTTTGAATGAAAAACTTAGGCTTGAAATTGCTTGGATTCGATGTTTTCTGTGTTTAAGGGCATGTTTTTATCATTGGAACAAGTTCGTATAGTGCTATGGAGTATGTTGGTGGTTTTCGTCGGGGTCCCGAGGGCCCGGGGTGGTTTCAGGAGGTTAAACGGGGGAATTTCAGGGATTTTGCAGGCTTGGGATTTTAAGCTTCTGGTTTTTTTTGCTTCTACGGGTGGGGGACTGTAGAAGCGGATGCGTAGGTGTGGCAAAATCCTCGCAGAAATGAGATTGGGCTAATTTGGGCATTTCCACAGAAGCGGCCAAGGAGGCGCAGAAGCGGGCTCGCAGAAGCGAGCCCATGATCGCAGGAGCGGAGGAGGCCAGGCCAGTGGGGTATCGCAAAAGCGGAGCCTAGTCCGCTTATGCGGTCTCGCAGGTGCGAGACCTGGACCGCAGAAATTTAAGGAGATTCTTCATAAAACATTAGGGCTCGGACTTGAGAGGCGAATTGGGCGATTTTGAAGGGAAATTCAAGGAGATTCTTCAGGTAATCAACTATGAACTCAAATTATGGTTTTGAATTGATAAATGAAGCAATTAACACTTGAAAATGGAGATAAGAGAGTGTATTAATGGGGGAATATGGTCCTAAGCCAAGGTTTTGGTAAAATGTCGATTTGAGTGGGCAAATGAAGTTCGATTTTGGAAAACTTTGTATGCATAGACTCATGTTGAGATGAGGATTCCGAATATGTAACTTTCGTAATTTTTCGAGAAGCATACCAAAAGTCGGGTTTTGACAACTTTGTGGGTTTTGGTGCAATTTGAGTTATTTCGAATGGGTTGTGTGTAATTAGCATGTATTGACGTATTCCCTATGATTTTGAACAGATTCGACATCCGAGGCGGTTAAATTGCGAGGCAAGCGCAAGGCGGACTAAGACTTCTACCGGATCGAGGTGAGTGGTGATAGTAAATAATATACTGAGGGTTTGAAACCCCGTACTAGCACTTTACAGTGCTATGATGAGATGAGACACGCGCCATGTAACGGGCATGGTGACATTGTGATTGGGAAATTGGACTTGGGCCTTTCCGACTAATAGTGTATTGTGTATTGTGAGTGATAATGGGATTATAACTGTGTAATCGGGCTAGTAGCCTGGTTTGGGGCCTTGTGCCGATCTGTAGAGCATTTAGGGGACCTGTAGAGCTAGGTGACCCTTATATCCTGTTGGAAACTTACACTCGGCCATGAAATTTGCTGTATAGCATATCTTGGGCCAGCACTAGATGTGTACCGAGAAAGATAGACTACTTGGGGTGGAATTTCCCTGATTTAGCTGAGTGGGCCTAAATGGCCAATTCTATACTTATTGGGACAGGGTCGAGGACCCATAATGAGGTATTATACATATATATATACATGCATTAGATCGGACTACACGCCGCAGTGATGTATATGTGGATCAGACTGCACACCGCAGTAATATATACATGTGGATCGGACTGCACACCACAATATTATTGCGCTTGGGCTGTAGAAGCCCCTTCGAAGTCTAAGTCTGCACACATTCTCAGTGAGCGCTGGAGTATAATATGGGATCGGGCTGCACGCCGCAGCAGTATAGTTATATATGTATATATATATTGGATCGGACTGCACGCCGCAGTATCATAGCGCTTGGGCCTAGGGAGCCCCTCTGAAGTCTGTATACACCCCTAGTGAGCGTCGTCGACATTAAATGGAGCGGGTTGCGCGCCGCAGCATTATATGTATTAGAGCGGGCTGCATGCCGCAGCATTTTACTTATACATATCCATATACGTACTTAAATGCTTATACATTATAGACATATGTATATATTTACATACATTGAGTTGGTTGTACACCGTAGTGGTACGAGTGAGGATTTGGTCAGTGTGGGACCTTGTTGAGATAGATGTGGACTGGAGATCAGAGTATTCACCGTAGTGATGACTTACCCGTGAGGTTTCCTTAGAACTGTTTAGTGATAGTACTGGAGTTCTTAATTTCAGTTATTATTTATTATTGTTACTCACTGAGTTAAAATATACTCACCCCAGTCCCTGCACTTTTTGTGCAGATTCACATGTGCCGGAGTGCAGTTGAGCTGTTGCAGCTGCTTATTCATATCTATTCTGCGGAGACTACAAGGTAGCTACCGACGTCCGCGGAACCTGTTATCTCCTTCCTTATCATTTTATTGCTTTCATTCTTGCCTAGACTTGTTTGTATAGGTTGTTTATTCTGTAGAGGCTCAGACTTGCGACACCACGATTTGGTTGGGCGGTATTTTGTATGCTTTTACTATTACGTTTATCATTTTGATATGAAAACTTGCTATTTAAGTTTAACTTAATCACCTGAAATTAATAAATGGCTTGTTTAATGGATAACATGGTCGGGCTTGCCTAGCATTGTATTGGGCGCCATTACGATGAGGGTTTGGGTCATGACAAGTTGGTATCAGAGCCTAGGTTAACAGGTCTCGCGAGTCATGAGCCGATTTAGTAGAGTCTCGTGGATCGGTACGGGGACGCCTGTACTTATCCTCGGGAGGCTGCAAACCTTTTAGGAAAGTTTCAATTCTTGGAATTCTTGTCGTGCGATTACTTTTGATGTAAACTAAATTTTGACATTGTATTCTCTCGCATATGGCGATAACTCGAGCTTCCGGACGAGATGGACGACCACTACTACCACCTGCTAGAGGTCGTGGACTCGGCCAAGGTCGTGGCAGAGGTAGGGCAGCTGATGCAGTGCCAGCTGACCCACAACATCCAGTTGCTGAGGCTCCGGCAGCGCCAGTTCACGCACCAGCTGTGCCCATTGTCATTTCGGGTCTACAGGAGACCCTGGCTCAGATATTAGTAGTTTGCACTGACCTGGCTCAGGCGGTTTCAGTTACCACCGCAGCGGCTGCATCAGGGACCGGGGGTGGTCATCAGAACCCGCAACACGCACTCCAGAGCCAGTTGTACAGGGCCTGCAGACACCTGAGGCTCCTCTAGTTCAACCTGTAGTTCCAGTTCAGCCAGCAGATCAGGTTCAGGGGGACAGGGTCCCAGCTATGACTGACGATAAGCAGCGTCGTCTCGAGAGGTTCACCAGGTTATCTCCTCCAGTGTTCACTGGTGCTCCGGGCGAGGACGCCCAAGGTTTTCTGGACATGTGCCATCGAATACTCCATACGGTAGGGATCTTGGAGTCCAGTGGTGTATTCTTCACTACCTTTCAGTTTCAGAGGCCAGCCTTCACTTGGTGGGAGACTTATGAACGCCGCAGGCAAGTAAGGGCAGCACCACTATCATGGCCAGAGTTCTTCACTATGTTCCTGGAGAAGTGGGTGCCTCGATCTCAGAGAGAGGAGATGCGTATGTAGTTTGAAGGTCTTCGCCAGGGGGACATATCAGTGTCAGAGTATGAGATCAGATTTACAGAGTTGTCTAGATATGCACCGTAGTTGGTTCCTACCGACAGAGAGAGGATTGGATGCTTTGTGGATGGCCTCAGCTATCTCATCCATATACTGATGACCCGAGAGAGGGTTTTGAGCTGTACTTTTAAGGATGTTGTGGATATCGCTCGCGACATAAAGACAGATCGTCGCAGAGAGCGCGATGAGAGGGAGGCCAAGAAGCCTCGACGATCAGCTAGTTCTAGTGGCACTCAGACCAGAATCCAGAGTCAGCAGGGTCGAGGTCGCTCTTTCAGATCTTTGCAGTCGGGTCGCTCAGATCGTCGTGGGTGGTCTTCTAGTTAGGGTTATCATGGTTCGCACCAGAGCCAACCATCTCTCGGCGCCATGCTAGCTCAGAGTTCTTCATAGGCCCCATCTGCTCAGGGTTCATCTCGGCCTAGTTCATCAGCTGGCCACTCCAGCGCCAGGGGTCCTTATCAGTCTCAGCCCCCAGCACCGGGGAGTTGCTTCGAGTGCGGAGAGTTTGGGCACATCTGCAGAGAGTGTCCCCGTCTTGTTTCCAGGTTTTATCAGCAGAGAGGTCAGCCCTCGTCATCTAGTCCTTCTACTTCAGCACCTGCCCCACCAGCTAGGGGTGAGGGTTAGTCAGCTAGGGGTCGCCCTCGAGGGGGAGGCCGATCAGGCGGACAGGCGAGATGCTATGCTCTGCAGAGCCGATCTAAGGACGTTGCTTCTGATGCTGTCATTACAGGTATTATTTCAGTCTACCACAGATATGCCTCAGTGTTGTTCGATCCTGGTTCTACTTACTCTTATGTGTCTACATATTTTGCTCCTCATTTGGGCACGACCCGAGGGTGCCTTGAGCTTCCAGTGCATGTATCTACCCCTATAGGGGATACTATTGTTGTGGACTATGTATATCGGTCCTGTCTGGTCACTATTGGGGGTCTGGAGACCCGAGAGGACCTATTGCTACTCAGCATGATTGATTTTGATACTATACTGGGCATGGACTGGTTATCTCCATGTCATGCTATTCTGGACTGTCATGCTAAGACAGTCACCTTGGCTATGCCGGGCATTCAGAGGATCGAGTGGCGAGGCACGACTGATTATGTACCCAGCAGGGTAATATCTTTCCTCAAGGCCCAATGAATGGTTGGGAAGGGATGTCTTTCTTATTTGGCATTTGTGTGGGAGGTCGAAGCTCAGACTCCTAGTATTGATTCTGTTCCCATTATGCGGCACTTTCCTGATGTGTTTCCCTCAGACCTGTCAAGCATGCTGCCGGACAGGGATATTGATTTTGGGATCGATTTGGTGCCAGGCACTCAGCCTATTTCTATTCCTCCATATCGGATGGCACCAGCTGAGCTGAAGGAATTGAAGGAGCATCTCCAGGAACTCCTAGATAAGGGGTTCATTCGGCCGAGTGTGTCGCCGTGGGGTGCACTGGTCCTGTTTGTTAAGAAGAAGGATGGCTCTACGAGGATGTGTATTGACTACATGCAGCTGAACAAGGTAACAATGAAGAATAAGTATCCTCTGCCCCGTAGCGATGATTTATTTGATCAGCTCCAGGGAGCTAGGGTATTCTCGAAGATTGATCTTCGTTCAGGCTACCATCAGCTGAAGATTAGAGAGTCCGACATTATGAAGACTGCATTCAGGACCGGATATGGTCACTATGAGTTCCTTGTGATGTCTTTTGGGCTGACCAACGCCCCAGCAGCATTCATGCATTTGATGAATAGTGTGTTCAGGCCCTATCTGGATTCATTTGTGATTGCGTTCATTGATGACATTCTAGTCTACTCTCGTAGCTAGGAGGAGCATGCTCGGCATTTGAGTATTGTATTGTAGAGATTGAGAGAGAAGAAGTTGTATGCCAAGTTCTCCAAGTGTGAGTTCTGGCTTGAGTCTGTGGCATTCTTAGGACACGTGGTGTCCCGTGATGGTATTCAGGTGAATCCGAGGAAGGTCGAGGCAGTGCAGAGTTGGCCCAGACCGACCTTAGTTACTGAGATCCGTAGCTTTTTGGGATTGGCAGAGTATTATCGCCGATTCGTTCAGGGATTCTCTTCTATTGCTTCACCCTTGACTAGATTGACTCATAAGGGTGTTCCTTTCATATGGTCCGAGGAGTGCGAGGAGAGCTTTCGGAAGCTCAAGACAGCACTGACCACAACACCAGTCTTGATACTGCCATCAGCTTCAGATCCTTATACTGTGTATTGTGATGCCTCAGGAGTGGGCATTGGTTGTGTGTTGATGCAGGAGGGTAGGGTCATTGCTTATGCTTCTCGTCAATTGAAGCCCCACGAGAAGAACTACCATGTTCATGATTTGGAGCTAGCAGCCATAGTTCATGCTTTGAAGATTTGGAGGCATTACCTGTATGGTGTCTCATGTGAGGTGTACACGGATCATCGCAGTCTTCAGCACTTATTCAGACAGAAGGACCTTAATTTGAGGCAGCAGAGGTGGCTGAAGTTGCTTAAGGATTATGACATCACTATCTTGTATCACCCGGGAAGGCCAATGTTGTGGCTGATGCTTTGAGTCGGAAGGCGGTCGGTATGGGCAGCCTAGCTTACATCCCAGTTGGGGAGAGGCCATTTGCTTATGACGTTTGTGAGCACGTGATTTTTACCCTACACATGAGTTATGCCTATAAAATCCAAAATAAATGATTTTCCTCATTGTTATAATTTTGTGTGAATTTTGTGTTAGTTGTTTGCATGTTATTTGCGTGTGATAAATGAAAATACAAAAATTGCATCTTTAGGGAATTAATTCGTTTTTCTAGCAATTTAAAGAAAAAATCAAAAAAATTAGTTAGTTTTTAAATTGAAAATTGTCAAAAAGAGGTAATTAGTTTAGTTTTTTAATTAGTGCTTAATAATAATCACAAAGTAGAATAAATACAAAATACAAAAAAAAAATACAAAAAAAGGGGGAGGAAAAATACAATACAAGTTATTATAGAGGGGAAAAAAGAAAGGCAAAAGCTTTGGGCCAATCTGCAAAATCCCCAGGCCCATACACCAGCCCCAAACGGTCCCCTACCCAGCGGCCCAAACGATCCCAGCCCAATCCCATCTCCCATCTTTCAATCTGGACCGTTGATGATATTGCATCCAACGGTCCAGAATATTACACTAATTTTAATTACCCAAACCCATCCCAAAACCCTAAATCACATTCAATTGTTACACCCCGTCAAAGACCAGCCGCCTCCGCCGCAGACCGCCGTCTCCACCCACCGGAAATCGCCTCACGGCGGTTCCGGTGGGCCAAACCTCCCCATTTTTACACCACAACATCCCCATAACCTCCTCATTCCATTCCCGAACTTAGCTTCCTTCGAATCTCACCCCAATGCCTCAAATATTGAATCAAAGAACGGCCGTCAAACTTCGCCGCTTCCGATTGACCCCAAACTCGTACCAATTGCTCCCCTGACCTTCCTCGTAACCGAACCAAACTTGTTTTGGTTCGAATCCGGCTAGAAATGTTCGAACCCCAATTTGAGCCTAAGAACCCTAGAATTAAAAAACTAGGGATTTCGTCCAATTAAAATGACTTGAAGTTAATAGACTTTAATTGGTATGTTTTCATTTGAAAACATTTCAATTAAAGTCCATTCGACTTCAAAAAATGCAATTTCAAGTCCGTGTAAGCCCGGGTTTGTTCGATTTTGGATTGTCTTCATAAGGTATTTCATTTTTTCTTCTGTTTTATATATTGTTGTGCTCATTGTGTGGTTTAATTGTTCATTCGTTTTTCTGTTTTTATTTCAAATCTTCATTCTTCATCTCCAATAGACCCTTTTATTTGGTCGATCGATTTGCTTCTGTTTGATTGTATGATGATATTTGTGATTGAGTGCGCGTATGCGATTCGATTATCAAAGTCGAACCATGTTCCTACATTACCTTGTTCTCTGCCGAGACACTGTGGAATCCGAGATGCTGTGGAATCAAAATCTTATCTAGTCGATTGTGTGTTATCGATTCTAGGTGTTATAATCGATTAAACGAATATCGTCGAATAGTTATAAAATTTTGTTTAGAACAGTAGGAAATTAGTGTTAATACCAATCAATTCCATGTTTGAACTACTGTCGAATTGAAGTTGAATTGTAATGTTTCGAATTAGGAATTCGAATTGGTTATAGCTGAATTGGGACCATATGGTTTAGAGTTAATTCAAATGAACACAGCCAGCATGTTTGAGGGACTGTCAATAGGTCTGATTATCACTGTGTGTGCAGTGTAATTGGAAAACAGAAGTAACATGGGAGCCATCTGGCAGGGTAAGGGGTTTTGAATAGAAAAACAGGCTACTAGTACGCTTTTGGATTAAAAAAATGAGATTTAGACATTAAGTGATGGGCTGGGCAGAGAATATTAGGGCAAGAAGTTTTTTTTACACTGTGAAGTGCTCTTAAGAGCTGGACAATCAGTGCACATGTGCAGGGAAACAGGCTGGCCTGGCTCTTAGTTTTGGATATAAAAGAGAATAGGAGAGGAACTGTGGGGGGGGACTGATTCCAGTGATTTGATTTTTCTTCTTCTTTTGATAATTGACAAGTTTGTCTCTGAAGTTTCGTTGGATTCCATCTGGTATTCAAAGAAACATACAGATAGAAGCAGAAATACATACACATATCAACACTGTGTTACTGTTCCATTGGTGTTTGGCTACTGTTTGTTGCTTGTTGCTTCTGTTAGTTTGTGGTGTTCGTTTTTCTGTTGCTATCTAGGAGTTGAAGTTTCAGTTGACTCTAGAACTGAAGGATAGTTGGCACTTCTCTGTTTCTTTTCTGTTATATACACGGACTCAATCAATAGGCAGAACTTTGGTGGTGTGGTTTGTTGTTTGAAGTCATTTGGGATTCAATCAGTTGGGTGCACAAGTTTTTGGGGCATTTCAGAGGTGTAGGGGTTTGGTTGATTGGGAATTCTCTGTTGATTATCTTTGGAGTATTCGAACTCTCTGTCATTGGTTTTTCTTCTTGAAATCTGATTGTTGGGAGTATTTGGTTGCTGTTTGGTTACTGCCAATACTGTTGGTTGCCACTTTGTTCATTGCTCACTCTTCTTTCTTCTTCCGTATTCCAGGTACACATCTCTGTCATTGTAGTGTCTTGGTTCGAAAAGAATGAAGCTTGAAGCTCCCTTTTAAGTCTGCTGAATACATATAGATGTCCACAGTTCTTATACTTGTTATGTTTTGTTATTCTTTAATCAAGTTTGTATTGCTGATTTTGGCTATGAAAGATGTATTTAGATCAAAGATACACTATCATTAGATATGTACGTAAACCTGAATCATTCTGCTGAATCTTTGTTCAATATTCTCTATTCATGTGCGTAATCTCAAATCTGTTAATACTAGGCCCTATGTTAAAAGTGAGATTAGCTATTTGCCTAAGTAGAAAATTTAAGGTAATTTGAACACCCGTGAAGAATGATATCTTGAACTTGCGAAAACATACGACAGTGGCTCTTTGAGGATTATTTGAATTCGAAGTAAGTTCTTTCCATATAATTGTCCACCATAGACTCAAACCTACTCACTTAATTAACTAACCGTATGTTTGCTTGAATTGGTTATAGTTGAGTAGGATTTTGTCACATTGTAGGAATTAGTGAGTTATTACTCGACTGGATGACTAATTAGATTAAAGGAATCGGGGGTGCATTTCATGTGACCCGACCCCAATTTTGAACAAGATTAAATAAAGCGTGTCAGGAACCACAGGCGCATTTCATGTGGTGTGGCTCGTAACAAGTTTTAAATAATTTGGAATCAACTCCTAAATAAATACAGCAGGATGTAGCTCGCTTTATATTTGAATTAGAGATGCGCCTCACCCAATAGTTACACAAATCGCAAGGCCCTCATAAAGGTACATATAAAATACTTAGATTTCGAGATGTGTCGTTTCTTAGCGAATATCATGGCCTTCTCAAAAGTGTAAATAAGTAATCGCTCTAGGCGCGCATTTTAATTCTACCTTCTTAAATACGGGTGTGCATTTCATGCGACCCAAATCCAAATCCAAAATATATTAAATAAGAATGTGTCGAGGATCCGGGTGCATTTCATGTGACGTGATTCGAAACATATTTTTAGGCAACTTTCTCTCTCGTAAATCATAATAATAATAAAAGCGGTAAAGGGATATTAATTTGCACTATGACTGTAAAAAAATCAGATAAATGAGCCGAACACGACAGTTGAGCGACCGTGCTAGAACCACGGAATTCGGGAATGCCTAATACCTTCTCCCGGGTTAACAGAATTTCTTATCCGGATTTTTGGTTCGCGGACCGTTAAATAGAGTCAAACCTTTCCTCAATTCGGGTTTCAAACCGGTGACTTGGGACACCATAAATCTCCCAAGTGGCGACTCCGAATCTCTCAATAAATGAATCCCGTTTTGGTTGTCCTTTAATTGGAAAAACTCTCTTTTATATTTTGCGCCCTTGCGGGTAAGCGTAAAAAAGAGGTGTGACAGCTCTGGCGACTCCACTGGGGACTATTCAGAATTCGAGCTCGGAATAATTGTTGTGTTTGGCTTATTTATTATCTGATTTTTATTGCATGTTTGTATTTAATGTGCTAAATGTTGTTTTTACTGCTTTGATATTTTGTGAACTGTACATATAAATTGTGCCGGAACCAATCTCCTCTCTGAGTCTTCTAAATCATGAAGAAGGGTGCACTTCGTGTGACTTCTTTTCCGTATAGTGTCTAATTCCCATTTTAGAACGAGGTTTGGATAAGTTGCAAAACCGGTGAAGCTTCTGGTATTCCCGGGTTGCTGCCTCCTCCTCGGCTCGAGCTGTCCGCTCGGGTAAGCCAAGTCTAGAACAGATAAACCCAGGTTTTTGAACCTAGAATAACAAAGCTTCATGCCGGATCCCTAGTAGGAACATTTATTTGCATCATGTTGCATTTGGCTTAGGGGACTCAACACAGGGGTTGGGTCCGTCTAGGACAGGTGACCTGAAATGAAACAGACTATCCTGCTGCATCCTGTTTGTCTTACGCATTTATCGGTTATAGACTTGCATGCTGACCGGCTTTAGATAAGGAAAAAAAAATTAAAAAAATAAATAAATAAATAAATAAATAAATAATGTAGTTTGTTTCGTTTGACCGAACTACGTGGGTTTGATTCTCATTGGATGTGAGATACGTAGGCAACCTCTATCAGGTCCAACTTCACCTTTTGAAAAATGGCCAAAATATCAAAACTAACTTTTGTACTAAATAAGTCGGTGACGTTGTTTTCAAAAATAGCCGAATGTTCCCGAAAGGGACGCCGGAAGGCTAATTTCGTATAAACGGCCACCTTTGGGTCAATTTTGATTTCGATCAATTTACCCCACAGGCCTTAAAAGCCTTCGTCCCCGAGACGTTGAAAGGCCGTGAGTGAAAACTGATTTTTTATTTTTAGCAAAACAAAGTTGTTTTTCTTATTTAAATCACCTTAATAAATGTGCAGGATGAGCACGAATCAGAATAAATCATTTTCAATCTTTAGCGAGGTCCCTCAGCAGCTCCATATATGGTGGAACGATTTAGAAGACAGTAGCAAAAAGGTAGTGGGGAGAATTTTTGGAGGTTTGGTTGATCTGTTGAATATCGAGCCAAGGAAAGACATCATCAATGCACTGGTATCTTTCTGGGATCCGACCCGCAATGTGTTCCGTTTTGTTGACTTTGAACTGACGCCCACGTTAGAGGAGATTGCGGGCTATGCAGGACTAAATGGGAAATTAAGAGGGCAATACCTGCTCTCACCAAGACCGGTATCTCCACATGGGTTTCTGGATTTGCTAAGCATTAGTCGGAAGGTGAAAAATGATGATCTGCTGAAAGGATGTTGCGATCTCCAATTCTTATACCAACGGTACGGCACTCCTCGGGGTTTTGAAGAGTTAAACCTTGGACTAACTCACGTAGGGAATAGAACCAAGTGGGAGGCCAGACGAATTCTAGCATTCATAACGACATTCTTGGGGATTGTGATTTGTCCACGCGAAGATAAGAAAATAGAGATAAGTCTGGTAGGAATAGCCGATGTTGCAATCAAAAAGGCTACCAGCACGGTGGTCCCTTTGGTTTTGTCCGAAATCTATCGAGCCTTGACCGTATGCCGAGAAGGGGGCAATTTCTTCCAAGGATGCAATCTGTTACTCCAATTGTGGATGCAGGAACACCTCCATCACCGGACACAATACATGAACCATGGGTTGACCGGGAAAAACTGTATCAGGGGTTTTGAAGAACGGATGATGGGTGCTGTATTCCCTGAAGGCGTCGAGGCATGGCTTGCACGACTGAGCTCAATAGAAGCCGATCAGATTGAATGGGCGTTCGGGTGGTTACCCGATACTGAAGTAATATATATGGCAGCCGAGGAGTGTTATATTCTTCTGATGGGGATCCGGAGTGTCCAACCATATGTTCCTCATCGTGTATTACGTCAACTAGGAAGGTTTCAAGTTATTCCTACCGATCAAGACCTGAGAAAGCACACCATTGAGTTGAGCCCGAGAGTTGTATTCCCCGAAGAGAAGATTAGAAAGCTGTGGCATGAATATAGATTCCTTGAGCCTAAAACCATGGTCCGGGAACTAGCTAAAGGTGAGGTGGACCCAAAGTACAATGTGTGGTTCGGGAAAAGATTTCAGATTCGTCGGAAATGTTCTAAAAGAGCCCATGTCCAACAGTTCACGGAAGATTCACAGGAACAATGGAATTGGCTAGCAAAGGAGGAGTGGTACAGGACGAAGATTGGTAGGATAGAACAGCAGGTCCGGGACCTTCAGTTCCAGAAGAACGTGCAAGCTGCCACCGACGAAGGAGACAAAAAGAAGTTGGCACAAGAAAATGACTTCTTGAGAGCTCAAATCCAGCAAATGAAAAGGGATGCTGACAGACAGTTGAGGAGTCGGGCGGACGAAAAATTGATAAAGGGTTTGAGAAGCCAAGTCACCGATATCCAAAGAGAATTGGACGAGTCGAAAGCCCAAACAACGAGGATCCGTGCTAGTTGGAGAAAGGAGGCACATCAACATGCACTTCACCTACAACGGGTGGAAGAAGATTACACTGAGATCATCACTAGTCTAAGGGAAGCAAATGTTGTCCTCAGGGAGCGGGTTTTCAAGCAAGCCCGAGATGCCAGAGCGGACCTCGACCGTTGCCACAATTTGATGGCCCGACTACAAGGACAAGTGGATAGGCTCCTAGACCAAGTCACCAACAATGCTCGAAGATTGGGGGCGAAAAGCCGGCAGATAGAGCGGTTACTCGGAGAAAGGGACATGATCAAAGACAGAATTGGAGAAATCGGGCATTATGTCACCATGAAGTGCTTAGCCTGTGAACGAATGCCCCGCACCGACCTTTTCGCTTCAATTATGGGTTATGTTCATCGGATCATGGGAGAGTTAAGGGGACTGCACAAGGACCTCACACCAAGGCCCGCGGTAAGGCCGAATGATGCCTCGCGGGCCCCCAGGAATTTTAGAGCATTAGATTTTTGATTAAAAATGTATTTTTTAAATATTGGGTCAAGCTAGTTGGCATTTTTATCTTTACTTTCCCAAGTCAAGCATTTCTTTTATTTTGTTGATTGTTGTAAGACGTGTTTTGTAACTGCACGGTTTTATTTGATATAAAAGTTACTGAATTTTGCCACAATCTTGTTACCAGAACTACGCTCGGTCTGATTCACGCGGGGTCGTGATACGTAGGCAATCCACATAAGATTCGACCACCACTAAAAGGAAAAGAATGCAAAGGTTAATAACAATAAGGCTTTCAAGGATAAAAGAAAAGAAGAAAAAAAAAAGAAAAGAAAAAGGGCCGGAATGACGCATGTTAAGAGTACATGTAGAAAGGGTTATTTGGTTAGGTGCATTGCATCCAACGTGCTATAACATATCTGTCAAACTCGGTAAACTAACAAGTTTGTTGCATTTCCAGAAAAGTTTAGCAGTTGGTTTGACAGAATATACTGGCCAACCATCATTACCGTACTAGATCCAAAGGACCGATTACAATAAGCATGTCTAGTTCTGGTAAGAGCCTCGAGGAAGAAAAATCAGAGTTACAAATCATGAAAGAAGAGGTAGACCGGTTGAAACAGCAGATAATATAGATGCACCTGGCCTGGGCCAGGGAACAGTCTTCACCAAACCGCCCTACTCTCGCCTCAGCTCCAGAACATCCGCCCATCTATCCTTCGACAAGCGCCCCGATCTATCCATACTTTCAGGGGGAAAACCCATATGCCACCCACATTCCACCAGCCAAACCAAATCCTCCTCCAGCCACCCCTATTTTTGTGGCACCTCCACCTGCTCCTCTGCAAAGGCCGGCCGGCGAGCCGCATGTTCAGATCCATGACAACTCTTACTATCCTCCGGAGCCTACTTTTAGGGCTCCTGAACCGCAATCACATACCCCTCACTGGGATAATCCGGCAGAACCGGAAAAGTACTTCCAAAGTTCAGGAACATGAGGAAGTTATCAGAAAAGTTAAAAGCCTGGAGCAGTCCTTCAGGAACATGCACAGTTTGGGTAATCAGGTCAGTGTCGCTTACAAAGATCTGTGCCCGTTCCCCGACGTCCAATTATCGGCCGGGTTCAAAATGCCCAAGTTTGACCTATACGAGGGGCACGGTGATCTTGTAGCCCACCTCCGAGGGTTTTGTAGTAAAATGCGAGGAGCCGGAGGACGGGATGAGATTCTGATAGCTTACTTCGGTCAGAGTCTGGGAGGATCTGCGCTGGAGTGGTACACTAGACAGGACCCCAGCAGATGGTTTACGTGGGATGACTTGGCTCAAGCTTTTATCGGGCAGTTCCAGTACAATCTTGAAATAATCCCCGACCGCCTATCATTGCTAAAATTAGAGAAGAAACCCGCTGAAAGTTTCATGGAATTTGGTTTCCGCTGGAGGGAACAGGCAGCCAGGGTAGATCCGCCGACGAGAGAGAGCGAGATGGTGGATTACTTCTTGCAGACACTAGAGCCAACCTATTTCGGACATCTGGTAACGTCCGTGGGCAAATCATTCACCGAGGTGATAAAAATGGGGGCTATGATCGAGGAAGGTTTGAAGGCCAACAAGATCATGAGCTACTCAGCATTGAAAGCCACCACTCAGGCTATCCAAAGTGGCACTGGAGGAGTACTTGGGAAAAAGAGGAAAGAGGAAGTCGCGGCAGTCGAGTCCGGGACATGGTTCGGAAACAGAGGCCCTGCACCCCAATATAGCCCGCCCCAGCTTCACCACCAAAATTACTTCCACAATCCATATAACCACCCGCAACATTACTATCCCGCACCTGATCCCCATTTCACTGTCCATCACGCACAGTCCTATTCCGCACCTCCCGTCCATGCACCGTGGCGTGCACAAACCCGCAAAACAATTATCCACCCCCAAGAGCTTACAGAAACCCCTCGGGCGCGAGTTTTCGTCCGAACCAGGCATTCGAGGGCGACAGGGCGCCAAGGCCAAAGGCTTTCACTCCCTTGGGGGAATCTTACACCAGTCTGTTCCACCGGTTGAAGCAAGTAGGGTTGCTAAATCCGGTTGAAGCTAAGCTACCAAATCCTCTTCCGAAGAACCTGGACCATTCAGTAAATTGTGCCTACTGCTCAGGATGTCCGGGACACGACACAGAAAAGTGTTGGAGGTTCAAAACAGCCATCCAAGAGCTCATCGACACTCGCAGGATTGAGGTCCAGACTCCGACAGAGCCCAACATCAACCAAAATCCACTTCCAACTCATCATGAGACCAACACGATCGAGTTGGTACGGGTAGAAGGAGGGAAAGGAGAAAACCTCTCAGACTGTAATGATGATCAAGTCTAGCGGGGTAGGAATGAGAAAAGGGCCAAGCCTTGACGAGTCACTCATTTGCAAGAAGGACGTACAAAGGGGGTCGGAAGCAGAAAAGGGAAGCGTGAACAAAGTGCCGGTGAGGTCGGGGGAAGTAAAAATAACTGTACCAGGGGCAGCTACCAAGCCCGTCCTGACGGTAGCAGGCGTTCGAATGGATCCTTTCATCATCAAGCCAGCAATACAGTTGCCAATAACTGATAGCAGGGCTATTCCGTGGAATTATGCTCGGATTACAACAACCTACAAAGGAAAGGAAGTGAAAGAGGAAGTTTGCGAAGCGCAAGGTTTGACCCGCTCGGGGAGATGTTTTGCCCTTGCGGAATTGAGGAAGATCACTCCGGCAACATTGAAAAAGCCGGTAACTGACGAAGAGGCAGAGGAATTCCTGAAAAATATGAAGCTGCATGATTATTCTGTCCTAGAACAGCTGAAGAAAACTCATGCGCAAATCTCATTGCTGTCCCTATTGATACATTCAGAAGAACACCGGCAAGCCTCGATGAAAGTTTTGAATGAGGCCCATGTACCCGATAAAATCTCAGTGAGTCATTTGGAGAAGATCACCAATAGGATCTTCGAAGCGAATCGGATCACCTTCACCGATGATGAATTGCCCGAGGAGGGCACCGAGCACAACAAGGCTTTATATCTTACGGTAAAGTGTGAGGAGTCGGTGGTTACCAAAGTCCTTGTCGATAATGGGTCCAGTGCTAACATTTGTCCTCTCTCTACACTGGACAAGTTGAAAGTGGACATCGGCAGGATACGCAAGAACAGCATATGTGTTCGAGGGTTTGATGGAGGAGGCAAGGCATCGGTTGGGGACATAGTGTTAATCTTGACGATTGGGCCGGTGGAGTTCACCATGGAATTCCAGGTGCTGGACATGGTGGTGTCATATAACCTCCTGATAGGGCGACCATGGATCCATGCCGCAAGAGCAGTTCCATCCAGCTTACACCAACTCGTCAAGTTTGAGTGGGACCAACAAGAGATCGTCGTCCATGGAGAGAATGATCTACAACCAGGCACCATCGTCCCCTTCGTTGAGACAGAAGAAGATGTTGGGCCGTGGGTGTACCAGATCTGCGATGTGGTATCTGCCAACCGAGTTCCAGAAGGGGAATGCATTCCCAATGACAGAATAATTACTGCAGACGTCATGGTGGCGCATGAAATGTTGAGACATGGTTTCATACCCGGCAAAGGTCTAGGTGCATCTCTGCAAGGAATCATACAACCGGTATCCGTGGTCGAAAACGTAGGAACCTTCGGCTTGGGATTCAAGCCAACATCAGGAGGACATCCAGCGAGCCAAAAGGAATAAGCGGAAGACATGGGTGCTCCCGAAGACGGTTCCACGCCTTTCCCAATCTTTTGTCAGGTCCGGAGTAAGAGGACATCCGACGACAAAGGTTCCCAGTCCTATGGTTAGGCTAGACGAAGAGTTCTTAAGAAAGTTCGAGGACCTATTCACAGATGTATGTATGCTCGAGGATGGTGAAGGATCCAGCCATGCCGAGATACAGTTTGTGGGACCAAAAGCAAAACTGAATAATTGGAAGGCTACTCCTCTCCCTGTCCGGAAGGAGTCTTGGTAGTTTGTTTTGGATTGTTTTCTTTCGAAATTTTGTGTTGGGGGTTGTCCCCGGAGTAAAATCCAGTTGTTTTAGTTCATTTTTGATTTAAGTTTGCAAGTTTGTTTTTCCTTGTACTGTGTTCCCATTAATGAAATTTGGTTCCCTTCGTGTCTAATTTTGTTTATTTTTCCTTCTTTTTACTTTTCCGAACAGCCTTCTTCCAACTGATCTTAATGATATGGCGTGCTTAAAGATTAATCAACCCAGTCTAGAAAGTCAATCGGGTTTGAAAATAATAACGCATGAAATAAGAAGTGACGAGAGTGAGTCAGAGTACGGCGATGATGAAGCCGTAGAAGAAATCGGTGAAGAATTAAGTCACTTCGAGGAAAAACCCAAACCAAATTTAAATGATACCGAGGCCGTTAATCTGGGGAATGCGGATGACGTCAAAGAAACCCGAATAAGTGTCCATATTGAACCCAACCTGAGAGAAGAGTTGATCAAAACACTCATGGAGTTTAAAGACATTTTCGCATGGTCATACGACGACATGCCAGGACTCAAGCACGGATCTAGTGGTTCATAAATTACCCACTGATCCGGCATATCCTCCCGTCAAGCAGAAACTACGGAAATTCAAGATGGAGATGAGTGTGAAGATTAAGGAGGAAGTAACCAAGCAGTTGCAGGCGAAAGTCATTCGTGTCACTCGATACCCTGAATGGTTGGCTAACGTAGTACCGGTGCCAAAGAAAGACGGAAAAATCAGAGTATGCGTAGACTACCGTAATCTCAACAAGGCGAGTCCCAAGGATAATTTCCCACTTCCCAATATCCATATCCTGATTGATAATTGCGCCGGACGCGAAATCGGATCCTTTGTGGACTGTTATGCGGGATATCATCAGATTTTGATGGATGAAGAGGACGCAGAAAAGACGGCTTTTATCACACCGTGGGGGACTTATTGCTACCGAGTGATGCCGTTCGGTTTGAAGAATGCAGGGGCAACCTACATGAGGGCGATGACTACGGTATTCCATGACATGATACGCAAGGAAATTGAAGTGTAGGTGGATGATGTGATAGTAAAATCCAGATGTCAAGAAGACCATGTTGCTGACCTCAGGGAAGTTCTTTCAAAGACTTCGAAGATACGACATCAAGCTCAATCCGGCCAAATGCGCATTCGGAGTTCCGTCAGGAAAGTTACTAGGATTCATCGTCATCCGACGGGGCATTGAGTTGGACCCATCCAAAATCAAGTCCATCCAGGAGTTACCCCCGCCAAGGAATAAAACAGAGGTAATGAGTCCGTTGGGAAGGTTGAATTACATTAGCAGGTTTATCGCTCAGCTTACAGCAACCTGTGAGCCCATATTCCGTCTGTTGAAGAAAGACGCGGCGATAGAATGGACGACAGAATGTCAGGAAGCGTTTGACCAAATCAAAGGGTATCTGTCAAACCCACCCGTACTAGTTCCGCCTGAACCGGGTAGACCCCTGATTCTTTATCTGACGGTTTTGGAGAATTCGTTCGGCTGCGTACTGGGGCAGCATGATCTTACCGGCAGGAAGGAACGGTCCATTTACTACCTCAGTAAGAAATTCACGGTCCACGAGGTCAAGTACACTCATCTAGAAAAGACATGTTGCGCCCTGACTTGGGTAGCCCAAAAGCTGAAACACTATTTGTCTTCTTACACCACTTACTTCATTTCGCGTTTGGATCCGTTGAAGTATATTTTCCAGAAACCTATGCCTACAGGGAGGTTAGCAAAGTGGCAAATATTACTTACAGAGTTCGACATCATATACGTGACAAGGACGGCTATGAAAGCTCAAGCCTTAGCCGATCACTTAGCTGAGATTCCTGTTGATGACGGATACGAGCCTTTGAGGACATATTTTCCAGATGAAGAAGTACTGCAGATTGGTGGGTTGGAACTAACCGAGGAGCCGGGTTGGAAGCTTTTCTTCGATGGAGCGGCGAACGCAAAAGGAGTCGGAGTAGGGGCTGTACTTATCTCTGAAACAGGACATCATTATCATGTCACTGCTCAACTGCGTTTTCATTGTACCAATAATATGGCCGAGTACGAGGCATGTATCTTGGGGTTGCGGTTAGCGGTGGACATGGATGTACAGAACGTCTTGGTCTTGGGGGACTCGGACCTTCTGGTACATCGGATTCAGGGAGAATGGGAAACCAGAGATCTAAAGCTTATCCCATATCGTCAGTGTTTGCATGATCTGACCAAACGCTTTCGATCAGCAGAATTCAGGCACATCCCAAGGATGCATAATGAGGTTGCCGATGCGTTGGCTACTTTAGCGTCAATGCTACACCATCAAGACAAGGTTCGTGTCGATCCATTACATATTCAGGTCCGGAATCAACATGCTTATTGTAACGTAATAGAGGAAGAGGTGGATGGTGAGCCATGGTTTCACGACGTCAAGGAATACCTCAGGTTAGGAGTATACCCAGAGCAGGCAACTGGAGATCAAAAGCGAGCTATTCGGCGGTTGGCGAACGGATTTTTCATTAGTGGAGGGGTGCTGTACAAGAGAACCCCAGATTTGGGATTGTTGAGATGTATAGATGCAAGTCAAGCCACAACAGTGATGACAGATATACACTCGGGAGTTTGTGGACCACACATGAGCGGATACGTATTGGCAAAGAAGATTCTTCGAGCAGGATATTACTGGCTCACGATGGAGCGTGATTGTATAAGTTTCGTGCGAAGATGCCATCGGTGTCAGATACACGGAGATTTGATTCATTCTCCACCAACTGAATTGCATACAATGTCAGGCACCATGGCCGTTTGTTGCATGGGGTATGGATGTTATTGGACCTATTGAGCCTGCGGCTTCCAATGGTCATAGGTTCATTCTGGTAACGATTGATTATTTTACCAAGTGGGTGGAGGCCAAAACATTCAAATCGGTGACCAAGAAGGCGGTGGTGGATTTCGTACATTCCCACATCATCTGCAGGTTTGGAATTCCAAAGATAATCATCACGGATAACGGTGCCAATCTTAACAGTGGATTGATGAAGGAGGTCTGCCAACAGTTCAAGATCACACACCGAAATTCCACACCGTATCGTCCCAAAGCAAATGGTGCGGTTGAGGCAACAAACAAGAATATAAAGAAGATATTGAGGAAGATGGTAGAAGGGTCTAGGCAGTGGCATGAAAAGTTACCATTTGCGCTGTTGGGTTATCGCACTACCGTCCGGACTTCGGTAGGTGCAACTCCTTACTTGTTGGTATACGGGACTGAAGCAGTAATACCCACAGAAGTTGAGATCCCATCCCTCCGAATTGTCGCTGAAGCCGAGATTGACGATGATGAATGGGTCAAAACCCGATTAGAGCAATTGAGCTTGATCGACGAAAAGAGATTGACAGCAGTATGTCACGGCCAATTGTATCAAAAGAGAATGGCGAGAGCATATAACAAGAAGGTACGTCCCAGGAAATTTGAAGTGGGACAGCATGTGCTGAAGAGAGTTCTACCACATCAGGCCGAAGCGAAAGGCAAGTTCGCTCCAAATTGGCAGGGACCATTTGTGGTGACTAGAGTATTATCCAACGGCGCTCTATGTCTAACTGATGTTGAGGGAAGATGCACCGATATGGCTATCAATTCTGATGCAATCAAGAGATATTATGTGTAATTCTTTAATGCATTTGTCAACGTTTGGTTTCGTTTGTGTGTATTTGGCATTTTTCGGAGAAATGAAATGACAGAGGAAATTTTTCTACTACCCAAACACTCTCACCCTTGTTTTCCCCTTTGAGCCTTAGTTATTCTTTCATATACCCTCTTTCGGAATCACCAAGGAAGATGTGTAACAAAATAGAAAAAGAAACAAAGAAAAGACACAAGAAAAAGTGAACTCTGTTCGACCTGATTCCTCAAAGAAGGATACGTAGGCGCCACACGGCTCGGTCATAATAAAATAAAGATCAAAGATCCCCCAAGCAACAAAACTGGGGCAGAAGTCATTGTTTCGTTTGAAAGATAGTGTGGATCCCGAAAGTTGTAATAAGCTAACCGTTGAGGTTAAACCCCTTTTCTTCAGCCTCACGCGCAAAAACCACATTAAGAACCAGAAAGACCTCTCGATCAGTATTTGAGAAATGCCAAGTCATGTGAATGAAAGCCAAAAGCGACATCCCGACCCTCGATTGAATCCAGGATGCACAAGCCGAAAGGGGATAACGCTCTAGAGGGAATCTCATGGGTGATACCCCACCGCAGGGAAAGAAAGCGTAAATGAGAGAGTCTTAACGGTGAAAACCCTCGCGGGCACCTTAAGGCGACGGGAGATAGAGAGAAATGAGAGAGTCTCATTAGTGAAAACCCTTTGAAGGGCACTGTGAGGTGACATGGCGAGATGGTTACAAGATGTCCGCATGAGACAAGGTTTGGACATCCGTTTACCTCTCGCAGAACGCGGCATCAGAAAGTGATTGACATGAATAGACTGGGTAGTTTAATCTCAAAGGCGCGGCATAACCATTGGATCAGGCACACATTCAGATAAGTTTTCCTATTTTCGAGTTCAGAAAAGTTTTCCTTTTCTTTTGTCGTTTGCGGTCATCATTCTTTTTTTTCGTTCATTTTTCGAAAATTGATTTTTCAAAGCTTACTACCAAGTCTCCCAAAGCAATATAATGAAAATGAATAGGCGTGGAACGAGGCAATAAGGCAGAAGTCATTCCGATAGTAAGATTGGAACGACAGGTTGATTGGAAGGTTCACAGGAATTACGGAGTATGATGGACATATGTGGCACGTCCGAAAGATGATTTCACGCAACAGATCACCGGCTAAAAAGAGTCGGATCAAACCAAAGATTGGAATGAAAGGAAAGATGAGAAACCGTCCGTGGAAAGAGCATCGTCCCCAGCAAGCGTCAACGTCGTCCTCAAAGCTCGAGAGAGGCCAAGCAGCTGAAGGAGAAAAGAAAATGGCCCCAACAAGAGTGGCACGACCACTCACTGCGTTTTGAAACTAACAATTTTTCTTTGATTTAAAGCAGGAAAAGAGGGTTCGTTGGCGGAAAAGCATACCATCCAGAGGTTTATCAAACTGGGGCAGAAAATTTTCTCCTGTTGCGAAAATTTTCTTGAAAGCAAAGACCCAATGGATAAGGGTAGAAAGCCACACAAGATTTCGGGAAATACCAGCTCCGAGCAGAATATTTTTGAGAAAGGCCAGACAACACGATGGGGTGATCTTCGAGCCTGGTATCATCCCCAGCAGTTGTTGGAAAAATGAAACAATGGCTTCGAGACTCCCCCAGCAGTATTATATCCCACAATTTGTTCAAGGAAGCAAAAGTGTGAGTCCCAGAGGAGGTATGGGAAGAAGGAAGAGGAAAAGAGGTCCCCCGCCAGGATAATCCCCGGTCCATAACATTTCAAACCCGGCGAGTCCAAGAGAGAATGAGGGGTGAAGGAAATAAAGAATACTTCCTCAGCAGCATCATCCCTAGCAGATGAGTAAACAGTTCCAAAGATATCCCCAGCAGCCAAAAGAAAAGTAATACGACCCAGGGGAAAGCAATTCCAAGACAAGATAATTCAGAAGAAAAGGTGGCCCAATAGGCGATGCAGGAAGAAGAAATGATACAGAAAGCAAAGGAAGGCGACGTGGATGGGATGGCGTTAGTGAGTAGTTGAAGTCAGGAAGCCCGCCTGGAGAATGGAGTGGCGATTTTCTTTTTGAAATAGTAGTTAAAGTCAGGGAGCCCGCCTGGAGAATGGAGTGGCGAATCTATTTAAAAGTTGTAGTTGAAGTCAGGAAGCCCGCCTGGAGAACGGAGTGGCGATTTTCTTTTTGAAATAGTAGTTGAAGTCAGGGAGCCCGCCTGGAGAATGGAGTGGCGATTTTATTTTGAAGTAGTAGTTGAAGTCAGGAAGCCCGCCTGGAGAATGGAGTGGCGATTTTCTTTTTGAAATAGTAGTTGAAGTCAGGGAGCCCGCCTGGAGAATGGAGTGGCGAATCTATTTAAAAGTTGTAGTTGAAGTCAGGAAGCCCGCCTGGAGAACGGAGTGGCGATTTTCTTTTTGAAATAGTAGTTGAAGTCAGGGAGCCCGCCTGGAGAATGGAGTGGCGATTTTATTTTGAAGTAGTAGTTGAAGTCAGGAAGCCCGCCTGGAGAATGGAGTGGCGATTTTCTTTTTGAAACAGTAGTTGAAGTCAGGGAGCCCGCCTGGAGAATGGAGTGGCGAATCTATTTAAAAGTTGTAGTTGAAGTCAGGGAGCCCGCCTGGAGAATGGAGTGGCGAATCTATTTAAAAGTTGTAGTTGAAGTCAGGAAGCCCGCCTGAAGAATGGAGTGGCGATTTTCTTTTTGAAGTAGTAGTTGAAGTCAGGGAGCCCGCCTGGAGAATAGAGTGGCGAATCTATTTAAAAGTTGTAGTTGAAGTCAGGAAGCCCGCCTGGAGAATGGAGTGGCGATTTATTTCGAAAGTTGTAGTTGAAGTCAGGAAGCCCGCCTGAAGAATGGAGTGGCGATTTATTTTGAAGTTGTAATTGAAGTCAGGGAGCCCGCCTGAAGAACGGAGTGGCGATTTATTGTTGAAGTTGGTTGAGGAAAACGGTAGAGCATAACGGAAATCCCCAGCGTGAATCCAAGTTCATAATCGAAAGGAAGGCAACAAGGATCGGAAAGACAGGTACAAACTTCGAAGGAGAATAGTTCGAAGATTACAAAGGAAGGGACCAACAGTCGGAGTTCGGCAATCAAGATAGGCCGAAATAACAATTGTTAGAAGAGAAAAAGTACGTGAAGAAACATCAAGGCCAGCAGGATGGCAAGGAGCATGACAAGATCAAGTTAAAAAGGATAGATAAGAGTTTGTAATACTGTAACTTAGTCTAGCTTCTTATTTTTTGTTGCTTAGTACGGTGTAATAAGGAGATTAATTGAGCAGTGGCAACAGCAGTAATAGTAGTAGCAGCAGTAACAGCAAGATCGCAACAGTCATGGTAGTCCCAGCTACCAAAACTTCCCGAACTACACTGACCTGATTCCTGTTTAGCCCAGGATATGTAGGCAACCTCTGAAGCAGGGTGCGGTCAACGTTTTCAAAACGCTTCGCAATGGAATACTCGAGCGGGTAAATAATCGTTCATAGTTGCTCACTTATCTTTGCACGGAAACTCTTCGTGTCCCCGAGCAAAGAGGGGCAGCTGTGAGCACGTGATTTTTACCCTACACATGAGTTATGCCTATAAAATCCAAAATAAATGATTTTCCTCATTGTTATAATTTTGTGTGAATTTTGTGTTAGTTGTTTGCATGTTATTTGCGTGTGATAAATGAAAATACAAAAATTGCATCTTTAGGGAATTAATTCGTTTTTCTAGCAATTTAAAGAAAAAATCAAAAAAATTAGTTAGTTTTTAAATTGAAAATTGTCAAAAAGAGGTAATTAGTTTAGTTTTTTAATTAGTGCTTAATAATAATCACAAAGTAGAATAAATACAAAATACAAAAAAAAAACAAAAAAAAAAAGGGGAGGAAAAATACAATACAAGTTATTATAGAGGGGAAAAAAGAAAGGCAAAAGCTTTGGGCCAATCTGCAAAATCCCCAGGCCCATACACCAGCCCCAAACGGTCCCCTACCCAGCGGCCCAAACGATCCCAGCCCAATCCCATCTCCCATCTTTCAATCTGGACCGTTGATGATATTGCATCCAAAGGTCCAGAATATTACACTAATTTTAATTACCCAAACCCATCCCAAAACCCTAAATCACATTCAATTGTTACACCCCGTCAAAGACCAGCCGCCTCCGCCGCAGACCGCCGTCTCCACCCACCGGAAATCGCCTCACGGCGGTTCCGGTGGGCCAAACCTCCCCATTTTTACACCACAACATCCCCATAACCTCCTCATTCCATTCCCGAGCTTAGCTTCCTTCGAATCTCACCCCAATGCCTCAAATATTGAATCAAAGAACGGCCGTCAAACTTCGCCGCTTCCGATTGACCCCAAACTCGTACCAATTGCTCCCCTGACCTTCCTCGTAACTGAACCAAACTTGTTTTGGTTCGAATCCGGCTAGAAATGTTCGAACCCCAATTTGAGCCTAAGAACCCTAGAATTAAAAAACTAGGGATTTCGTCCAATTAAAATGACTTGAAGTTAATAGACTTTAATTGGTATGTTTTCATTTGAAAACATTTCAATTAAAGTCCATTCGACTTCAAAAAATGCAATTTCAAGTCCGTGTAAGCCCGGGTTTGTTCGATTTCGGATTGTCTTCATAAGGTATTTCATTTTTTCTTCTGTTTTATATATTGTTGTGCTCATTGTGTGGTTTAATTGTTCATTCGTTTTTCTGTTTTTATTTCAAATCTTCATTCTTCATCTCCAATAGACCCTTTTATTTGGTCGATCGATTTGCTTCTGTTTGATTGTATGATGATATTTGTGATTGAGTGCGCGTATGCGATTCGATTATCAAAGTAGAACCATGTTCCTACATTACCTTGTTCTCTCCCGAGACACTGTGGAATCCGAGATGCTGTGGAATCAAAATCTTATCTAGTCGATTGTGTGTTATCGATTCTAGGTGTTATAATCGATTAAACGAATATCGTCGAATAGTTATAAAATTTTGTTTAAAACAGTAGGACATTAGTGTTAATACCAATCAATTCCATGTTTGAACTACTGTCGAATTGAAGTTGAATTGTAATGTTTCGAATTAGGAATTCGAATTGGTTATAGCTGAATTGGGACCATATGGTTTAGAGTTAATTCAAATGAACACAGCCAGCATGTTTGAGGGACTGTCAGTAGGTCTGATTGTCACTGTGTGTGCAGTGTAATTGGAAAACAGAAGTAACATGGGAGCCATCTGGCAGGGTTAGGGGTTTTGAATAGAAAAACAGGCTACTAGTACGCTTTTGGATTAAAAAAATGAGATTTAGACATTAAGTGATGGGCTGGGCAGAGAATATTAGGGCAAGAAGTTTTTTTTACACTGTGAAGTGCTCTTAAGAGCTGGACAATCAGTGCACATGTGCAGGGAAACAGGCTGGCCTGGCTCTTAGTTTTGGATATAAAAGAGAATAGGAGAGGAACTGTGGGGGGGGACTGATTCCAGTGATTTGATTTTTCTTCTTCTTTTGATAATTGACAAGTTTGTCTCTGAAGTTTCGTTGGATTCCATTTGGTATTCAAAGAAACATACAGATAGAAGCAGAAATACATACACATATCAACACTGTGTTACTGTTCCATTGGTGTTTGGCTACTGTTTGTTGCTGTTGCTTCTGTTAGTTTGTGGTGTTCGTTTTTCTGTTGCTATCTAGGAGTTGAAGTTTCAGTTGACTCTAGAACTGAAGGATAGTTGGCACTTCTCTGTTTCTTTTCTGTTATATACACGGACTCAATCAATAGGCAGAACTTTGGTGGTGTGGTTTGTTGTTTGAAGTCATTTGGGATTCAATCAGTTGGGTGCACAAGTTTTTGGGGCATTTCAGAGGTGTAGGGGTTTGGTTGATTGGGAATTCTCTGTTGATTATCTTTGGAGTATTCGAACTCTCTGTCATTGGTTTTTCTTCTTGAAATCTGATTGTTGGGAGTGTTTGGTTACTGTTTGGTTACTGCCAATACTGTTGGTTGCCACTTTGTTCATTGCTCACTCTTCTTTCTTCTTCCGTATTCCAGGTACACATCTCTGTCATTGTAGTGTCTTGGTTCGAAAAGAATGAAGCTTGAAGCTCCCTTTTAAGTCTGCTGAATACATATAGATGTCCACAGTTCTTATACTTGTTATGTTTTGTTATTCTTTAATCAAGTTTGTATTGCTGATTTTGGCTATGAAAGATGTATTTAGATCAAAGATACACTATCATTAGATATGTACGTAAACCTGAATCATTCTGCTGAATCTTTGATCAATATTCTCTATTCATGTGCGTAATCTCAAATCTGTTAATACTAGGCCCTATGTTAAAAGTGAGATTAGCTATTTGCTTAAGTAGAAAATTTAAGGTAATTTGAACACCCGTGAAGAATGATATCTTGAACTTGCGAAAACATACGACAGTGGCTCTTTGAGGATTATTTGAATTCGAAGTAAGTTCTTTCCATATAATTGTCCACCATAGACTCAAACCTACTCACTTAATTAACTAACCGTATGTTTGCTTGAATTGGTTATAGTTGAGTAGGATTTTGTCACATTGTAGGAATTAGTGAGTTATTACTCGACTGGATGACTAATTAGATTAAAGGAATCGGGGGTGCATTTCATGTGACCCGACCCCAATTTTGAACAAGATTAAATAAAGCGTGTCAGGAACCACAGGCGCATTTCATGTGGTGTGGCTCGTAACAAGTTTTAAATAATTTGGAATCAACTCCTAAATAAATACAGCAGGATGTAGCTCGCTTTATATTTGAATTAGAGATGCGCCTCACCCAATAGTTACACAAATCGCAAGGCCCTCATAAAGGTACATATAAAATACTTAGATTTCGAGATGTGTCGTTTCTTAGCGAATATCATGGCCTTCTCAAAAGTGTAAATAAGTAATCGCTCTAGGCGCGCATTTTAATTCTACCTTCTTAAATACGGGTGTGCATTTCATGCGACCCAAATCCAAATCCAAAAAAATGTTGAATAAGAATGTGTCGAGGATCCGGGTGCATTTCATGTGACGTGATTCGAAACATATTTTTAGGCAACTTTCTCTCTCGTAAATCATAATAATAATAAAAGCGGTAAAGGGATATTAATTTGCACTAAGTACATGACTGTAAAAAATCAGATAAATGAGCCGAACACGACAGTTGAGCGACCGTGCTAGAACCACGGAATTCGGGAATGCCTAATACCTTCTCCCGGGTTAACAGAATTCCTTATCCGGATTTTTGGTTCGCGGACCGTTAAATAGAGTCAAACCTTTCCTCAATTCGGGTTTCAAACCGGTGACTTGGGAAACCATAAATCTCCCAAGTGGCGACTCCGAATCTCTCAATAAATGAATCCCGTTTTGGTTGTCCTTTAATTGGAAAAACTCTCTTTTATATTTTGCGCCCTCGCGGGTAAGCGTAAAAAAGAGGTGTGACAACGTTCAGGCCCTAGCCAATCGGCTAGTGAGGTTGGATATATAGCCAAGTCGAGTGTGGCTTGTGTTATTTCTCGATCTTCTTTATATGATCGCATCAGGGAGCGACAGTATGATGACCCACATTTGCTTGTCCTTAAGGACAGAGTGCTGCACAATGATGCTAGGGATGTGACTATCGACAGTGATGGTGTTCTGAGGATGCAGAGTCGTATATGCGTGCCCAATGTAGATGGCTTGCGGGAGTTAATACTAGAAGAGGCACACAGTTCGCGGTACTCTATTCACCCAGGTGCCGCAAAGATGCACCAGGACTTGAGATAGCACTACTGGTGGAGAAGGATGAAGATGGATATTGTTAGGCATGTAGCCAAGTGCCTCAACTGCCAGCAGGTCAAGTATGAGCATCAGAGACCGGGCGGTGTTCTTCAACGTATGGTTATTCCCGAGTGGAAGTGGGAGAGGATCACCATGGATTTTGTTACTGGGCTCCCTCGAACTTCGAGGAAGTTTGATTCAGTATGGGTGATTGTTGATCGGCCGACCAAGTCCGCACATTTTATCCCAGTTTGTACTACTTACTCATCGGTGCGATTAGCGGTGATCTTTATTCGGGAGATTGTCAGGTTACATGGGATCCTAGTGTCTATTATATCTGACAGAGGCATTCAGTTCACTTCTCAGTTTTGGAGAGCATTTCAGCGGGAGACGGGTACGCGGGTTGAGTTGAGCACCACATTTCACCCTCAGACAGACGGGCAGTCTGAGCGCTGTGAGCACATGATTTTTGCACTAGGCAAACAAAATTCCAAAATTAAAATAAAATAATATTTTTGAGTGTAATCGCATGTCTTGTTTGAAATTTAATGCATTTTATGTGTTTAAATAATTAAAATAAGAAAATCAAAAAATATATAGGTTAAATACATGCATTTTGAATTAAGTAGTTAAAAGAAAATCAACAAAAAGAGCATTAATAGCGGAAATTATGGAAAAAATAGTAGAAAATTTACAAAGAAAAATCAAAAAATTAGTGAAAGTAGGAAATTGAATAATTTATAAATACAAAAGAAGAGAAAATAAAATACAAAAAAGAATATACATAAAAATAATTAAAACATCAGAAAAATACAAAATACATATTGGTGTAATTGCATTGGGCCAAAGTAATTCCAAATTAGTGGCCCAAAACACCCAAGCCCAAGAGTCCGGTCCAGGCCATCAAGTGATTAGTGATCTCAGCCGTTCGTTGCACCAAATCCAACGGCTGAGAATCAATCCGGATTTAATTCAATTAGTTAAGTGTGAGATCGAATCTCCGTCGTCCGTTTGAATTGATCTAATGGTCAATAGCCCGGGCTTCATTTGACACAAAACGACGTCGTTTTAGTAACGTTGTTGATGGCCGTTGATCTTCATCAAACCAACGGCCCAGATCACCTCAACCTCCCCGACTATATAAAGCTTTGGTCTGCCTGAGACCAGCCATTTTCAAGAAATCCTAACCCTAGCCGCCTCCTTTCTCTCTTCTCCTTCTTCATCTTCTTCCTCACCTTCTTCTGCAAACCCTCGTCGGCCATGGAGGCCACCACCCTCTACGGTGGTCTCCGGCCATCCCCTTCACCTCACTTCTCTTCTTCTTCTTCTTCTCCACCTCAAACACATCTCAGAGCCTTGACACCCTAAAACAAAACCATGTTCTTGATCTGCCGGTCACCGGAACCTACCTCCGGTGACCACAAAACTACGAGATCCTTCTCCAAACAAACGCCAAAAGAACCGCCTTGGTCCGATCTAACCCCTCACAATACTGGTTTCCTTCGAACATCCCTATATCCCGTCGAATATCCAAAAAGAAGTCGTCGGAACCCTAACTTCGGCAACTCAAACCTAAAACCTTCTTCAAGATCTTACCTTTACCCTCCCCTGAATACCCCCTCCAAACCAAAAACCTTAAAGATTTCGTCTTGAAGTCTAAAAAAGGAAAACCAGAAAGAAATAAAGAAAAAAAGGAAACAAAGAAAAAGTCTGAAAGAGACTAAAAAAAAAGAGTGAAAGGGGAAGCTCAGGGGACAGGCCCTGCAAAGCTAAGTACCCTCGCCCTCTTCTGTGATTTGTCTGCTTCCGTTGTTTGTTCATATTCATGTTTTCCCTTGTTTCATAGCTTTTGTCCTGATGTTTCTGTTTATTTTTCTTTTAGAGCTTGATATCTTGTGCTTCATCTATTAGTATTAGGGTTTTCAACTTGTTCATTGTTCATATCGTTCTTCTGTTTTGTTTATTTTAAATCATGTTCTGTTTCTTCTGAGTTAAAAAGATCTATCTTTTCTTCTTCATCTTCTTGGTATTGTTGTTATCGATCTGTTAGTTTTCAACAGCATGATTGTTCCTCTCTTTATGATTCTTTACATGTTTAGTTGTCTAGTCATCGTTATTCATCTCTTATACTAGGTTTATCTTGCTTGTTTGGATTTTTGTTCTGATTTGAAGACTTGACTTGGATATCTTTATTTTTCTTTGTCTTTGTCCTCTATTAGTATTAGGCCTCTCCATCTTGTTGGTCTTCGACATCTCCTTTGCATGTTTAAGTTTTGACTCTCATTCTGTATTAGTCTTCTTTGTTAGCTCTCAATAGTTTGAACGATTCTTCTCTTCTGGTTCTTTTCATGCTTAGTTTAGTGCTAGGATTAGTTGTTGGTCTCCAATATTAAGGTTGTTTTACTTTATCTTTGTTTATTCCCCTAAATCTCCTGATTAAAACCAGGATTCTTCTTGAATGTTTTGTTTTTGCCACTTCTTCTGTTCCTTCATCTGCTAAAATAAGCATGATTAACTGATTTTGCTTCTTTCTCTGTTACTTGGCATGATAGACATTTGGATTTTTCTTTACTGTTTTCCCGTAATTCTTCTATCCTTTATGTTCATCTTATATCTATCAAAGCCAGGGTTAGTACTTGAAAATAGATCTTGGCTACCATGTCTATGTTATTCTATGGTCCTTGTGTCTAAAATGAGTCATGTTTTATCTATTATTTACTGTTTGTTAGAGCTTAGCTTCTGTGAATGTCCATGCTCATGAACTTTGAAGATTTTGGGGTTTTTCAATGTATCATCTAACATAAACTAGTTGTAATTAAGTCTAATTGATATTGATTGGCACTTTGCCACATGGAATTGGGTTATGTGAATTGATTGATTAAGATTCAACACTATCAAATTTCCCCTTCTGAGTTTTACTTGATTGATTCACAATGTTTGATCCCATGTGGCTATGTGTGCAATTGCATATTGAAATGACTGAGTTTGCAATAGTTCTCGTTAGTGTGGGCATGTGATTAATACTCATTAACTTTAGGGGAATTGGTTATAGCTGTCATAGTACTAAGTTCCAGAAGATGGCTCGTTTTGAAATAGTTTTATAATTGAAAATCAAATAACAATAGGCTATAAGATGAATAAATGACCAAAGAGTGGTCAATTTTGCAAATTGACCAACTCTACAAGGTCCAGTGCACTGGCCCACCTTAAAAAGGCTGGTTGTGCAACAAATGGTGCAAGTCTGCAAGTACAGACTCACCAAGGCTCATTTGAGCCCTGAAACACAGGTGGCTA
This sequence comes from Nicotiana noctiflora, assembly GCA_032618575.1. NCBI lineage: Eukaryota > Viridiplantae > Streptophyta > Magnoliopsida > Solanales > Solanaceae > Nicotiana > Nicotiana noctiflora. The sequence goes on along the minus strand of JASVEL010005372.1, from coordinate 158,706 downwards.
GGTCCGCAAAGACCTTAGCCCAGCCTGTGTTCAGTTAAATAGGCTAATTATGTAAAATATTGGCTAAGTCTGCAAGTTCAGACTTGCCAAGGCTCATTTTGAGCCCTGAATCACAGATGGCTAAGTCTGCAAAGGCTTGGGCCCAGCCTGTGTTCAACAAATGGGTTCAATTACCCAAGCCAAGTCTCAACTTGAGATTGGCTAAATCTTAAATAGGTTAAATACAATAATAAAGCAGGCTAGTCCTGCAATTAGTTTAAAAATGAAATAAAAAGGTCTTAATTAACTGAAAATGAAACAAAAAGAGGTTAAAATTGAAATAGTACCTTAAAGTAGAACTGGCCAGTCCTTAAATACCAATGCAAAGACTGGCTATTAGTTAAATAAACCCAAGAATGCTGAAAACCTGACCTAGGTAGGTCGGGTAAATCAGCAATGTCACTAAGGGTATAAAAGGAAACCAAATTGGTAAAATAGTGAATCACATAGAACACATAGGGATATGGGAGTCATTTGTACCCCTGATTTCTGCAATTTTGCAGAGATTAAAGGGTATAATGGTCTCCCTAAAAAGGGAAATCAGTAAAAATCTTTAACCCTTAGGGATACTTCGGTAAAAGCTTTAAAAAGGAATCTAATAGAACCTTCCAGCACATGCTGGAAGGGATTTGATAACTGAAAATGGGGTCTAAGTGTAAGTTTAGCAATTTTTAAAGGGGAGAAGTGGGATTTAATCCCATTCTTTCTCCCCAAGAAATTTGCCATTTCTACACCTATATATACCCCCAAAAAGAGTGAAATGAGGGCTGGCTTTTGATAAGAAAAAGTTCAGAGAAAAAATATATTAGTAGCTAGTAGTTTTTTCTGCATTGGAGGTAGCAGTCACTCGTTAAGCTTATTTGTGTGTGGATTTTCTGCTCGAGTTTTCGCTTGGATCTCTGTTTGCTATTGCTGTGGTTTTTTGTTCGTTGATATTCAATCTCCCACTGTTGCATTGCTGCTTGAGTCTGTTGCTGAATTACTTGCTTAATCCCCTAGAACTCATTGGTTTCTACTTGCTGATTCAGGTACACTTCTATTCAAAATGAAGTTATAATAGAATTGCTGAAATAAAATGAAGTTCCAGCTTGATTCATACATTATATTGTATTTTGTAGTTTAATATCTTCGTAGTTGTTTAGTATTAGCTTAGATCTGTAATATTGATGTAGTATAGTGTGTACAAGTAGAAAAACAAAAAACAAATAGTGTAATAGCTAGTATATCAGTGGTAGTATAGTAATAGTAGTAAATCACTTAGTTAAATAGGTAAAACCTTTAAAACAAGGTCGAATGATTCTAATAGGAATCGCTAACAATAAGCTCGGCCAATTCACATAGGTAATCTGATTTGAAACTAATAGCTAGTTTAAATGGGATTTACGGAGAAACAGTTAAAATAAAGTAGTAATTCGATTAAAACCAGATTTGTGGGATCAGATAAGCTTTGTTTGTACTAATATCAGTAATCAATCACGTCTATAAACTCACATATGGAGGCAAACTAGTTCGAAAATGGGAAAAATAGTTAACAGAAGTGATGAGGTATTCACAACTAAGTATGTGATAATGAACTAGTATAAGTCGTAGAGAATCCAGTAACTTAGCCTTGTGTGTATACCATTAATCAATTAGTCTTAGGTTATTTGGTTAGCATTAGCTCTATTCGGACTGATTAAATAAAGCTTCACATAGTTGAACAACTTCTTTCTCTTAATTCATTAGCTCAATAGTTTCAATGCTGGTTAAGTCATATAGCAAAAATAAAAGAATTCGAATAGTTGGTGCTTATATATAATAGTTAGTCATAATCAAGGGTCAACATGGATTATCTTGTACATTGACTTCCCTTTTCTGATAAATAAAAATATTCTGATTTCATTTTTATTTTTGTATATTTGTTTCATTTACATCTCTATTTTAATTACTTTAAAAGAGTCTGGGCCTGATAATGTAGCGTGGGCCTCGACTATGCTTGTACGTTTGCTGGGCTATCAAGTGAAAGCCCAAGTTGGATCTGGGTCTCTAATACCTGGACGCGTTTTATAATGTATTAAAGCTCATTCCAGAGATCCAGGCCCAATAACAACAGAAATAACATGGGCCTGGACTCATTTTTTTAGAATTGTTTAGTACAAAAAAATGGCTAAGGAAAAAACATATATATAAAAAATATAGTTAAACGATAGGGTTGGACTCTAAAGTATAATTGGGACGATCCTCGCACAACACTAAATAGCGGGGCCCCCTTTTAATAATGAGATAATTTATAAATAGACCCGGGAAGGCTACTAGTAAACTTCATAGCCTCTCCCAAAAGAATTAAAAGCCGATATACTCTATTAGGCACGATTTAATATACCTTCCTTATGAACGAGTGTGCACTTGGTTCAACTCAAATCCTAAATCCCGGCAAAGCCGAAATGTACCAAAAGTCACAGGCGTACTGGTTGCGATGCGACTCGAGGTGCATTTTTGCGATGTTGCAATTCTGTAAAATATTAAAGTAAAAGCACATACGTATTGTTAAAATCTATAACAAGTCAAACAAGATTCGAGAACGATGATTGAGCGACCGTGCTAAAACCACGGAATCCGGGAATGCCTAAAACCTTCTCCCGGGTTAACGGAGTTCCTTATCCAGGTCTTTTTTTCACGGACTGTAATAACAGAGTCAATTTCCTCGGATTCGGAATTAATTGGTGACTTGGGACACCCTTATTTTCTCAAGTGGCAACTCTGATAATTTAATAAAAATCCCGAACCGATTGTCCTTTATGTGGAAAAACTCCTTCCTCTTTGTTATTATATCCGTCTCGGGTATTTGAACATCGAGGTATACCCTACGTATCTTTCCAAACGGATCGTACAAAAGCCTTTTTTCAGGCGTACATTTTGTGGCGTAGTAAAAAGGGAGGTGTGACAGCTCTGGCGACTCTGCTAGGGATACCCAACCCAGATCTTCGGTTTCAGGGTTTAAGAACTCGAGCTCCTTAGTATTGCTGCTCTTGATATTACTTGACTTTGTTATATGATTTGAACAACATGCTATATGTTTTACCGCTTTGATACTACGTGGATTATATATAAAACTGTGCCGAAAACCCTTCTCTTCTTCACCTCCGGGGATGTGCTTGCTGGTTGAGACTCCCCTTTCTATTAGGTTACACAAAAACTAAGAAACAGAGGTCGGATAAGTTACAAAGCCGATTGACTCCGCGAGTCACCGGTACGTAGCCCCCTCCTCGATTCGAGTTGTCCGCTCGGGTACACGGTCTAGCACTCTGTGAAACTATAAGATGTTGAACATAGGTCTAGGACGATTATTTGCATCATATCTGACTTAGGGGACTCAACAGAGGGGTTGGGTCCGTCTAGGACAGGTGACCAGGTATTTAAAAGACAGAGCATATTATGTGTTGCATTTTATTGTCCTTGATCGTTATGCGGACCGGCAAAATTCCCGAGGATAGAAAAGTGTTCAAAAGAAAAGAGAGAAAAATTGGAACTAATGAAAAAAAAAGAGTGTATCCAGAAAATCTAAAAATTTGAAAAAAATGGCTTTGTTGTTGAAATAATTGGTCAACTAATCTGACCGAACTATGCAGGTTTGATTCTCGCCATTAGGCGGGATACGTAGGCAACCCTTGAACGGGTCCAACCACACCTTTTTAGAAAAAGACCAAAAATATTTTCTTGTCAAATAATCGGAGTGATCACTATTTTTGGAAACGGCCGAATATTCCGAAAGGACGCCGGAAGGCTGTTTTGGCAAAAATGGCCGCTTCGAGAGTCATGTCTCTTTCAATAATGAAAATTTTATTTGAAAAAGATTTTTTTCTCTTTTCTAAATAAAGTCGTCTTAATAAATGTGCAGGATGAGCACAATACAGAATGAACCCTTCCCCTTAATGAATAAAATCCCTTTGGAGATGAGACTATGGTGGAACGAAATGGGGATAGAAGGTCAAAACTGGATCAAAGGTTACTTAAAGGACCTCGCGGGGTTATTGGACATAATATCTTGAGGTGAAATAATTAGAGAATTGGTCACGTATTGGGATCCTGCACACAATGTACTACATCTTCCGAACTTTGAACTCACTCCCACTCTAGAGGAGATTGCTTTGTACATAGGGAAGAATGAGGTCCCCTTGAAAGGAAAATACCCGGTAGCCCTGAGAGCAGTAACGGTGCACCGCTTCTTGGATTCTTTGAAAATTGTAGGAATGTCCACAACGAGGATTTAGCCAACGGATGTTTCTCCCTGAACTTCATTTATAGTAGATATGGACATATCGGGGGTTTTAATGACTCCACGAACAAGCTTTGTAGCAAGTCCAACCGAGCAAAATGGGAGGAGCATCGACGGTTTGCTTTCTTAGTGGCATTTCTCGGGGTTATCATATTTCCGAGAAAAGAAGGGCACATCAATATAAAGGATGCCGGGGTAGCACGCACTTTGGTAGTACAAGATAATTGTACTTTGGCACCAATGATTTTAGCAGACATCTACCGTGCCTTGACTGCATGCAAAGTAGGGGCCAACTTCTTTGAGGGATGCAACTTGATTTTGCAAATATGGTTGATCGAACATCTATGCCATCATCCTTCGTTCTCAAGCTATGGGCCGACTGGAAAAACGTGCCTTGAAGAATTTTACACGAGAACAAAAGAAGTTAAGTTACCAGAGGGAGTAAAGGATTGGATTTCGCATCTACGATCATTGACCGACAGCCAGATTGATTGGACATATGATTGGTTACCTCTCGACGAGGTGATTTATATACCGACAGAAGGGTCACACTTTTTGATCATGGGTTTAAAAAGTATCCAGCCTTATGGCCCATACAGGGCACTGCGGCAGCTTGGTAGATGTCAAGTTATACCAAAGGATGGGACCTCAGTTCACAAGTGATAGAGATTAGTCCAGATGGGCAATTCCCGGAAGCAAAGGTCCGTCAGATTTGGAATGAATGTCAGAACTTGAAGGTAGATACTTGTGTGCAGAACAGAGCTCGGGGTGAAGTGTCGTCCGGGTATTCCGCATGGTATCGACGGGGTATTAAGCACGACAGGCCTTCGAAAAGACCTCACTTGCAATATCTGGTGGAGCAATCTAAAGAAAACGGGAATTGGGCGGCCAAAGAAAGTGAATATAAGGCCTAGATCAGCTTGCTGGAAAAACAGTTGAGAGATCTCCAGTTTGAGAGCGGTTTGCAGGCAGCATCCGATGAAGGAGAGAAAAAGCAGCTGAGAAAAGAGAATGAAATGCTGAAGGCTCAAATTGCTAAAATGAAAATTGCATCCAAGACCCCTGTTCGCTTAGCCCGAGACGAGAAATTGATTGAAACTCTTCGGCGTAAGGTGAATGACTATAGCTTTGACTTAGACAAAACAGAAAAAGAGTTAGTCAAGGCTCGGAAGCAAATGGCCAAAGATGCCGAGGAAAGAGCCAAGTTGGTTCAGCAGCTACAGGATAAGCATGAATTTGAGGTAGCTTGACTGAGAAAGAAGATTGTTACAGCCACTGTCAGAAGTAACAAGGTCATCAAAGATCTCGAAGAAGAAAGAGAACATTGTTACACGACTATGGCTCAGGTTAGAGTTTGAGCTACAACAAATACAAAAGGAGAACCAGCGCACTTTAGATGCTCGCACCGAACAGGTCAGTAGATTGCTTCAAGAGAAAGGGGTTATTCGAGAAAGAATTGTTCATATTGCTCAGTACATCACCCGGAAGAGCCAGCTATGTGAAGACATGTCCCAAGCAACATTTGTGTCAGCAATGAAGTTCTTTGTGCAGCAAGTCATGTACGATCTGGATAGGCTCCAAAAGGGATTAGCATATAGGGCCTCGGCAAGACCGAATGATGTCTCGCGGGCACTAGGAGCATTAATGTATTCTTAGGGCATGTATTCTGTATTTATATTTCTTTGCATTAGTAGTACAACACCATCTTGTAAACCGATATTTTGAACTATCAATGAAAATCAAGAGTTGTTGTCAATCCTTTTTCTTTATGTCAATTCTTTATTTACGATAGGCAAATAAATAGAAACGCGAATCAATAAAAAAATAAGGAAAAAAGAAAAGAGAGAAAGGAAAAAGAAAAAGAAAAAGGAAAAGAAAAAAAAAATAAAAAGGAAAAAAAAAGAAGAGAAAAGAAAAAAAAAGGAGAATGATGAGATTGGTTCAAAATAAAATGAAGGCCGGGATGATGCATGACGATCTAAGGAAAATGTGTTTATTCCAAATCGTTGCATCTTACCTCTTTATGTGCTAACCACTAACAGGTGTTGCTATTTATGAGATTCAGATTCTAGCTGGCAACTGACATTCTGGCTACTCATCCCTACAACACAAGATCTAAGACAATGACAAAGGTCGTGTCACAAGAAATTGAACCAACAGTCATGGACCCCGTCCAAGAGAAAGAAGTTGTGGACGTGACAGGAATGAAAGAAGAAATGTACAAGCTTAAACAACAGATGGCTGAGATGTACCATGCTTGGTCGAGGGGTCAACCCTTACCCACTTATCCCGCTAACCCAGCATACATCCCTCCAGCCAATCCCAACCCTGAGCCACCCACTATGAACTCGTCCTCTACATATCCAGACTATCACCACTACTATGCCTCCACCTCTCAAGTACCACCACCACTGTCAAAACAAGTGCCACCCCAACCACCCCAAGTTGCCCCGGTATATGTAGCACCTCCACCCGCCGCCTTGCACAAGTTATCCAGTGAGCCGTTGTTCCATGTATAAGACATCTACTACCACCCACCTGAACCAACCTTTCGACAACATGAGTCTCACACTCCATTGATGGATGAAATCGAAGAGAAACCTGTCAGGAACTTAGAACATGAGGAGATGGCCAGGAAAATGAGGAGTTTGGAGCAGTCCTTTCGTAACATACAAGGGCTATGAGGACAAGTAAGTGTGGCGTACAAAGACCTATGTCTATTTCCAGAAGTGCAACTCCCTATCGGGTTCAAGTTTCCGAAGTTTGACATGTACAGTGGACACGGAGATCCGGTGGCCCATCTTAGAGAATATTGCAGTAAGATGCGGGGCGCATGGGGAAGAGATGAGCTTTTGATGGGATACTTTAGTCAAAGTTTAAGTGGTTCTGCATTGGAATGGTACACGCGCCAAGATCACACCAGATGGTCCATCTGGGATGATCTCACACAAGCATTTGCTAACCATTTTTAGTATAATTTGGAAATCAAACCGGATAGGTTGTCACTCACTAAGGTGGAAAAGAAACCTGGTGAAAGCTTTCGAGAGTACGATTTTAGGTGGAGAGAACAGGCGGCGAGGGTGGATCCGCCGATGAAAGAAAGTGAAATGGTAAATTGTTTCTTGCAGGCTTTGGAGCCTACCTACTATGGACATCTAGTGTCATCCATTGGAAAGAATTTTAATGAAGTTGTAAAAATGGGAAGTTTCGTGGAAGAAGGATTGAAAACTAACAAGATTATGAATTTTTCAGCGATCAAGGCCACAAATCAGGCCATCCAGACAGGGAATGGAGGAACCATTGGGAAGAAGAAGAAAGAAGAAGTGTCGGTTGTGGAGAGCACACCCTGCAATCGTAGCCACTACCATCACCCACCACGACCATATCAGCCGTACCCACTAACCCCATACAACCCACCAACATCATACAACCCACCTCCACCATACTACCCACATACTACCCCACACTACCATAATCCTCAAGCCCAAACTTATCCACCACCACCACAGGTATGGCGAGCCCAGGCCCCATAGAATGTTTATCACACACAAAATACCTACCCCTCTTCTAAAACTTACAAAAACCCGAACAAACCCAACTTCAGGCCCGACCCGGAGATGAGGAATAAAAATCAGACGAAGAAAACATTCACCCCGTTGGGGGAATCCTATACTAGCCTCTATCACCGATTGAAGGAATTGGGGATGTTGAGCCCGATAGAATCAAAGCTTCCGAACCCACATCCTAGGAATATTGATCAGTCGGTCAGGTGCGAGTATTTCTCCGGGGCACCGGGGCACGACACTGAAAAATGTTGGCATTTGAAGACTGCTTGCTATTCAAGAGCTCATTGATAGTCAGAGGATTGAGGTACAGGCTCCAGAGGCTCCGAACATTACTCAGAATCCACTGTCGGCTCATCACGAAGCACATATGATAGAGTTGGCACAAGAGGAGAGCAGCCGGAAGCCATCCCAGTCGGTCATGATGATAAAGGCCAGCAGCAAAGCAGAAAAGGAAATTGAGAAAGGAAAAATGATAGCTGAAGAACCAGTGAAAAAGCAACCAGCGGTGGAGACTTTGAAAGTTGTGGTGCCAGGTGTGAAACCAGTGTTGACGGGTGTTTTAAAATGAAAGTTGTAACCAATGGAAATGTAAGTAAAAGTTGGCTTGCCTAGATTCCATTAGTAGGAGCCATCACAACTCCCGATGGTGGGAAATTTGGGTTGTGACAAGTTGGTATCATAGCTCTAGGTTGCACAGGTCTCACAACTCACGAACAACCTTAGTAGAGTCTCAGGGATCGGTACGGAGACGTCTGTATTTATCCCCCAGAGGCTACAGAGTTAGAAAAAAATTCACCTTCATTTTTTCCTATCGTGCGAATTTGTTCTTCAAATGTTAATTGAGCTTTACTCTGTTATTCCACAGATGGCAAGAACACACACTTACTTATCTGTTGATCAAAAACCGGAAACCCCGGCAGCAGCTCCTGCTAGGGGCAGAGGCCGAGGCTGGGGCAGAGCTCAGCCCCGAGCAACAACACCAGCGGCAGAACCTCGGATTCGTGTTGAGGAAGAGGTTCCGGCTCCAGCAGCTCCAGTGGGCCCAGCTCATATCCCAGAAGGGTTCATTGCTACCTCAGTTCTCCAGGACGCTCTGGTCCAATTGGTAGGCTTTATGGAAAGTTTCATTCGAGTGGGTTTACTTACAGTGGTTTACCTAGCTGTGGCAGGTTTGGCAGACGCAGCGGCTCAGGCCGAAAGTGAGGCCACGTTTCAGGAGACGGCCAATGTGGGCCGTAAAGATGAGATGGTTTTTCCACAAGGAGGCGGACGTAGGTCGGATAAGAGGCTCCGCCACGCAAGCAGATTCAATGGTACCTCGTCTGGAGGTAGAGGTGATTATGGCAGCAGCCATGCTCCCAGGACCTTTCAGTCAGCTTTTCCTGTCACTCAAGCCGCTTTAGGTGGTCGTTTAGGTCGATCATAGCAGTACAGTTTCCTCAGCTGCAACATTCGCATAGGTGCTATGAGTGTGGGATATTAGTCACATCATGAGACATTACCCGTTATTAAGAGGTGCTCAGCCGCACCAACAGGATTCTCATGCTAGGATTGAGGCCCCAGTTGCTACACAACCTGCCCGGCCAACTAGAGGTGGTGGCAAAGGTGTTAGAGGTGGAGATAGAGGTCTTAAAGGTGGAGCTCAGGTCGTTAGAGGTAGGCCAGGGGCTGAGTCTTCAGGTGCAGACATTACAGGTACCAATTGTGAATTTGTATTGGAAATACTTCAGTGTTATTTTACCATGGGTTTACATATTCGTATGTGTCCTCCTATTTTGCACCGTACCTAGTTCAGCCTAGTAATCCACTAGGTGTTCCTGGTCATATGTCTACACCAGTAGGTGATTATATTGTGGTCGATCGAGTTCATCGGTCATGTATTGTGGTGATTGAGGGTCTTGAGACCCGTGCTGATTTATTGCTCTTAAATATGGTGGACTTTGATATTACATTAGGTATGGACTGGTTATCTCCATATCATGCTATCTTTGATTGCCATGCTAAGACTGTGACCTTAGCTCTGCCGAATTTGCCTCGTATAGAGTGGAAAGGAATTTCTGGTCATACTAGCCGCAATGTGATTTCTTATGTTAAGGCTCGGCGTATGGTTGAAAAAGGGTGTTTGGCTTATCTAGCCTATGTCCGTGATTCTAGTGTTGAGGTTCCCTCTATTGATTCCGTACCCGTGGTTTGCGAGTTTCCTGAAGTTTTTCCTTTAGACCTGTCGGGTATGCCACCCGATAGGGATATCGATTTTTGCATTTATTTGGCTCTGGACACTCAGCCCATTTCTATTCCACCATATCGCATGGCTCCGCCAGAGTTGAAGGAATTCAAGGATTAGTTGCAAGATTTACTTGAAAAAGGGTTCCATAAGACCCCATATTTCGTCGCGGGGTGCGCCAGTAATATTTGTAAAGAAGAAAGATGGTTCAATGAAAGTGTGCATTGATTATCAGCAGTTGAACAAGGTTACTATCAAAAATAAATATCTACTTCCGTGGGTTGATAATTTATTTGACCAGCTTCAAGGTGCCAAATTACTTTCAAAGATAAACTTGAGATCAGACTACCATCAGTTGAAGATTTGGGTATCTTATGAATTCTTGGTCATGTCTTTTGGGTTGAAAAATGCCCCAACAGCTTCTATGGAATTAATGAATCCAGTATTCTATACTTATTTAGACTTGTTTGTAATAGTCTTCAATGATGACATATTAATATTCTCCTGCAGTCAGAAGTAGCATGCGCGACATCTCATAATGGCTCTTCAGACTCTGAAAAATAGCCAACTATATGCAAAATTTTCAAAATGTGAATTTTGGCTAACTTCAGTTGCATTCCTGGATCATATTGTGATGGCAGCAGGTATTCAGGTCGATCCAAAGAAGATTGAGGCTGTCAAGAATTGGCCTAGACTGATATAAACCATCAAGATTCGGAGTTTCTTAGGATTAGTAGGTTATTATCAGTGGTTTGTGCAGTGGTTTTCATCTATTGCAACCCCACTGACCAAATTGACACAAAAAAGTGTCTAGTTCGAATGGTCCAATGAATGTGAGGTGAGCTTTCAGAAGCTCACGACACCATTGACCACAGCACCGGTATTAGTCTTGCCTACAGGTTCGGGACTTTATATTGTCTATTATGATGCTTCCCGTATTGGGCTTGGTGCAATGTTAATGCGGGATGGCAAGGTTATTGTCTATGCTTCAAGGCAATTGAAGATTTATGAAAAGAACTATCCAGTTCATGATTTGGAATTGGCGGTGATTGTTCATGCATTGAAAATCTGGAGGCATTATTTGTATACTGTGGCATGTGAAGTATACACCGATCACAAGAGTCTTTAATATCTTTTTGAATGGAAGGAGTTGAAGTTGAGGCAGAGAAGGTGGCTAGAATTGTTGAAATATTATGATGTCACCATTTTATATCATCCGGAAAAAGCAAATGTAGTGACCGATGCTTTGAGCATGAAGCAGCTAGTATGGGCAGTCTTGCTTATATACAAGTCAGTTAGAGCCCGCTTTCTTTATATGTTTAGGCCTTAGCCAACCAATTTGTAAGGTTGGATATTTCTGAGCCTGGTCGAGTACTAGCTTACATAGTCGCTCGCTCTTTGTTATTAGAACATATCCGAAATCAGAAATATAATGATTCTCATTTATGTGTCCTTAAAGAGACGGTTCAGCGAGGAGGTGCCAAGAAGGTCACCTTAGATGCTGATGGGATTCTATGACTGCAAGGGCGCATTTTTGTGCCAAATGTTGATGGGCTTCGATAATTGATTCTAGAGAAAGCTCACAGTTTGCGATATTCTATTCATCCAGGCGCAGCAAAGATGTATCCGAATTTGCGGTAACTTAGTGGCGTAGAATGAAAAATGATATTGTGGCATATGTGGCATGGTGCTTGAACTGTCAACAGGTTAAATATGAGCATCAGAGACTTGGTGGTCTATTTTAGAGAATTGAGCTTCTTGAATGGAAGTGGGAACGGATCACTATGGAGTTCGTTTCTGGCCTTCCAATGACTCAGAAGAAGTTTGTTACCATTTGGGTTATTTTTGATAGGCTGACCAAGTCAGCCCATTTTATTCCGATTGCCACTACCTATTCGTCCGAGAGATTAGCTAGGATTTATATCAGGGAGAGTGTTCGCCTTCATGGTGTATCGTACACAGTTTACCTTGCATTTTTGGAAGGCGGTTCAACAAGAGTTGGGCACCCAAGTCCAGCTTAGTACAGCATTTCATCCCCAGATGGACGGTCAGTCTAAAATGACAATTCAGAAATTGTAGGATATGCTTCGAGCCTGTATTATTGATTTTGGAGGTTCATGGGATTAATTCCTGCCTTTGGCAGAGTTTTCTTATAATAACAGCTATCAATCGAGCATTCAGATAGCTCCTTATGAAGCCTTATATGGTAGGCGGTGTCGTTCTCCGGTTGGATGGTTTGAACCGGGAGAAGCTCGATTGTTGGTACGTATCTAATTTAGGAGGTCTTAGATAAGGTCAAGATCATTCAAGATAGGCTTCATACAGCTCAGTCCTGACAAAAGAGCTATACATATCGAAAGGTTCGAGATATACCTTTCATGGTTGGGGAGTGAGTATTGCTCTGAGTGTCACCTATGAAGAGTGTGATGAGATTTGGAACGAAGGGCAAACTTAGCCCTAGGTTTATTGGCACATTCGAGATTCTTGATTGTGTGAGAGAGGTGGCTTATAAGCTTGCCTTTCCACCTAGCTTGTCATCTGTACATCCAGTGTTTCATATATCCATGCTCTGAAAATATCACGGAGATCCATCGCACGTGTTAGATTTCAGAACTATCCAATTGGACAAGGATCTATCTTATGAGGAGGAGCCGGTAGCTATTCCAGACCGGCAGGTTCGATAGTTGAGGTCGAAAAGTTTTTCTTCTGTGCGAGTTTAGTGGAGAGGTCAGCCTCCTGAGGCATCGACCTGGGAGTCCAAGTCTGACATGCGAAGCCAATATCCTCATTTATTCCCCGACTCAGGTACTTCTTTCTTTTGTTCGTTCGAGGACGAACGGTTATTTTAGATGTGGAGATGTGACGACCCAACGGGTCATCACTTGTTTTCTCAATTATTTTGAGCTTCTCGGCATTGAAAGCCTCATTTATAGTTGCCTCAATTTGCATGCGCAGTCCGGGCACGAAGTCGGAAAATTTTTATATTGAAATATATGAGTTATGTGAAAAAATTGAAGAATTTTGATATTAATATTGATACGGTTGACTTTGGTCAACATTTTTGGTAAACGGACCCGGATCCGTGATTTGACGGTCTCGGAAAATCCGTAGAAAAATATGTAACTCGGGCGTATGCCCGGAATCAAAATCCGAGGTCCAGAACCCCGGTAAAAGAATTTTTCTGTTAAATTGTTTTCTGAAAATATTTAAGGAAAATAAAACTAAAATTTGATCAAAACTAATGGTATCGGGCTTGTATTTTGGTTCCGACGCCCGGTACAGGTCATATATGTTGGTTAAGAGTTTTCTATAAAGTTTGATTGAAAACGGACGTCGTTTGACGTGTTTCGGCCTTAAATTGGAAATTTTAAAGTTTATGAAAATTTGAAAGGATTCTTGAGTTTAAGGCTCAATTCATTGATTTTGATGTTATTTTAGCGATCTGATCGCTCGAGCAAGTTCGTATGATGTTATTGAGTAGTTTGCATATTTGGTTTGGAGCCCCGAGGGCTCGGGAGTGTTCCAGAGGTGGTTCGAGGTGTTTTTGGACTTATAGCTCTAGGTTGCACAGGTCTCACAACTCACGAACAACCTTAGTAGAGTCTCAGGGATCGGTACGGAGACGTCTGTATTTATCCCCCAGAGGCTACAGAGTTAGAAAAAAATTCACCTTCATTTTTTCCTATCGTGCGAATTTGTTCTTCAAATGTTAATTGAGCTTTACTCTGTTATTCCACAGATGGCAAGAACACACACTTACTTATCTGTTGATCAAAAACCGGAAACCCCGGCAGCAGCTCCTGCTAGGGGCAGAGGCCGAGGCTGGGGCAGAGCTCAGCCCCGAGCAACAACACCAGCGGCAGAACCTCGGATTCGTGTTGAGGAAGAGGTTCCGGCTCCAGCAGCTCCAGTGGGCCCAGCTCATATCCCAGAAGGGTTCATTGCTACCTCAGTTCTCCAGGATGCTCTGGTCCAATTGGTAGGCTTTGTGGAAAGTTTCATTCGAGCGGGTTTACTTACAGTGGTTTACCTAGCTGTGGCAGGTTTGGCAGACGCAGCGGCTCAGGCCGAAAGTGAGGCCACGTTTCAGGAGACGGCCAATGTGGGCCGTAAAGATGAGATGGTTTTTCCACAAGGAGGCGGACGTAGGTCGGATAAGAGGCTCCGCCACGCAAGCAGATTCAATGGTACCTCGTCTGGAGGTAGAGGTGATTATGGCAGCAGCCATGCTCCCAGGACCTTTCAGTCAGCTTTTCCTGTCACTCAAGCCGCTTTAGGTGGTCGTTTAGGTCGATCATAGCAGTACAGTTTCCTCAGCTGCAACATTCGCATAGGTGCTATGAGTGTGGGATATTAGTCACATCATGAGACATTACCCGTTATTAAGAGGTGCTCAGCCGCACCAACAGGATTCTCATGCTAGGATTGAGGCCCCAGTTGCTACACAACCTGCCCGGCCAACTAGAGGTGGTGGCAAAGGTGTTAGAGGTGGAGATAGAGGTCTTAAAGGTGGAGCTCAGGTCGTTAGAGGTAGGCCAGGGGCTGAGTCTTCAGGTGCAGACATTACAGGTACCAATTGTGAATTTGTATTGGAAATACTTCAGTGTTATTTTACCATGGGTTTACATATTCGTATGTGTCCTCCTATTTTGCACCGTACCTAGTTCAGCCTAGTAATCCACTAGGTGTTCCTGGTCATATGTCTACACCAGTAGGTGATTATATTGTGGTCGATCGAGTTCATCGGTCATGTATTGTGGTGATTGAGGGTCTTGAGACCCGTGCTGATTTATTGCTCTTAAATATGGTGGACTTTGATATTACATTAGGTATGGACTGGTTATCTCCATATCATGCTATCTTTGATTGCCATGCTAAGACTGTGACCTTAGCTCTGCCGAATTTGCCTCGTATAGAGTGGAAAGGAATTTCTGGTCATACTAGCCGCAATGTGATTTCTTATGTTAAGGCTCGGCGTATGGTTGAAAAAGGGTGTTTGGCTTATCTAGCCTATGTCCGTGATTCTAGTGTTGAGGTTCCCTCTATTGATTCCGTACCCGTGGTTTGCGAGTTTCCTGAAGTTTTTCCTTTAGACCTGTCGGGTATGCCACCCGATAGGGATATCGATTTTTGCATTTATTTGGCTCTGGACACTCAGCCCATTTCTATTCCACCATATCGCATGGCTCCGCCAGAGTTGAAGGAATTCAAGGATTAGTTGCAAGATTTACTTGAAAAAGGGTTCCATAAGACCCCATATTTCGTCGCGGGGTGCGCCAGTAATATTTGTAAAGAAGAAAGATGGTTCAATGAAAGTGTGCATTGATTATCAGCAGTTGAACAAGGTTACTATCAAAAATAAATATCTACTTCCGTGGGTTGATAATTTATTTGACCAGCTTCAAGGTGCCAAATTACTTTCAAAGATAAACTTGAGATCAGACTACCATCAGTTGAAGATTTGGGTATCTTATGAATTCTTGGTCATGTCTTTTGGGTTGAAAAATGCCCCAACAGCTTCTATGGAATTAATGAATCCAGTATTCTATACTTATTTAGACTTGTTTGTAATAGTCTTCAATGATGACATATTAATATTCTCCTGCAGTCAGAAGTAGCATGCGCGACATCTCATAATGGCTCTTCAGACTCTGAAAAATAGCCAACTATATGCAAAATTTTCAAAATGTGAATTTTGGCTAACTTCAGTTGCATTCCTGGATCATATTGTGATGGCAGCAGGTATTCAGGTCGATCCAAAGAAGATTGAGGCTGTCAAGAATTGGCCTAGACTGATATAAACCATCAAGATTCGGAGTTTCTTAGGATTAGTAGGTTATTATCAGTGGTTTGTGCAGTGGTTTTCATCTATTGCAACCCCACTGACCAAATTGACACAAAAAAGTGTCTAGTTCGAATGGTCCAATGAATGTGAGGTGAGCTTTCAGAAGCTCACGACACCATTGACCACAGCACCGGTATTAGTCTTGCCTACAGGTTCGGGACTTTATATTGTCTATTATGATGCTTCCCGTATTGGGCTTGGTGCAATGTTAATGCGGGATGGCAAGGTTATTGTCTATGCTTCAAGGCAATTGAAGATTTATGAAAAGAACTATCCAGTTCATGATTTGGAATTGGCGGTGATTGTTCATGCATTGAAAATCTGGAGGCATTATTTGTATACTGTGGCATGTGAAGTATACACCGATCACAAGAGTCTTTAATATCTTTTTGAATGGAAGGAGTTGAAGTTGAGGCAGAGAAGGTGGCTAGAATTGTTGAAATATTATGATGTCACCATTTTATATCATCCGGAAAAAGCAAATGTAGTGACCGATGCTTTGAGCATGAAGCAGCTAGTATGGGCAGTCTTGCTTATATACAAGTCAGTTAGAGCCCGCTTTCTTTATATGTTTAGGCCTTAGCCAACCAATTTGTAAGGTTGGATATTTCTGAGCCTGGTCGAGTACTAGCTTACATAGTCGCTCGCTCTTTGTTATTAGAACATATCCGAAATCAGAAATATAATGATTCTCATTTATGTGTCCTTAAAGAGACGGTTCAGCGAGGAGGTGCCAAGAAGGTCACCTTAGATGCTGATGGGATTCTATGACTGCAAGGGCGCATTTTTGTGCCAAATGTTGATGGGCTTCGATAATTGATTCTAGAGAAAGCTCACAGTTTGCGATATTCTATTCATCCAGGCGCAGCAAAGATGTATCCGAATTTGCGGTAACTTAGTGGCGTAGAATGAAAAATGATATTGTGGCATATGTGGCATGGTGCTTGAACTGTCAACAGGTTAAATATGAGCATCAGAGACTTGGTGGTCTATTTTAGAGAATTGAGCTTCTTGAATGGAAGTGGGAACGGATCACTATGGAGTTCGTTTCTGGCCTTCCAATGACTCAGAAGAAGTTTGTTACCATTTGGGTTATTTTTGATAGGCTGACCAAGTCAGCCCATTTTATTCCGATTGCCACTACCTATTCGTCCGAGAGATTAGCTAGGATTTATATCAGGGAGAGTGTTCGCCTTCATGGTGTATCGTACACAGTTTACCTTGCATTTTTGGAAGGCGGTTCAACAAGAGTTGGGCACCCAAGTCCAGCTTAGTACAGCATTTCATCCCCAGATGGACGGTCAGTCTAAAATGACAATTCAGAAATTGTAGGATATGCTTCGAGCCTGTATTATTGATTTTGGAGGTTCATGGGATTAATTCCTGCCTTTGGCAGAGTTTTCTTATAATAACAGCTATCAATCGAGCATTCAGATAGCTCCTTATGAAGCCTTATATGGTAGGCGGTGTCGTTCTCCGGTTGGATGGTTTGAACCGGGAGAAGCTCGATTGTTGGTACGTATCTAATTTAGGAGGTCTTAGATAAGGTCAAGATCATTCAAGATAGGCTTCATACAGCTCAGTCCTGACAAAAGAGCTATACATATCGAAAGGTTCGAGATATACCTTTCATGGTTGGGGAGTGAGTATTGCTCTGAGTGTCACCTATGAAGAGTGTGATGAGATTTGGAACGAAGGGCAAACTTAGCCCTAGGTTTATTGGCACATTCGAGATTCTTGATTGTGTGAGAGAGGTGGCTTATAAGCTTGCCTTTCCACCTAGCTTGTCATCTGTACATCCAGTGTTTCATATATCCATGCTCTGAAAATATCACGGAGATCCATCGCACGTGTTAGATTTCAGAACTATCCAATTGGACAAGGATCTATCTTATGAGGAGGAGCCGGTAGCTATTCCAGACCGGCAGGTTCGATAGTTGAGGTCGAAAAGTTTTTCTTCTGTGCGAGTTTAGTGGAGAGGTCAGCCTCCTGAGGCATCGACCTGGGAGTCCAAGTCTGACATGCGAAGCCAATATCCTCATTTATTCCCCGACTCAGGTACTTCTTTCTTTTGTTCGTTCGAGGACGAACGGTTATTTTAGATGTGGAGATGTGACGACCCAACGGGTCATCACTTGTTTTCTCAATTATTTTGAGCTTCTCGGCATTGAAAGCCTCATTTATAGTTGCCTCAATTTGCATGCGCAGTCCGGGCACGAAGTCGGAAAATTTTTATATTGAAATATATGAGTTATGTGAAAAAATTGAAGAATTTTGATATTAATATTGATACGGTTGACTTTGGTCAACATTTTTGGTAAACGGACCCGGATCCGTGATTTGACGGTCTCGGAAAATCCGTAGAAAAATATGTAACTCGGGCGTATGCCCGGAATCAAAATCCGAGGTCCAGAACCCCGGTAAAAGAATTTTTCTGTTAAATTGTTTTCTGAAAATATTTAAGGAAAATAAAACTAAAATTTGATCAAAACTAATGGTATCGGGCTTGTATTTTGGTTCCGACGCCCGGTACAGGTCATATATGTTGGTTAAGAGTTTTCTATAAAGTTTGATTGAAAACGGACGTCGTTTGACGTGTTTCGGCCTTAAATTGGAAATTTTGAAGTTTATGAAAATTTGAAAGGATTCTTGAGTTTAAGGCTCAATTCATTGATTTTGATGTTATTTTAGCGATCTGATCGCTCGAGCAAGTTCGTATGATGTTATTGAGTAGTTTGCATATTTGGTTTGGAGCCCCGAGGGCTCGGGAGTGTTCCAGAGGTGGTTCGAGGTGTTTTTGGACTTAGGAAAACTGACAAGTTTTCTGCAATTTTTACACGGAAGTTTTCTTCTACGCGATCATGGCCTCATCCACGCAATTGCACTGCTTTGGTCATTCCTTCTACGCGATCTCATCAACCCTCACGTGGTCGCGTAGCTTCAAGCTTTTCCTCTACGCGATCGCAGTCCATTTCACGTGATCGCGTAGGCCAAATAGACCACCCGGTAAATTTCCTCTACGCGATCGTATCAGTCCTCACACGATTGCATAGAGTCCAGCCTTTCCTTCTCCGCGATCATGACCAGTTCACACGATCGCGTAGGGCAATATTTTTGCCTATTGATTTAAGTCCCAAAACAGAAAAGAAACGGAATTTTTATCCCATTTCACAAACTCTCTTCTCAAACACCATTTCTTGGCGATTCTTGGGCGATTTTCATCAACTTTTTGGGTCAGTGATTCTTTACTCGTTTTCTTCATTTTCTATCAATATTATTCAAATTCCTAGGCCTAAACGTGAGTAAATGGGTAGAAAGATTAGAGAAATGGGTATAGTTAGAGTTTTCAAAGAATTTGCGATTTAGACCTCGTTTTAGGGTAGAATTTAAAAACAAATTACATATTTGAACTCGTGGAAGGATGGGTGAATTTATTTTGGTTCAAACCTCGTGTTTCGACCATGTGGGCCTGGGGTCGATTTTTACTATTCCGGGCAAAATGTTGTAAAAACTATATTTAGCCATTTGAACTAGTTTGTTGAGTAGTATTGATGATATTAAATCAATTGTTTATAGATACGATTGAATTGGAGCCAAAATTCGAAAGAAAAAGGCATTGCTAAGGATTGAATTAACCGTTCGAGGTAAGTGTTTGATCTATCCTAGCTTGAGGGAATATGAGTTGAGTTTATGTGCTAATTGTTATGTGTGGAGTCCGACGTATAGGCATGGTGACGAGTATCTATACGTTGGGGGTCGAGCTTGACCGCGGGTCTTAAATGGATTAATTTCCTATTAATCTTATGTGATTATACGAAAGGACTGATTATTGGTTTCATACCGGTAATATATATAAATTATTGATTTAAGATTATTTATTTCACACCGGTAATATATATATATTATTAGTAAATTATTATTGATTTACTGTCGGTAATATATTGCATGATTATTGTTATTGGCCATAGATGTCGGTGACATATCGGGAGGGTCGGGATGCACGCCGCATCAGTAACAAATGATGATTGTTGGCATTGGCCATAGTTGCCGGTAGCCTATTATGTATTGTTGGCATTGGCCATAGTAGCCGGTACCCTATTGAGAAATGAGATTATATTAAAATGGGAGCGAGTGCTACGCCTACCACGATTTATGTGATTGTTGGCATTGGCCATAGTTGCCGGTAGCCTATTATGTATTGTTGGCATTGGCCATAGTTGCAGGTAGCCTATTGAGAAATGAGATTATATCGAAATGGGAACGAGTGGTACGCCTACCACGAGATATAAAATGAAATGGGATCGGGTTGCACGCCGCAACAAGATGAATTGAGACTTGAAAGAGAATTTTATTCCATTACTTATATTACTTTTCTGATATTATATTCTGGTGCTACCCGAGAGTATGTTTTTCCTTTTTAAATATTTTTCCCTGCTATTTTGTTGTGTATGTATATGTTTTGAACTGCACAGGTTTATGTGGGTGTCTGTTCCTAGCCTTGTCACTACTTCGCCGGGATAGGTCAGACACTTACCAGCACATGGGGTCGGTTGTGCTGATGCTACACTCTACGCTCTTTTTGCATAGATACAGGTTATGACCAGCAGCAGCGATAGTAGTGCGGTTGTGATATTCCGACCACCGAGAAATCGAGGTAGCCTTGCAGGCGTCCGCCGGACCCGTTGTCTCCCCTATCTTTACTTTCAGTCTGTTATCTCATGTACTCGAGATAAACAGTTGTATATTTCTTTCAGACAATTATGTGTATTATTTTTAGAAGCTCGTGAGTTTTGTGACACCAGTTCTTGGGTAGTGTATTATGTTTGAGTTTTCTGTATCGTATTTAGTAAAAATTGTTAACTCTTCCGCAAAATTTATTATTCATAAGATTATTTTCTAAGTGTTTTAAAATGGAAGTTGTAACCAATGAAAATGTAAGTAAGAGTTGGCTTGCCTAGCTTCCATTAGTAGCCGCCGTCACAACTCCTGATGGTGGAAAATCCGGGTTGTGACATTATATATTTTAAATAAGGAAAGATTTCTAGTAAAATTAAATGATTATTCCTAAATATTAGGAAAATAATTAAATGACTATTCCTAGATATAAGGAAATTAATTAAATGACTATTCCTAAATATTTGAAAATTAATTAGAAGGACTATTTTACCCAAAGTGAACTCTAGTTTTAAGGGATAGATAAGGCGACCGATATTTCGTTAAAGATCTTCTTACTTTTAATATATATATAAATATCCTACGAAAAGAAATCTGGGTTGTGTCTATATCACTAGTCCAAATGCTTGGGTTGTGTCTATATCACTAGTCCAAATGCTTCACTATTGTGAATAGATTACACATAAAGGTAGGTTGTTTGCATACACTCAAGAGTAACCTTTTAATCTTTAATTAGAATCTTAATTTAAAATCTTATTACGAATACGAATTAATCCAACGATAAAACTAATATCAAAAACTGTAGTTGGAAACAATTAAAAAAGGATAAATAAATTCCTGTGAGAGGTCTTGACTTGGGGTAATTAATTGGTTAAATAAAAGTGATTTCGAGTGTATCAAGAAGAAAACCTCATCAAACACGATGGAACTGACAAGAAGCTGCCAAAAAAGACAGGTCTCTCTGTATAGAAAAAATAGATTGGTGTCTCTCTCTCTCACTCCCTTTTTCTCCTTTTGTATTTTATCGAAACAAGAAAAGTACACAACATCCTCCTCATTTCCCCCCATCTTCTCCTTCTTCTAGAGTTTTTTTGTCAACCCTCCAACTTCTTATTAAAGGGTCGGGTCGTTTGAATTGAATATATATTATGTTACCATAAGTTATGTCAAAATTAATTATATGGAGATTACTTGTGCTGTAATTATTTTTTATTCAGTGTTGGTATGCTATA
The DNA here is from genome assembly GCA_032618575.1 of Nicotiana noctiflora. Classification (NCBI taxonomy): domain Eukaryota; kingdom Viridiplantae; phylum Streptophyta; class Magnoliopsida; order Solanales; family Solanaceae; genus Nicotiana; species Nicotiana noctiflora. Next base: position 136,871 of record JASVEL010005372.1, on the reverse strand, counting down.
TTAAATATATGCAATGCAAAATTTTTATAAGAAGATATAAGTTATTTCGATACTAATTATTATACCCCTTACAAGGTATAAGTTATTTCGATACTAATTTTAATTTCGTAATCACTTATCTAAGTTGCTACAAGATATTAAGGTGATATTAAATTTTTATCCCGATACTATTTTTAGTTACCCCTCATACCAAACAACTCCCTAAGGGTTTTTGTATTAATTCTCAAAATTTAAATAGTTATAAAATCAGTTCTAATACTTGTATTAGGTTAGTTTATTTGTGTCACAATCCTTAGGATATGATTCTTTTTTAATCTTGCGTGAATGTGAATGTGAATGTGGATTATTTTATGCACCAAGTTGTCCTTTTGCCTCTTGAAGTTTAAGTTATTCTCCCTCTGGTCTATTTTTTACATAATAAAGAAGGAATTATTTATATCTTTTCTAAAATTTGCTCTTATTTACATATCCGAATCTTTCAAGGTAATAATTAATTAAGGATAATTTAGTAAATACATATTTTTTTCTTTCTAAAAATTTATATTTTCTTAAGAGTATGTCAAAGGCTGAAAAATATACTTACTTATTATGGAATAGAGAAAATACTTGACAACAACAACAACAAAAATAATAACAACAACAGGGTTAGGGATAATATATACGCCGAAAGACTATTTTCTAAAGGTCTCGGCTTGGGAGAAGTTGAGTTGTTACTCCAAAATAAAATTATATACTATAAATTTTGATTCGACAGTATGTTTGTTTACATTTAGATGACTCTTTTTAGTGAATGATAAGATCTAACCTCTATTTTATACTTTCTTATATTCAAAATAAGTGTTGCTTAATGTTTGACATACACATTAAAAGTAATAGTTTAATAAAATTAATCCTAAGAATTATACAATTAAGTTATCTTTTTTCTCCTCTAATTAGTCTTTATCTTTCCTTAGACTCTTTAAAATGTAGAGATTTTAATAAATGTTTTTTGGTTCCTTTGATGGTACTATTTACTTTGGGTCAAATTGATTTGATTAAAATAGCACTCATTTCAGATCGACGAGAATACCACAGTGGTATTAGGGTTTAAAGAAGACTTCTTTATTATTTTTGCCACGCGATGTGAGGCTGATATTCAAACTAAATTAATTTTAGTTTATTCTAAATTCAGTTTCTTTCAATCCAAAATATGAAATAATTAATTTGATTTAGATATGAAAACTAGTCATGATTCTCGACAAACAAATGATGCCAAACTAATTGGCAATTGGAATAGAGCAAATTGTATAATGTAACTTTAAAAATAACAACAACTACCCAGTAAAATCTCACAAAGTGTAATCTGGGGGAGTTCCAATATGGCAAAGAGGTTGTTTCCGATAGACCTCGGCTCAAAAAGATAAAAATAAAAAATAAGAAAAGACAATTCATTAGTAGCTCCAGTAGAAACCATCGTAGTAATAGAAGCATACCAACCAAAAGATGAATGATATGCAATAACAGTAACCAGAATCAAAGGTCCGGGCTAAGATAAATATCAAGGATAGTGTGGATCAACATAAACTGCAAGCTAGCTAAGATCAACCCTAATTCAGCTCCGTCTCACTTCCGGTATGAAGTAAGGAAAGTTCTACTACCCCCTAACCCACAACTCCAATACTTGACCTCTAGACTTTCCTATCAAGGGTCATGTCCTCGGAAATCTGCGGTCGTACCATGTCCTCGGAAATCTGCGGTCGTACCATGTCCTCCTGATCTCCTCTCTCCAATACTTCTTAAGTCTCCCTCTACCTCTTCTCGTACCCACCACGGCCAACCGTTCACACCTTCTCACCGGGACATCAAGGCTTTAAAGTTCTATTATTTTTATTAACCGTCGTATTTCATCATTTTAATTGCATAATTTAAAATTCAAAATAAATAGTAATTAAAAAAATAATTCTCAGTACTAGCAAATAAATAGAGAGAGAATTTTAGAAGAACATAAAAAATGATCGGCATTAACTAACTTTTAATTTGGTTCTTTGATTAAAAATGATTGGCATTAACTAAATTTGGAATTTCATTTTAAAGAGATTGTTAAATTGATGACGGGAGGAAAAGAAAAAAGAGACGAGAGCAGGTAGTTATTGGATTAGCAATAGGTGTCGTAATTTCTAACTATTGTTGACTATTTGCATTGTTTAGTATTCTTAAATTCTTTTCTTCACTCGTTTCAATTTGTTTGACATTTAAATAGTAACTCTTAAGAAAAAAAATTATTTCTTAAAACCCGTGTTCTTGAATATACCAAAATATTTATATAGCTATAAATTTTTTGAATTAAGTATTCTTAAATATGTCATAATATGCGTGTGACGATAAAGTTTTTATTCACGAAATATAATTAAAAATATGTTTTTTTTTTAAATAGACTAATAAAAAATAATGATAAACAAAATAAACAAACATAGTACTAAAATTGCCACATTAAATTACAATAAATATAAGCTTTTGATTCGTTTGGTTGCCAATTTCTTGAAGTATTGAGCATATTAGTCTCATAGGCCAATTTGCCATGAATTTTTTTCAACTCATAGCAATAGACCTAGGCCACTAATAACACATGGCTAAGACACTAGACACTAGTACATTCTCTTTTTATCTTAGACTTAACTACTCCATTTTTCAAGTGTATTAATGAGAGGTCCAAGATTTTATTCTTTTATCAGCTATATTTCTAATGCTTCCAAATACTAGCATTTAATAAATCCTGCCTTTTCATGTTATGACAGAATCTAGAGGCTTAAAAAGCAAAATTTATTCAAAGAACAAAGAGAGTAGTAATTTCTTTTTTTAAATCTTATTCACACTCTCGGTTTCTATCAACTCAATGAGTTTATTACAGTACTCCATCCGTTCACTTTTATTCGCCCTCACGTCGTTTAAGAAATAGTAAACAACATATGTAATTTATAGTTTTACATATAATAATGATGTTAGTATACTGTATTTGTAAAATAATTCTAGAAATATAAATAAATATAAATAAAAATGTACATAAACAGAAATGAAGAAACCAATTCGAGCCCATTGAATTCACAGTGTTTCCTTAAGGAAATTAATCCCCTCCCAGTACCCAAGGTTATGGATTATTTCTTCCCATGATAGAACGAATTACACACTGGTGTAGTGATACTTCAAACCCAGTGTTTCAGTGAACATAAAGTTTGGGAGCAAATCACACTTACTTTTGCTTTGTTTGATGCTAAAAGTATGCAGAAGAAAGGAGGAGAAACTCAGAAAATTCGTAGTGAAATTCTGAGCAGAATAGTGTTGTATTTATAGCCAAATGTCGGGCTGAAATCTGAAGAGTCTCTTTAGAATGGCTGTTTTTGCAATACTGCCACAACATAAATGTCATTGCATAAATGGCTATTTACTCAATAATAAAAAGGAAAAATAAAAAGGAAAATTAAAAAGGGTAGTTACTTTTGTGTTACCAAAACAGAAAAATGGATTGGATTTAATATTAATATTATGTTATTAAAATAAATATTTAACAACATTCTGTTAATATTTTACTATTAATAAATAAATTTGGTCCAAAAAGTTAATCAATCGATCGATCATTTGACCAAATCTAAATCCGAATCTGAATCCGAATCTGAATCCGAATCGATCGATCATTTGACCAAATCCAAATTCGAATCCGAATCCGAATTCGAAGCCGAAGCCGAAGCCGAGCCGAGCCGAGCGAGCGATGACGACGACGGCGCGAGGCTTGCTTTCTTCTCAACTCTTTAAGAGCTAGAAGAAGAGCAATTACTTACATACCCATAAAAAACCTTTTCCTCTTCCAATATAGGACAATGCCCATTTACCAAGGAGGGGAAACTTGAAATTTCACTCAAAATTTTTTTTATTTCCCTCCATTTCCCATTCATCCTCTTTTAACTATTTAATATATTAAAAACTCAACAATCCCCCACATGAATGGGGAATGGCTATACCACAGAAGTATGCATGAAAAACTGTGTGATTCGCAAGTAATGATTAATCGCATCTGGATAAATAGGTTTCCCTTTGAACTTTCCGTAGTGAACTTATGTCGGACATACTCGATCAATTGGTAGATTTGATATCTTTGAACCGTCGAACTTTGGTGTATACCTAGACAATCACAAGTCACACAACCAACCCTTAACCGTCTTTGGTTCTCATTGTTGTGTTCGTTTCAGCCATGAACACCGCCTGGTTTCATAAGTGCGTAGAGAACTGGCCTTACAAAATTCTCCTTGAAGTGGCTAACACTTCACACTTACATAGGTGATTCCTAAATGTGTCATCCCGTAGATACACTATTTGATATATCCCGTATCAAATTTAGAAATCATTAAAAAGCCTTAATATTTTATCCTTGGCGCTGAACATTATCTTATACGAGAATGGACCAAAGGTTTATTTGACAATGTTGAACCGTCATTAATGACTTTGTTTGATCTCCTCGAACCTAGATCTTGGGATCTCCAGTCTTCTAGGTAGAGTTACCGCCACTATGACTTGTTCTTGGCCATAGTCCCATTCCCCTTGATGATTTCTCAACTACATCTCTAGTTATGCCTTTTGTAAGTGGATCCGCCACATTATCACTTGACTTTACATAGTCAATCGTGATAATTTCTCTAGAGAGTAATTGTCTAACGGTTTTATGTCTTCAATCGTATATGACGAGATTTAACGTTATACATAACGCTCCCAGCCCTTCCAGTTGCCGCTTGACTATCACAGTGTATGCATATTAGTACCAAGGCTTTGGGCCAAAATGGAATATCTTCCAAAAAATTCCGGAACCATTTAGCTTCTTCACCAGCTTTATCCAAGGCTATGAACTCAACCTCCATTGTAGAGCGGGTAATACAAGTTTGTTTGGACGACTTCCAAGATACCGCTCCTCCACCAATGGTGAATACATATCCACTTGTGGACTTGGAATTAGTTGATCCGGTGATCCAATTTGCATCACAGTATCCCTCAATGACCGCAGGATATTTACTGTAGTGCAAAGCAAAGTCCTGGGTATGTACTAAGTACCCCAAAACTCGTTTCATGGCCATCCAATGAGATTGACCTGGATTGCTCGTATATCAACTCAATTTACTAATAACACAAGCTATATCTGGTTGTGTACAATTCATGATGTACATTAAGCAACCCAACACCCGAGCATAATCCAATTGTGATATGCTTTGGCCTTTGTTCTTTGCTAATGGTCAATTGGAGTCTTTACTATTTTAAAGCCCACGTGCTTGAAGTTTTCAAGTACTATCTTGATATAATGAGATTGTGACAATGTTAGACCTTGAGAAGTCTTCTGGATCTTAATTCCCAAAATTAAATCAACAACTCCCAAGTTTTTCATATCAAACTTGCTAGTTAGCATACGCTTAGTAGCATTTATATTGGCAATGTCATTATTCATGATAAGCATATCATCCACATATAAGCAAACAATGATTATGTGATTTGGAACATTTTTAATGTACACACATTTATCATATTCATTTATCTTAAACTCATTTGACAACTTTGTTTGGTCAAATTTCGTATGCTATTGTTTGGGTGCTTGTTTTAATCCGTAAAGGGACTTAACAAGTCTACATACCTTCTTTTCTTTACCTAGAACCACAAACCCTTCTGGTTGTTCCATGTAGATTTCTTCCTCCAACTCTCCATTTAAGAAGGCTGTCTTAACATCCATTTGATGAATTTCAAGACCATAAACTGCAGCTAACGCTACTAACATTCGTATGGATGTAATTCTTGTAACTGGAGAGTATGTATCAAAATAATCAAGACTTTCTCGTTGTCTATACCCTTTGACCACAAGTCTTGCCTTATATTTATCAATAGTGCCATCATATTTCATTTTCCTCTTAAAGATCCATTTAGAACCCAACGATTTATTTTTCAGGAGGAAGATCAACCAATTCCCATGTATGGTTGTTCAATATGGATTTTATTTTACTATTGGCTGCCTCTTTCCATAACAACGATTCCGAAGAAGACATAGCTTCTTTAAATATTTGAGGCTCATTTTCCAATAAGAAAGTCACAAAATCTGGTCCAAATGAGGTAGACGTTCTTTGATATTTACTACGTCTTGGATCTTCCTGGTTAAGCGTACTTTCTTTTGCTTCTTTTCGAGATCGTTTAGATCCTTCGCTAATCGACTCACATTCCTTTTTCTACAGATATATATTTTCAAAGAACTCAGTATTATCTGATTATATAACCGTATTATTGTGAATGTTGGGATTTTCTAATTTATGAACCAGAAATCGATATGCTTTACTATTAATCGCATATCCCATGAAAACACAATCAACGGTTTTCGGTCCTATTTTTACACTTTTGGGTTTAGGAACTTGCACTTTTGCCAAACACCCCCACACTTTAAAATAATTCAAGTTGGGCTTCCTTCCTTTCCATTTTTCATATGGAATGGAGTGTGTTTTGATATTGGGTACTCGATTTAATATTCGACTAGCCGTAAGTACGGCTTCCCCCCACAGTTCTGTGGCAAACCAGAACTTATCAATAATGCGTTCATCATCTCCTTTAATGAACGATACTTTCTTTCTGCAATCCCATTGGATTGGGGTGTGTAAGGGGCCGTTGTTTGATGAATAATTTCATATTCTAAACATATTTGTTCAAAAGAAGATTCATATTCACCACCCCTATCACTTCTTATCTTTTTGATTTTCTTGTTAAGCCGTGTTTCAAATTTATTTTTGTATTACTTGAATGTGTCTATTGCTTCATCTTTACTATTAAGTAAGTAAACGTAGCAATATCGAGTACTATCGTCAATAAAAGTTATGAAATACTTCTTTCCACCGCGAGATGGTATTGACTTCATGTCACAAATATATGTGTGAATTAAGTCTAAAGGATTTGAATTCCTTTCAATCGACTTATAAGGATGTTTAATATACTTAGATTCCACACATACTTGACATTTTCATTTGTCACATTCAAATTTAAGCAATACTTCCAAATTAATCATTTTCCGTAAGGTTTTATAATTGACATGACCCAAACGTATATGCCATAATTCATTTGACTCAAGTAAGTAAGACGAAGCTGAAATTTTATTATTATTTTCGACAACTATTACATTCAGCTTGAAAAGGCCCTCAGTGAGATAACTTTTTCATACAAACATTTTGTTCTTACTTATTACAACCTTATCGGAAACAAAAATACATTTAAAACCATTCTTAACAAGAAGTCCAGTAGAGGCCAAATTCTTCCTAATCTCGGGAACATGAAGGACGTTGTTCAAAGTCACCACTTTGCCGGAAGTCATTTTGAGAAATATCTTCCCACATCCTTCAATATTGGACTTTGAAGCATTTACCATAGAAATCGTCTCATCGGGTCCAACAGGAGCATAAGTAGCAAACGCTTTCCTAACAGCACAAACATGGCGAGTGGCTCCAGAATCAATCCACCACTCTTTAGGATTGCCTACCAAGTTGTATTCGGAACGCATGGCACATAAGTCATCAACATCATCATGCTTTTCAACCGTGTTTGCTCGACCCTTCTTCTTGTCTTTCTTCGGAGCACGACACTCCGTATATTTGTGTCCGGTTTTTCCATAGTTGTAGCAGTTTCCACATAACCGCTTCTTGCTTGGGTTGTATTTTGGTCCAAAAGCCTTCTTTCTCTTTTTGTTCTCTTAAACAATATTTGCTCCTATTATTGTTGAGTTTCCACGGCCTCTCTTTTCAGCAGCTTTATTGTCCTCTTCGATTCTCAACCGAACAATGAGATCTTCAAGGGACATCTCCTTGCATTTGTGTTTGAAGTAGTTTTTGAAGTCCTTCCACAAAGGAGGCAACTTCTCAATCATTGCTGCTACTTGGAATGCTTCATTGATAACAAGACCTTCAATGAAATTTTCATTAGTAAAAATACTAAGATTACTACTTTCAACATCAATATTAATTTGATTTATACCTTCAGCAAGGAGATTGTGAATAATCACTTGCAATTCCTGGACTTGGGTAATAACATACTTACTATTTACCGTTTTGTAGTCCAAAAACTTTGCAGCAAAAACTTTTTCAACCCGGCATCTTCAGTTTTATATTTCTTTTCAAGTGCAGTCCACAGTTCCTTTGACGTTTCTACGCCACTGTAGACGTTATACAAAGAATCTTCCAGCCCTCTTAGAATAATTCTTACATAAAAAATTTGAATGCTTTCACGCCTCAATGACGAGAAAACGTTCGATTTTTGGAATTTCGTCGGACAACACAGAAACATCTTCCTTGATGAACTTCTGCAGACTTAGAGTAGTCAAACAGAAGAACATCTTTTGTTCCCAGCGCTTGAAATCAATCCCAAAAAAATTTTCGGGTTTCTCCGCCGGTGCCAATGCTGCCGGAGTCGTTCGGCTTGTTGATGCATTAGCAGTCACCATTGGAACAGCTTGGTTCTCATTCTCATTAGTCATTTCTGTAGAAGAATGACACAAATATTAAAATAATATAGATTTTAATAGAGTACAAAACCACAAAGGTTTTACTCTTCCAAAACAGTAAAAACAAATGCAAAAATATTTTAAATTCCTTAAGCTTGTTAGTACACTGCATTTGTAAAATAATTCTGGAAATATGAATAAATACAAACAAAAATATGCATAAACAGAAATAAAGAAACCAATTCAAGCCCACTGAATTCATAGTGTTTCCTTAAGGAATTTAATCCCCTCCTAGTACCCAAGGTTATGGATTATTTCCTCCCAGGATAGAACGAATTACACACTGGTGTAGTGGTACTTCAAACCCCAGTGTTTCAGCGAACACAAAGTTCGGGAACAAAGCACACTTACTTTTTCTTTGTTTGATGCTAAAAGTATGCAGAAGAAAGGAGGAGAAACTCAGAAAATTCGTAGTGAAATTCTGAGCAGAATAGTCTTGTATTTATAGCCAAAAGTTGGGCTGAAATCTGAAGAGTCTCTTCAGAATGGCTGTTTCTGCAAAACTACCATAGCATAAATGCCATTGCATAAATGGATATTTACTCAATAATAAAGAGGGAAAATAAAGAAAGAAATTGAAAAGGGTAATTACTTTCTGTTACCAAAACAGAAAAACGGATTGGATTTAATATTAATATTTAATATTAATATTCTATTATTAAAATAAATATTTAACAACATTTCTATTAATATTTTTTACTATTAACAAATAAATTTGGTCCAAAATATTAATCAATCGATCGATCATTTGACCAAATCCAAATCTAAATTCGAATCTGAATCCGAATCTGAAGCCGAAGCCGAAGCCGAGCCGAGCGAGTATTTAATATTAATATCCTGTTATTAAAATAAATGTTTAACAACATTTCTGTTAATATTTTTCTATTAACAAATAAATTTGGTCCAAAAAGTTAATCGATCGTTCATTTGACCAAATCCAAATCCGAATCTGAATCCGAAGCCGAAACTGAAGCCGAGCCGAGCGAGCGAGCGACGACGATGACGGCGCGAGGCTTGCTTTATTCTCAAAATCTTTAAGAGAGACCAAATCCAGATCCAAATCCAAATCCAAATCCGAATCCGAATTCGAAGCGGAAGCGGAAGCGGAAGCTGAAGCGGAAGCCGAAGCTGAAGCCGAGCCGAGCGAGTATTTAATATTAATATCTTGTTATTAAAATAAATATTTAACAACATTTCTTTTAATATTTTACTATTAACAAATAAATTTGGTCCAAAAAGTTAATCGATCGATCATTTGACCAAATCCGAATCCGAAGTCGAAGCCGAAGCCGAGCCGAGCGAGCGAGCGACAACGACGATGACGCGAGGCTTGCTTTCTTCTCAACTCTTTAAGAGCTAGAATAAGAGCAATTGTTTATATACCCATAAAAAACCTCTTCCTCTTCCAATATGGGACAATGCCCATTACCAAGGAGGGGGAACTTGAAATTTCACTCAAATTTTTTTTATTTCCCTCCATTTTCCATTCACCCACTTTTAGCTATTTAATATATTAATTAAATATATTAAAAACCCAACAAATGATAGCATTGTCAAAAATCTTGAAAAATAATTTAAGGAATGAGCAGTTAATGATAAATGTAAAACACGAAAAAAGATTGTTTTTCTCTTTATTTAGTATATTGGACAAATAAAAATAAATATATATATTTTTAGTATAATAGACAAGTAAAAATAAACAGAGGAACTATATGTTCGCATACATTATTACCACTTAATGATAGTTATTTAATACACTTTCTCATCTCCATTTATTACTTCCTCCGGTTGACTTTAATTTTTTTTGGATCCTCAATATCTAATTTCTTCATATGTCAAGGAGAAATTAATTTATTTTTTTCAAAGTTATACTTGAAGTAAAGAGTCTCGAAGTATCTGTAATATTTTTAATGAACAAATTAAACAAATAATAAAGGTTTATATGATCAATTTAATTGTTTATTAATATTAAAATATAAATTTCTTAATATATATAAAAACAACACAAAAGTTAATTAAAGTGGACCATTAGAAGTACTTAACGAAGATATATAATGTAATATTATCCTCTAAACAATTAGTGTGAGCACATTTTTTCTCAACTGTTTTATGTAACATTACTATATATCATACCATGGTTTAGGAGCAAAAACTTTTAATTATACTTTTTGCTCAATAACATGTATTTTACTAAGTTCTCAAATTAGTGAACTTCACATGAACCTTCAAATCTATTTTTGTAGTAAAAAACAAAAACATAAACTAACAATTTTGAATTACACTTGTACCCATTAATTCCCACCAAGAAAGAGAATAGGATATATTGAAAAGTATTTTCAAAGAAATGGATAAAGAGTGAAAAAGTTTCACGGACCATTTTGGACAAAAGTTCAATAGAAATAGACTAGACTCAAGAAAGAGAACCAAAAATGACAAAAGAGGTAGAGAGAAGTGTTAAAAAGCCATAAATGAATGGTTGTTTGGGAATTCAAAAAGAATTTAAATCATATATGTAGGCCACATAATGAATATTTTTACATGATTAATATAGTTTAATGTAGTACGTTATATTATCTCTATTTTAATTTATTTGAACATTTTCAAAGTATGAGGTCAAATGAATTTAATTTTAAACATTCAGAGTATGAATGTTTAGATAGTAAGGTTTTCATTCTTTCTAAAACGAAGGAAATGCCCCATTTCAAATTATTTGTGGCGCTTTTTAAATAGTGCTATCTCAAATTATTTATTATTTTAGAAACTTTAGACAAACTTAATTGTCTTTTTCTATTTTATCCTTAGTAATAATTATTTATGGACACAATACCTTAATTGTGGGATAAAATTATGATAGTTCAAATACCAATAAGATATAAATAAAGAGAAAATTATTAAAAGATATTCTATTTTTCGGACATGTAAAATAAAAACACAATAGATAATTTAAGACAGAAGGAAATAATAGATTATGAGTTATTTCTAGTTAATGCAATTATTAAATAAAATTATTTATAATTATTTTTTAAGTGATTTAACAATAGGGAATACAACTTAGGCCTCATTTGTTTGCACTTAATGGAGGTCTGAATCTTAATCATTCAGATCTCAGATATTCAGTGCGTTTGTTTTTAAAATCTGAATCTTAATTATTCGGATCTTAATCATTAAGTGTATTTGTTTTTTTTACTTCACAACCACTTAATGGGTCTTAATAGGTCTGTATGATTCAGATCTACAACAGAGACTTAATTTCATTAAGATGCTATCACATATTCATTATTAACTGATGTCACCTCCTACCATTATCAACTACCACCATGTCACCACCACCACCATACTCAACCACCACCACCACCCACACATCCCCACCACCACCTCCACCACCACCACGCCACCATCATCCTTAATCATAGCCTCCATTATCGACCATCATCACCTACTATCCCCACCACTCCGACCACCATCGTTCTCACCCGCAATTAACACTCATCCGCATCAACTATCACAACTGACCATCCCATCACCATCAACAAACACAACTGGCACTACCCATCGTTATAACCTACCACCACCCACCTACCACCTTCCTCAATCACAATTACTACCACCACCCGACATTATTAACTATCACCACCCACCATCACCATCCTCAATCATAATCGCCACCACTACTAATCACTACTAACTACTAGCATAAACCACCATCATCAACCAAAACTACCACCAACAACCGCCTCTAGTCGGCATTACCCATTAGCCATCACCACCAACAACTATCATATTTTAAAAAATTATATATTTTATTGATAGAATATTAGATTAGTTAGTATTTCATTTGAATTTTATGTTTATTAATTTTCAAATAAAGATAAATTTTATACATTCAGATGTTAAAAATCAAACAGTCTTAATTATTTCTATTCAGATCTTAATACACATCTTAATATATTCAGATGTGTATTCAGATCCAGATATCTCAATCTTAATACACATATTAATATTCGTATTCGGATTCAGGCGTCTTAATCTTAAAAAAACAAATGAGGCCTTAAACTCCTTCAAAAAAAAAGAAGAAGAAGAAATACAACTGGCTAATGTTGCCTCTTGTGTGACACATGATTTTGCCTATGGCAAAGGGCAAATGCAAGAAACAATGGAAAAAGTGAAAGCAGGTTGTGTTGGTTGGCAAGGTAATAATAAGCTTCAAAAGCAGCATATGCCCCTCCCCTCTCTCTCTTCTTGATCTCTCACTTCATCTTTCTCTCTCATCAGTTACAGCAGATACAGATCAATCACTGTAATAGACCTCTCTCTTCCCAAGAAGACAAGAAAACCAAAAATAAAAATTAAAAAAAATAAAGAGAAGTAAAATAGAGGAAAATAATGAGTGCCCATTTTGTTTCAAGACTCAAAGCTCTTACCTTTTATCTCTCTTCAACCTTATTGTGCTTATGGGTTGTGGATTATGATTGAGTGAACTAGACAAAAGCTTACCTATAGCAATCAAGCCATATCCCTTCACTCCTTCCCCACACTCCACTGTCAGTCAAACATGTATTTTGTTTCCCTTTGAGCTTCCTTTATTTGTTGCTTTCTTGTTTTTTTCCCCTTCCCATTTCTTAAGTTTTCATATCTCATGAAACATATACAGTGAATGGTTCCCCTTACCTCCTGATTTTTTTGTTTTTTCCCTTGAAAAATGTGGGGAGCTGAAACAAAAAGAGATTCAAGAAAAGAAATAGAGTAAAAATCAAGTCTTTTTCTCCCCCCTTTTGCATTTTCTTGAAAACTTTTTGTTGGCTACTACATTCAATCAGCACAATGAGGAAACATGGATGGCAACTTCCCTATCATCCTCTCCAGGTTCCAACTTTTTCACTTTTTATGTTTGTTGGGGGGGGGGAGGGTTCTATTTATGTGTACATTTTAGTTTTTCTTTTCTAATTTGAAAATTCTACAAAATGTGTTTAATTTTAGTTATTTATGTTTGCAGGTGGTAGCTGTTGCTGTATTTCTGGCATTGGGATTTGCTTTTTATGTTTTCTTTGCACCTTTTGTGGGGAAGAAATTGTTTCAGTATATTGTGATGGGGCTTTATACTCCTCTCGTAAGTCATCTTGAAATTTTGTTGCCTTCTTTTGTTATGTTTCATATCTGCATTTTTTGTCAAGGTAATGAAGAACTCAGATCTATCTTCTAACTGTCTCTTGGTTCTTGATTGTGAACTAGTGTCACAGATCTTTCCTCTATGTGTTCCATTGTACTTTCTACAGTCTATCGTGATTTGATAAATACCTTATGTTCTTTTGCTTTTCCATACTTAGTTTCTTTTCCTTTCTTTAGGTAGTTGTCTCTGTATGACTTAAAATATTCATAATTTTGGAGACCCTGTAGTTCTACTTGATACTGCTCAAGCTGAGGCGAATCCAAAATTTAAACTTAATTGAGCAACTTATTAGGTTCAAGGTTCTTAATTCTTTGATGATATGGGTTCAGAATTTGATAGGAGTATTATACTAGTATTTTTTTTTTTTGGTTTTCACATATATATACTATCTTTGCTGAAAATGAAGGGTTCTATTGAACACATTCGCAAGACTCAGGTGCGCCTCAGAGCTGGATACTAAACTTGATATTGTGGAATCAGTGCCGAAGCCAGTATATTTACTAAGGGTGTTCAGATTTGAACACTCTTTGCCAGTGAGCTATGCAAGGGTTCTCAAAGTCTTGTTATTTTTTTTAATCAAATAACAAGTAATATTCCCCCTGTGTGGAGTGGGTTGGACTGTGTATTAGAATTTTTTTAGTTTTCTCTTTAATCTAGAAGTCGTGTTGAGCTGCCGCGATTGAAAATTTTTTATGTTCAGGACCTACTGCATCTGAGAAATCGCCTTAGCAGAGAATTATTTTGTGTCGTACATTAGCACATATCACAATATTGATTTTTAATTAAGAAGAATTCAACAAGGTACTAGATTTTGCTATTACCGGTTAACTTACAGAATGTCGAAAAGTTACCCAATGAAATTGGTGATAACTATTTCGTTCATGACCTGAATACATGCTCAACAACCTGATATGTGAATGCTTTTGAAACTTTGGCCGTCGCACCATGTATGTTCTCATTTGTTGGCATCTAGTAACGTGATCCTTTTGTTTTCTCCAGATAATAAGTGCATTTGGCTTGTATATCTGGTGCGCTGGTGCTGATCCTGCTGATCCAGGAGTTTTTAAATCCAAGAAGTATATTAAGAAGCTAGACAACAAAAAGCAAGTTCAACTTAAAGAATCTAAATTAGGGTGTGAGACGAATTCATCTATTCAGGACGCTAATGCTGCTTCAATTGGAGAAAATGCGTCTGTAAAAAGCAATAAAGGAGCTGAACCAGCTGCAGATGACCATGCAACTCGAAATAAAATTGCAGCTGCTCATCGAAGAGGCTTGTTGGCGCTACTACCATGTGCTCTTATTTGCAACTGCACAGGTAGACATGAAGAATCTTCTCAGCAACAGTTGAGTGAAGATGGCATGTTCTACTGCAGTTTGTGTGAAGTAGAGGTGCGAAACTTCACATCCATTATTTTTCTAATGCTTCAACTTGAAGCACTATTATTTTCTGAAGGGAGAATACATTTGCAAAAGTGGTTTAAATGTAATACAAGATCAAATTCCTGTAAAACAAGAATACAATTCCTAACAACAGAAGCACCTACAAGTTTTTGTTTTTGGGTCACAGAATTGCCTGTAATTATGAAGTCGAAACATTTTTGTTAAAATTAGCAGGTGTAAAACTGATTTTGTTTAAAATGGATATGCTTAGCTTGATATAGCTGTTCCTATTTTAGATAGATTGCTGGAATATATGTTCACAAGTTATAACTCAATACTGGATGACACTTGCAGGTATTTAAATACAGCAAGCATTGTAGAGTATGCGACAAGTGTGTAGATCAGTTTGATCATCATTGCAGGGTATTTGACAAACTTGAGTGGTCTGAAACATATTACATCTTGCGTAGATGCTTGTCCGTGTCTACATTTATGTAAAAACCTCCTAATTGTTTTTCTCTTTTGATTCTGTAGTGGCTGAACAACTGCATAGGTAAAAGGAACTATCGCAAGTTCTTTACGCTCATGGTTTCTGCGCTCCTCCTGGTATGATCAAGCACTCTTTGCTAGTGTTAAGTGCGCTTACACACAGTTCTAAAGAATTCTAAATTAGGTGATGAGTCTCACAGGCTCGTAAATTATTGTCTTCTATCTGAACGTGTATCCGTTTCCTTAAAATTGAAATAGCATCTTCGGTTTTAAATCAGTCCTTTCTTCCTTTATCTCTCCTTCCCTTGACCTTCCTTGCCCCCTTTCTCCTTTGCTTCTTTTTCGTTATGTGGGAGAGAGGATGGTTGGTTATTTGCATACCCGTTTTGACCCGCTTGCAAGCTGTCATAGAAAAACCTCTCATGTTGGGTCCAAGATTCTTTTTATATTCCCTTGTTTCCAGAAGAAAACTTGCCCACAGTCGGAGTCACCCCAGACATTAAACATTTCATATTTGTGCATTTTCCATTTAATTGACTATTGACAGGTCTATACATGGTTTGTGCGCTTTGGACTTGAGATTGCAGCTTATACTTCAGTGGTCAACTGGAATTTTTGTACTGATCTACTGCTTCATCGAGAAGAAGAAATTTTCTGCGGAAATCACCTCCAAATTAGGAAGCAGTTTCTCCCTCGTTCCCTTTGTTATTGTGGTGGTGAGTATATGTTCTTACATTTTGCCTTAATGTGAGGACCCCATATTCCTTCATGCCATTTTTATAGTTTTATTTTGGGAAAGGGAGTAGTAAACAGAGAAGAAGTAACTGTTCATACCAATATTGAGTTATGTTAGAAATAAAAATTAGGTGGTGAAGTGTTTGCACATCTTATCTAAAAGCTTAAGCTGTTAGAGAGAGCACACTTTTATTAGTTTAATTATGTCTTCAACATGCCTCCTTACGCGTGGACCTGATTCTATTTCATAAGCCAAGCACCTGCAAATTCTTTGTGGTAATAGGTGGCACTGGCTGGTGAGACTTGTAACCAGAACGCCTGTCTGCTCTAATACAATATTAAAGTGTGATCATATCATATAAAAGTTTATGTTATCAGGAGAGTGCACTTTTTATTTGCTTAATTATGTCTTCAACATTTTCTTCACTGCGCCGAGGGTCGATTGGAAACAGCCTCTCTGCCCTCTCGGGTAGAGGTAAGGCCTGTATACATATTACCCTTCCCAGACCCCACTTTGTGGGAATATACCGGGTTGTTGTTGTTGTGGTTGTTGTTATGTCTTCAACATTAGGAATCCACACAAGTTAATTTTTTGTTTTTATCTGTAAAATAAAACTTTTTGTCTTTGTATAATTTTATCTCTGAAATGTGTCTGATGTTTGTTATACATGTACCAGGCAGTCTGTACCATACTGGCGATGATAGCAACCCTGCCACTTGCTCAGCTTTTCTTCTTTCACATACTTCTCATAAAGAAGGTTAGCATTTCGTCATCTGTTGATCCTATCATATGGCTTCTTTTATCAGCTGACAGTATGTTTGCATTGTCAACAGGGAATTAGCACCTACGACTACATCATTGCTCTCAGAGATCAAGAACAACAAGGAGTTGCAGGTCAGCAAAGTCCTCAAATGTCAACTGTCAGCTCCTTGACTGGATTAAGCAGTGCAAGCTCCTTCAATACTTTCCATCGAGCAGCATGGTGCACACCGCCTCGCCTTTTTGTTGAGGATCAGGTATGGTTTAACAAGGAATCAATTGTGATAATTTCTGGAATTTAGTAGCACTAAATGGTCATGGTGTTAGCAGCACTTCATCGTGTTTTTGGTGCTTATTCATGGTTTTCTTCTAGTTAAATAAAGATTTGAATGTAGTTCCTACTTTCAACCTTCTTAGCTTCGATTCCACTGAACCCGGTAGTGTGGTCAATGCTTTACTTGCTTCCGAAGAGAAGTTCTTCAAAGTGGACTCCTTAGAGCTAGTATGTTCCATCTTGAGCTTGATAGATGTTGACTCTTGTGTTGTCAAAATTACTATGGCTTTCTAGAAAAAATAGAACCTTTTGCTATCAGCATGGAGTTCTTGCTAAGTTATTTTCATGAGGATAGTAATCCACTTTGACTGATAGCAAATCTTAAACAGTTTTGGGCGTGGATACGTGGTTGTACAATGGTTAAGGGATTGTCCAGTTTGTGAAATAAAATGTAGGACTTCATATGGTCTGATTATAGTTGAGATGGATAGTGTTTGCTTGACGCTTTTATATGAATAAAAGCTGTTAATTCTCATTTAATTTTTGTGGTTCCCTGCACTGCAGTACGATGTAGTTGCTCCTGACACTGTATCGGTCAGTTCACTTGGTAAAAGGTCAATGGCAGAGGAACCAATCAAGAAAAGGAATCCAGCTGCTGTGAAGATCAGTCCATGGACGCTGGCACGATTGAATGCAGAGGATGTTTCAAAAGCTGCTGCTGAAGCGAGGAAGAAATCCAAAATTCTCCAGCCAGTGGTGAGAAACAAAGAACCTTACACCCTTGAAACAAATAGCAGTTTAGGAAGTAGTGGTCGTCGCATGGTGCCTAGGCCTGATAACAATAGAAGGAGAGCTAGTAAACGTGTTCGACTCCCCACAGAGCTGCCCTTTGAAAACTTGAGCAAAATTCCTAGTGATATATCTCAAAACAGTAGAAATGCTATCATGTCCGAGACATCAAGCAGTTTGGCTCCACTTCAGCTTGAAGCACGGAGTGATTTCAGAACAAGCCGAGGACTTTCCAGCTCAGGCGCTGTTGCTGCTTCTTCCCCCGAGAGTAGTTTGGACTCTCCTGACATTCACCCACTCCGGGTGTCATCATCAGGAGTTGAAGAAGCTACACGCTTCGTGGGCCTATCATCTGGGATGACTCTTCAGAAGGACACTCCACTGTCTAGGTCGACTAGTGATGGATACGAGGCATCTGGTGGAGAGGATAGTGATCGAGTGCCTACTCGCATTGTGCAAAGGTCAACAAGGTGGAGTAGTATTCTTTTTGGCTCTGATCAGCAAGATGATAGAATGAGAAGATTGATGGTGCCATCTTCATCAAGCCAGGCTAACACCAGGAAACATTGAGCCTCAAAAACATACTCGGAATTCTTGTGTAAGCTCTTGAAGTTACATGATCTGTTGACATTTCTTAATTTGTCGATGATGTTTGTCCAGTAGTATATACCTTCAACTTGGTCTGTTTCATTGGCCATTGAGTTCAATTTTTGGTGTTTGGGTGAGAGAGAAGTGCTGTAAATGTTTAGTGGAAAAAGATTGTCATTCTCTTGTCCTCAAATGCAAGCATTCAATGATCACTTCTTGCTGCTATCATTTGGAATAGCTGGAATTCTAGTTCCAATTTTGTTGGAGTTCATTCAATGTTCTATGGAGAAACCACTGGGTTCTCTTGCTTGCCTTAAGTGTTCTTTTTTTATTTTTATTTATTTTTAAATCCCTCCAATCTAGGAGGATATATAGTATTTTCACACTTCCTTTTCATGGTGACTCGAACCCAGGATTGGAGGTGCTTTTATCAACTGGGCAAACGTCCACTTGTCGCATTAACTATTCTTGATACTTAGTGGAAAAAGATTATATAATTGGTCAAATGTATGTGATGGAGATGTCTTTTGTTGGAAAATATTATTGGGTCTGGTTCACTCATAAGGGGTGCTAGATGATCTACGATCCCATTAGTTATTCCTGCGTGTAAAGCGTTAGAGCTAACCTATATAAATACCATTATGGGTTATTAAGAAGCATTATTATCTATATCAATAAATATAAATATATAAAGATGGGAATTGACCAGCTGATGTGGCATCCCTATATGGCTAGCTTTCATATTTATCTTTTTTTCAAATATAACCTTCATCCCATCTAAAATGTTGTCTTGAAAAGTGTTAATCTAAAATCTAAACCAACAAACAAATGTTAGTATTTTTCTCATTTTTTCCTCTCTTAAAATTTGCAGGGGCTACAATTATCTTTAATCCTTCTTCGTTTGATATGGCTTTGGATTAGTTGATGCGTATTCATCATAATCAGCTTCTTATACACATTTTCCGTGACAAGGCATAAATTTTCTCTCTTTAATTTTGTCACAAAAAATTTATACCTATTATAGCAAGGTGTTAATACTGTCTGGTTCGCGCTTGATGGCCGTGGGATTGTATTTGGTGTAGAAAATAGTACGGAATCTCAAATATATTTTACTTTTCTCATTCATTAATATATGTCTAAGAGAAATTACCTCAATCTCAATATTATGTTCACAAAGTGAAGTTTCGTGATACTATTGTGTTGTTTCTTACATCAATTCAATATGAGTAGTTGTTGATTTTTTCATACTTCATAGAAAAGACTCTTTTATTCATTTCGCATTTTGTGTTGATCTGGGTCTTTTCTTTTTATTACACTTATAGGTAATATTATATCACGAGTATCAGAGAAAATTGCCATACTAGACCATAAGAAGAAGAAAACCTATTGTATAAGGCCGATTTGGATGTAACTGATAAGGGCCGAGTACGTCTCCCCCCACGCCTACGTCTGATAAAGGCTGAGTACATCTCCTCCCCCCATGCCTACACGACGTCGAGGACACGTCCTTCATTCACATCCTTAACAACGAAGGCGTAGCACCAACTCGCGTATGTAGGCGCCCTTTCCCTCCTCCTTTTTATATTTTAAGTATGTCAGTAGTCCTTCGACGAATTATGTCTTTAGCGAGAAAACCTTTCCTCTATATAAAGAGGGGTTTTCCTTATTATAAGGGACAAATGTTATTTTTTAATAATACGACTTCTGATTATTCTCTCTCTATTGTTCTCTCTCTTTACCCTCTTAGTGATAATTGTTGATAGTCCACATAATTTCATCATTTCTGCTAAGATTCACAATATAAAGCATATATATCTTTCTCAGGGGTTTATTATAGTTGATTGCGATTTACCATTTTTTCATAAATTTTGATTGTCCACCACTCATAAAGTAATTGGTAACTTTTGAGTCAAACAATTTGGCGCCGTCTGTGGGAATTTCGAAAATCAAACCTATAGTATACACCCAAAGATCAGATAGCCACATCATCCATATCCCACAAAAACCTAGAAATGACCGAAAACAACACCAGGTCCAAAGCTATAATGGGGGACACCACCAACCTCCTGAGCTCTCTGAATGAGGTCGGTGATGACACTACCACCAACACAACCCCCGATACCGCACCAGAGATAGAAGCTTCACCTTCCCCATCCAGGAACCTTGCGACCTTGCAAGATAAGGAAGCTTCCACTTCCACTGCAAAAGAAGCACCCCCGGCTGTTACAACATTACTGGAAGAATGGTTGACGAGTATTCTGAGCAGCTTAGTGGAAAAACCACCATAGGGCCACACTAAAGCAGTACCAACAGTGAGTATCGCTACCACAGCGGACGAGCAAGAGAAAGCGCGAACAAACAACAAACCCGTCGAAACACAAACCCACTATGGCACGCTGGCGTCCATTATGAAAAAAATGGAAGAAATGGAGAGCGAAAATAAGGCTCCCCGCGACCAAATTAAAGAGCATCAGGATAGGGTCGACAAGATCCCCGAAGCACCTAAACTACTAACTAAACGTGACGTGGGAAGGTTCGTGGAACAACCATACTCCGAGGAAGCCGCCCCTTATTCCATTTTAAAGACTTTCAAGATGTCCCCTTATCTGAGGGTGTATGATGGAACCGGCGATCCCGAGGATCAACTCATCCATTATGTTACCGCTGTGAAAGGTAACGACCTGTCAAAAGAACAGGTACTATCTGTGCAGATGAAGAAGTTCGGCGAGACGCTGACCAGAGGAGCCCTAACATGGTACTCCCAACTGCCCCCCCAAAGCAATTTCAACCTTCGAAGAAATGGCATACAATTTCGTCACCGCACACGCTGGCGCAAAGAAGGGGGAGGCAAGGGTGAACGGCATCTTCGTTGTCAGGTAAACCATAGGAAAGGGCCTTAGGGACTTCCTCGCTAGATTCAACAGGGTGAGGATAAGCCTGCCAAATGTGTCGGAAGGCATGGCGGTAGCTGCCTTCCAGAACGGACTCAACAGGACGGCTCCAGAGCAACTAAGAAGCTACTGAACCGGCTGATGAAATATCCTCCCACAACTTGGGACGAGATCCACAACGCCTACTGCGCTGAGGTACGAGCGGGCGAAGATGATCTCAATAGGCCGACCCGACGATTAATAACTATACACTGAGACACAAAGAAAGATCGACGTCACGAAGGACGCCGAGAACTTCCCCTTCGCCCCAATAAGGAACGACATCAGCCATACATGAGATCTCCACATCCGCCTCCTCGACATACAGACGCATTACAGCGACATCTCGCCCCACTCAGAAGCGAAAGAGGTACGGCCCCTTTACTTTTATCACATAACTTTTGTGTCTCTCCTTCAGAGATAGTGTACGCACTGGAAAAGCTTAGCACCAAGGTGCAGTGGCCTCAAAAAATGAAATCAGACCCCGCCATGAGGAAATCAAACGTCTTGTATGAATTCCACCAAGAGCGGGGACACAAGACCGAAGATTGCATAGGCCTGCGACAAGAAGTCGTCAGAAATCTAAACCAGGGGTACCTAAAGGAGCTGCTTAGCGACAAGGGAAAAGCCAATTTCGCACACAGACGAGAACAATCCCGCGGGCCACCAAAGCCACCCTCCCCGGCGCGGACAGTAAACATGATCATTGGAGACGACATCGACATTGCTATCAACCATGTCAAATTCTCCAACACACACAGGCTGAAGCGAACCATCTCCCACGAACGGTACGATGATTTCGAAGGGAGTATCACATTCGATAAGTCCGATGCCAACAGTTTGTGTTTTCCCCATTATGATGCTTTAGTTATCACTTTACGTATTGTTGATAAGGACGTCAGGAGAGTCATGGTCAATGACGGAAGCGGCGCCTGCATCATCCATCCAAGAGTCCTTTCACAGATGGGACTCGAGGATAGGATAATACCCCGTTGTATAACTCTAACCGATTTTAACAATGCAGTGGAACGTACATCAGGAGAAGTGATTTTGCCCGTCCTTGCGGGGGGAGTCACATTGGAGATGACCTTTCACGTGATGGACCAAGAAACGACATACAATGTTATCATCGGACGCTCATGGATACATGCCATGCAAGCAGTCCCCTCAAGTTTGTACTAGGTGGTCAAGTTCCCTACCCCATAAGGGATATTAAGTATCAAAGGGGAGCCGCGCACCGCGCAAGATATTTACAAGATAACACATGATTGCGCCCACACCCGATAGCTAAAAGGAGCAAGCGCAGAAGCATAGCAATTAGCCATGTCGGGGACCAAAACAGACCCAACGACCGATACCATCAGAGACCCAGACATTGTGGAGGTCTGCAAAATGACGATCGAAGACCTCGATCCGGTTCGGCTAGATAGCCACGACCCCGAAAAGAAAACATACATTAGCCACGGGCTCACCGACACAAGTAAGTATTTTGAATTTTCAACTAGTCATACAGACCTATTTACTTTTTCCCATGCAAACATGCCACGGATCTTGTCGGATATCGCTACCCACAAACTCAATGTCGACCCGTTACATCCGTCGGTATGACAAATCAGAATAAAATTCAATGCTACGATTAACGAGGCAGTCCGCAAAGAAGTGGACAAATTACTCGCCAACGGCTCTATCAGAGAGTCAAAATACCCGCAGTGGGTCGCCAATGTAGTAATGGTCAAAAAGAAGAATGGGAAATGGAAAATGTGCGTGGACTTCTCCGACCTGAACAAGGCATGCCCCAAAGACTCCTCCCCCCCCACACACATCAACCAGCTAATCGACGCCACCGCCGCACATGAACTTCTAAGCCTTTTGGACACATATTCTGGTCATAATCAGATCCTAATGGCTGAAGAAGACTAAGATAAAACCACGTTCATCACGCATTAGGGGACCTATTGTTACAAAGTGATGCCCTTTGGGCTAAAAAATGTGGGGGCCACGTATCAAAGATTAGTCACCAAGATGTTCAAAGAACAGCTTGGAAAAACCATAGAGGTTTACATCGACGACATGCTAGTAAAGTCTGCTAGAAAGGAAGATCACATTGACCACTTGCAAGAGGCCTTAAAATACTGAAAAGGTATGGGATGAAACTGAATCCCGAGAAATACGCCTTTGGCGTGGCGTCAGGAAAGTTTTTAGGATTTCTCGTATCCCAAAAAGGTATCGAAGTCAACCCTGATCAAATCAAAGCGTCAATACCCGAAGTAATAAACAACAAAAAACAGGTCCAGAAAGTGACGAGTCAGATAATTGCCCTCTCCCGTTTCATCTCTCGATCCTCGGACAAATGCCACAAATTCTTCAATGTCTTGAGAAAAGATAACGGATTTCACTAGAACGAAGAATGTGTCAAAGCCATGCAAGAACTAAAAGTGTACTTGTCATCACCACCACTACTGTCAAAGGCGGAATCGGGCGAACCCTTATTGACATACCTGGCCGTATCGGAAGTCGCAGTCAGCACAGTGTTGGTTTGTGAAGTAAAAGGTACGCAATCACCTATCTATTACATTAGCAAAACCCTAGTGGACGCTGAAATACGGTATCCACACCTCGAAAAATTGGCTCTGGCACTGGTCACGACTTCAAGGAAGCTGAGACCCTAGTTCTAATGCAACCCCATTAAAGTAGTGACCACGTTCCCCTTGAGGAGCATCTTGCACAAGTATGAGCTATCGGGCCGGCTCGCCAGATGGGCCATAGAGCTCAGCGAGCACGATATCACATATATTCCTAGAACCGCCATCAGGTCACAAGTCCTCGCCGACTTCGTGGCTGACTTCAACACTAAAATTTGCCGGATGCAGAAAAGGAAGCCCTGCATTCCACCTCAAATACCGACCTCTGGACCCTCTATATAGATGGGGCGCAAATGCCTCGGGATTGGGACTGGGACTCATCCTCGAAGTCTCCACGGGCAAAACCATTCGTCAGTCCATACGATGCCCCGAGATGACTAACAACGAGGCAGAATATGAAGCCGTTATTACAGGTATAAAGTTAGCCATCCGGTACGGGGCCTGCCGGCTTGTCTTGCACTGCGACTCTCAACTCATGGTAAATCAAGTCACCGGGACTTACCAAATCAAGGAACAAAGGTTGCACAAATATCAAGCAAAAATCCATAGGCTGATGGCACAGCTCGACGAATGCCGCTTCGAACAAATTCCTAGAGCGCGCAATGCCGAAGCAGACGGCCTGGCTAAGCTAGTTGCGGCCACCATACGCCTAAGTAAAGAGAGCATCGTCACTCTCCTTCACTCGAAAATCGATCGCACTGAGGTACTCTCCCTGCATTTGACTTGGGACTGGCGCAACCAATTTCTATCATATTTACAGGACGGAACACTATCGCCTGACAAGAAGGAAGCGAAGAAGCTTCGCATGCAGGCAGCAAGGTACTGCATAGTAAATAACGAACTCTACAAGAGGACCTTTGGAGGACCCCTAGCCAAATGCCTAGGCCCCAATCAGACAACGTCGGTACTGGAGGAAGTCCACGAAGGCCATTGTGGCGCCCACACGGGCAACCGAGCACTCATAATTTGCCTAGTACGAGCTGGGTATTACTGGCCTACCATGAAAAAAAATGCTGCGGAGTACGTCCGTCGATGCGAAAAGTGTCAAACGTTCTACCCCTTGATACATCAACCAGGGGAACCCCTCCGTTCAGTCACTTCGCCATGGCCCTTCATCAAGTGGGGAATGGATATAATCGGACCACTACCCGCCGGACGAGGAAAGATATGATTTTTATTAGTTTTAACTGACTATTTCTCCAAATAGGTAAAAGCAGGTGCCTACGCCCAAATTCGCGAGCAAGAGGTCACCGCCTTTATCCGAAAAAACATCATATGCCATTTCGTCATCCCCAAAGAAATCACGTGTGACAATGGGCAATAGTTTATCGAGCAAAAAATAATCGATTTCTTTGACAAATGGCATATCAAAAGAATACTCTCAACACCATATCATCCTGCCGCCAACGGCCAGGCAAAGTCGTTCAACAAAACCATATTGAGTATATTAAAGAAGAAGCTCGAAGACGCCAAAGGATTATGGCCCGAGCTACTACCAGAGGTGCTATGGGCACACAGAACCACCCCCAAGTCATCCACGGGAGAAACGCCTTACTCGCTGGTCTATGGGACTGACGCCATCATACCAGTCGAAGTAGGCAAGCCGAGTATAAGGTACTCACACACAAGCGGAGTATAGAATGATAAGAATCGAATACAAGATCTCGATGAAGCCGAAGAAAGAAGAGAAATGGCCCACATCAGTTTGGTAGCCCAGAAACAACAAATCAAAAGATACTACAACAAGAAAGCAAAAATTTGACAACTCAAAGTAGGCGACTACGTACTAAAAGCCAAGACGCTGGCGTCCAAAGACCCCCCAGCGAAGGAAAATTGGGGACCAATTAGGACGGACCCTATAAAATCACCGCAACAGCGGAAAATAGTTCTTTTCGACTAGAGACCATGGAAGGGAAAACGCTCCAAAATAATTGGAACATCTCCCACCTCAAGTATTTCCTTTTCTAAAAGAGTATCCCCCAAGTCGTACTCTTTTTTCCTTATCCGAGTTTTGTCCCAATCAGGTTTTCTCGGAGAGGTTTTTAACGAGGCAACGAAGGAGATGCTCGAAAATGCATATGAGGCCAATTTGACACACCCATCATCCCGGCAAGCGGTACGAAAGGCGTATCACAGGGACTAAGGCTACAGCCATCTCCAATGTATGAAAGGCTACGGTCATCTCCAAGGTATGAAAGGCTACGACCATCTCAAATGTATAAAAGGCCACGGCCATCTCCAATGTATGAAAGGCTACGGCCATCTCCAATGTATGAAAGGCTAAGGCCACTCACAGTGTATAGAGAGGCTACAACCACCCATAAACGCATAAAAAGGCTAAGGCCACCAACAACGTATAAAGAGGTTACGACCACCCATAAACGCATAAAAGGCTAACGCCACCAACAGCGTATGAAGAAGATACAACCATCCATAAACGCACAAAAGGCTAAGGCCACCAACAGCGTATAACGAGTCTACGGTCATTCATAAATGCATATAAGGCTAGGGCCACCCACATCACACGAAGAGGCTATAGCCACCCCTAAACGCACAAAAGGCTAAGGCCTTCTACGGCATATCAATTGCATTGTGGTCGTCCATAATGCGTAAAAAGCCAAGGCCAATACCGGAGCAACCGACTCAACTCGACTCGATACGATCAGAACCGAGGGAAAGACAACCGCTTTAAAAACAAACAAGCGGCTAAGGCTAGAGTCGACTCAGCCTAACTACGACAAGTTAACTCGATAAAAATTGACACCACGCAATGAGTACACAAGATAAAAGTACGTAAAGTAGGCATAAACATAACAATATATATGTACGATTTCCATTTACTCCAAATTTTTTTATGTGCAAATCATTTACAAGAATCATGTCCCTCCGACTAAAAAAATCAAAACAAAAATATAGCCTAACTTCCACCCTGGCCTTCGCCACCTCCCGGCGCACCAGCCGTGCCATCACCACGGTCATCGCCACCCTCAGTCCGGAACAACAAAGAAATCTAGGACCCGTGCCCAACTGATTCACATCCGCAAAGGTATATCGCGCAAGGCCCGGGGAGTCAGGGTTATACCCATAAGCTTCTCATGCATCCCTAACCAGACGATGCTGATCTTTGACTTTCGTCTCAGTAGCCCTGCCAATGGCCCGCAGTTCCTCAAAAACTGTCCGCCTAGCCTCGACGTACACCTACATATCATGTGCTTCACGGGACACGTCGTTGACAGGACCGACCGCTGTCACCTACTGAAGAGCATCAACTTCCGTCGTTTTGGCCCTGAGATCGGCAGTTAAGGCGTCAACTTTGGCACACAATTCAGCTGCCTCTGCCATCGCCCCACGGTCAATCTCCAACTCTTCCTCTTTCAGCCGAAAAAGATTCTCCAGCTCAGTATTTTGAGCCACAACAACCATTAAGTCTGCGTCTACCCGCTCGAACTGAGCCATACGCTCTTGTAGTTGACTCTCCGCCTGCTCCAAACCCTCGCGAAATACGCGAAACTATGGGTCTTGGGAGTAAAGGTCCGCCAGCGTTTTGTGCTTGCTTTGGACCTCCTTGTATTTCTTCATCGCCCTCCTAAGAACGACATTCTTTCTCCGATCACGCTGGACCCTCTCCACTTCCAAAATGAGGGTCTAAAGAAAAAAGAGAAATTAAACAAAACCCAAGTCAGAACAAGCCTCAAGGCCTTTAGTAAAACAACAAGAAATAACGACAAAGCTTACCTGCAAATCTGTGTTAGCGACTCGGCGGGATAAGTCCCTGTCACTAACATCTTTTAAGGTCTCAGTCTTAGCAGTCGTGCACAGTAAGGTCATGTCCGCAGCGGCCTGCTCACTATCCAGCAACAGATTATATCCGTTGGGATCATGAGTCGATGGTTAGGCCCCGTCATCGCCATATCCACCCAAGCGTAATCCCCTCGTGGTACATCTGCGAACGTAGGAGCTCGCCCAGAACCTGCTCCTTCCTCACTAGCAGCCGCCTCGGTGACAGCCGATACATCACCTCATTCGACTTGTAGGGAAGCAGTATCGACTACGACTTCCCTCAAAAGAGCCGCCCTCTCAGGGCGAATAACATCACCCATGAAGACCGGCCTTGACTCAAGACGGCAGATAACCGTCTTCCTGCGCTCCACGACTATGCCTTTGCCAAGAAGCAATCAACGGCTTTTCCACTCCGGCGGCTCTTCGCTTTCGGAAGCCTCCTCTTCGGCAGGAGGAGATGGAGGTGAAGGGTTCTCCTCATTCGTCAGTTCAACTACCGGCTGGACTACGGGACGAGTAGTCTCAGGAGTGTCCTCAACAGATGGCTCCCGAATTGCATCCTCTCCCTCGGAACGAACGACGTCAGAAACATCCTCACTGGATGCTCCATAACTGCACGCTCGCCCTCAGGTCGAGTAACCTCAGGAACGTCCCCATCTATACGCTCCTGAACTACATGTTTATAGTCGGAGTCCACCGATGAGGAAGCATCAGCGCGACGTCTTCTCCTCCTTCGTGGGACGCTCCGGGCTGCCAAAACATTAACCAAGGAAGAACACGTCAAAAAGTGTGATACCAAAGAGTAAAATCACCAAACCAAAAACTGACGTAATACCCGAAAGACCATATTTCATGGTAAACGATATCCACGTCCTGCACTCTTCGACAAGTGGGATCAACCTCCCCACCCACGCCCTAATATCTGGCACGCATCGAGGCGTGGACGCCTTGGTTGCAACCATGAAAAAAAATAGGAGAGGTTATGAAGGTTGAGTAGGCGTAAACGATTGAAAATGTTGAATGCATGAAATGACACTTACTTTCGGGATTCCACATTTCAGGAAATCCTTTGGGGGCCGCCACTAAATCCGAAGTTCGGACAAAGAAAAACTTCAACCAAAATTGACGGTTGGGCTTGTCATATGTTTCGATGACCAAACCCTTCGTCCCACGGTTCTTCAGCTGCAACATCGCTCCCCCATGAACCTGGGACTGAACAATTGCAGCAGATGTTGTATTGTAACATTGAGTCCGACCCTTTCAACATAAGTCGTCAGTATACGACATATCTTCCATGTGTAGGGAGTAAGTTAGGCCAGACACACATTGTAGAATCTACAAAGATCTTCCGCCAATGGGTATATGGGAAGACCACACCAAATTATGAAGAAATATTCCTAAAAAGCATAGAACCCCGATCTGTGCACATTAGCAAAATCGTCTCTGGCCACTTCCGGTATCATTGTATAATTCAATGGGAGGTTTTAGAGACCACACCCGATTATAAAGAGATATTCCTAAAAAGCATAAAATTGGCCAAAGGTTGTCACCTCCGGTATCACCAACGGGAGGTTTTAGAGATACGCGGCGATACAAACTCTTGTATATTTACTTATTATTGCATAATTCAATATATACATATTTATTTGTTATTTTGCCTATACACTCTACTGGTTTTAATATTTTAGATATTTGGATTATCCAAGCAATGTACATGGAATAAAGTATGATTTACTGATATTTTTCATAACCGCTCGAAGTGCGGATAATTTCACTAGTTTCATGATAATAGAACGAGTAGGGTTCTAAGGAGTTGTGGAAAAGTGATTCATTTGTTTCGTGAGGATTTCCAAGACAACTGGTGACACAAGTCAACATTGTTGTAGATCCACTTCCGCTAAGAAGAAAAACCTTCAAGGGGTTAAAATCAAGAAGCACACTTAAAATGTGTTATCTTTCTATGACTAACATAAGCCTCGACTTATTAGATAGAATAGTTTCCAAATATGTGCTTGCAATGAGACAAATGCAACTACATTTTCACTGTTTTAAATTGAACCATTATCAAATTCGTCTTGCTTGAAGGAGAAGAAAATAAAGGAAAAAAGTGTTTGTTAGTGTCAAAGCGGATCCATATCCTATTCTCATCATACGCAATTTGCAACTAGCCTTACATCATATAAATGCATGTAAAATCACCATCTTCAATTTTACAGACATTCTAATATCAGATAAGTGGAATGCCTTCTCTACTCCAAATTTTCAAAAATCAGCAAAAGTAAGTTTTCTAGTTTCTTGGAGAGAAGAAACATCCTCATAATACAAAAAACTCTAAAGGAAATAATTGGTCGTTGCAAAAAAAAAAAAGGAACTGATATTGGACACATGATTTTATACGCAAAACATGACCTCTGATTTCAAAGACTGAATATTGAAAAATTTAGCGCTGTGCAGCTAAAGAGAGAAATTGAGATTGAGAATTTTCGAGAGAAAATTAGTCAAGAGCTGTGCTTTGTATTTCGATACAAGTGACTCAACTAGAAAGAAGAAGAAGCTACAATGTATTTAACTAACTAACCACCTCGGGACAACTGTACATCACTAATACTAACTAATATTATAGTTAAGTTAAGCTAACTAAGGTTAACTATTAAGGTTAACCTATATTCTTTACATCCCTCATCAAGCTAGGACTAGAAACGATGTTGAGTAAACCTAAGCTTGGACAACAAATATTAATGCTGAATGCGACCAAGTCCCTCTGTAAGTATATCAGCTTCCTGCTCATCTGTAGGACAATAGAGAGTAGAAACAAGACCATGTTGAATCTTTTCACGAATAAAATCGTAATCAATATCAATGTGCTTCGTGCGCTCATGGAATATAGGCTTGGCAGCAATAGCAAGAGCTGATTTGCTATCATTGTAGATAGGCACAAGTGAATTGTGATCCACTCCTAGCTCCTTGAGTGAACCAATAATCCATGTAACCTCTGCAATTGTGGATGCTAAGCTGTGATATTCAGCTTCTGTTGAGCATCTAAAGATAATTGACTACTTCATAGATTTTCAAGAAATCAAGGAAGAGCCAAGCTTGACGAAATAGCATGTGACTGACTTTTGTGTGTTGGGACATGCAACCCAATCTGCATCACAAAATATTGAAATTAATTCAGAACACTTAGCAGCTAAGAAAACTCTCAGACTAGGACTGCTTTTGATGTATCTAACCACCTTGAGTGCAACTTCCATATGAGAGATGTTGGGACTATGCATGAATTGGCTCAAACTTTTAATAGCAATAGAGATATCTGGTCTCGTAACAGTCAAATAAAGAAGCTTACCCAAAAGCCTTTGATATGGCCCTGGATCTGTCAATAATGTGTCATCAGAAGTACCTGTATGAGTGTCAAATTCAACAGTTGTAGGTTTCATATTTGGCTCCATAGGACATGAAAAAGGCTTAGAGCCTGATAGCCCCAACTCACCTATGAGTTCTAAGGCATACTTGCGTTGATACATTAATATACCATCACTATTTCGTACAAATTCTATTCAGAGGAAGTACTTAAGTTCTGCTAGGTCTTTGACCTTAAAAGAGGTTTGTAAATCATCCTTAGTCTGTTGGATCATGATGAGATTATCTCCAGTGATAAGGTCATCAACATAGACCATAACTACCACCACGTGATCTCCCGATCTTTTGATGAATAGAGAATAATCCAAATGACTGTTGAAATCCAGCATCTACCAAGGCTGATATGAGCTTAAGATTCCACTGTCTGGATGCCTGCTTAAGTCCATATAGGGATTTAAGTAGTTTGCAAACTCTAAATTCAGCGTTTGGTCCATTAAAACCTTCAGGTACCTCCATATATACCCCCTCAGATAGGTCTCCTTGCAAGAAAGCATTGTAAACATCCATTTGATGATAGACCACTACCTTGAAGCTGCAATAGACAACACACTTCTGACAGTAACCATTTTTACCACAAGTGAAAAGGTTTCTTGGTAGTCTAAACCTTCTCTCCGATTATACCTTTTGGCTACCAATCTAGCTTTGAACCTTTCAATTTCTCCTGATGCCTTGTATTTAATTTTATGAATCCACTTGCATCCTATTGACTTTTGTCCTTGTGCAAGGATACCAGTTCCCAAGTCTTATTGTCCTCCCGTGCCTTGATTTCTGCCTGCATTGCCTCTACCCATCTCTTATCCTTTACTACCTCTGAATATGGTGTAGGTTCTATTTCCACTGAAAAATATGCAGAGTAACTTTGATATTTTGAAGAGATACCTTTATATCCAATAACCTCTGAAATAGGGTACTTGCAACAGCTTATAGAACCTATCTAATCATCTCTAACATAATCCTTAAGCCATATGGGAAGCTTAGATACTCTTGTGGATGTTCTAGGTTCCCCATCATCAGGAAAAATAAATGAATCACTAGGACTATTCACACTGTTATGCTCAACAGGGTGTGAAATGTCTTGCTCATTTGAGACAACTAGAGTTAGAGTAGGAGAGCATGGCATATTGGTTCCCTTGTTTATCAGGAGCAGAACTGACTGCTTTTAGCTCTTCATAAAAATCTTGTCTTGGCACTGGAATCTTGTCGAGAAATAATGGTTCTGATGATCTTTCTGCTGTGTGGAAGGGAAATATATCCTCATAGAATACTACATCCCTGCTTATAAACAATACTCTATTCTTTTTTTGATAGAGTAAGTTGTATATTAATACAAAAAGCATCCAGAGGATGCAGAATTACAAAATAGGACAAGTATCAGCACATAAGGTAAACAAAAAACAATCAGAGGATTATGGAGCTGATAAATTCCAAAAAGAGGTCAAGTTTATGTAAAGAGGTATGGTTAACCCAACTAAAAAGGAAAACTAATCATCTAGCCCTAAGTTGACATCTGGCAGTTGAAATGCCATCAAAGCATCTTTGATTCCTCTCAGTCCATAAGCACCACAAAATAGAAGCAGGAGCCTGATAGCCCCATAGACCAAATTTTCTTGATGGATTTGTCAACTTTCCAGTAGCTCCAACACACAAAGGCTTACCTCACATTGCATGGCATATTCCAATGCAGTCCAAAAAATGAGAGGAACATAGACCATAGGTCAGTTGCAACTGAACAATGTAGAAACAGGTGATTGATCGATTCAGAGTTGCAGAGACATATGTGACATCTGTTGGCTAATTGGAAATTCCTTCTGATGAGGTTGTCTTGAGTTAGGCAAGCGCCATATAGAGCAGTCCAATAGAAAGCACTGACTTTTGGAGGGAGCTTCGTCTTCCATATAAGTTTCCACGGCCATTAATCAATCAATACTTTATTAGAACTTAGATTAAAATAACTTTCTTTGACTAAAAAAGAACCTCCCCACCTGTTGCCCTATTTAAGTTTGTCCATAATTTGAACACTGATTGAAGCACTTTGGAGACTACGAAGAAGAACCAACAAATCCTCAATCTCCCAATCATTCAGGTTTCTTCTTAAGTGAGGGAACCATAAGTTTTCCACCTAATTTTGAGCAATCGTAGAATCTGGGTTAGATGCAAGTGAGTACATTATTGGACAAGCATTTTTCAATGTGGTAGTTCTTATCCATAAGTCCTTCCAGAATAGGATATGTTCACCATTGTCCAATTGGAGTGATGTATTAAGAGAGAAAGAATCCCACAATGACCTGATGCTCTTCCAATGCCCACAACCATAAGGAGTATTAGCAGAACTAGAGCACCATTGGCTGTCACAACCATACTTGGCTTGAACTACCTCCTTCCAGAAAGCCATTCCTTCTTTATTATACCTCTAGTGCCATTTCATAAGCATACTCTTGTTATGTAAGGCCAAATCCTTGACCCCTAATCCCCCAAGTGACTTAGGGAGGATTACCTTAGCCCACTTCATAAGGTGAAATTTATGATCTTTACTGTTGCCCTCCCATAGGAATGAACATTTGAGTTTGTCAAGCTGTTTCTGAACACTAGTTGGAAGTTTGAAGAGGAACATAAAGTAATTAGGTATGCTGTCCAGAATACTGTTAATAAGGGTTATTCTACCACCTAGGGAGAGATATTGTTGCTGCCAGGAAGCTAAACCCTTTTCAAAAATTTTAATGATTCCATTCCAAATACTCTATTCTCCAAATTCAAAAGTCTGTAACATTTCTGATGTGTAGTATATCCTAGGAAAACTGACCTCACAGCTCGAGGATAAAATTTATCATGGCTTATCAGATTATTAGCAAAACACAAACACCCAACTACCTTTAAATGTGTCAATGAAAGTGGCTTATTCAGAAGTAACTCATATGGTGACTTATGTCCCAAGACAGAAGAGGGAATTCTGTTGATTATATATACAACAACATCAATACAATCTCCCCAATATCTAACAGGTAAGTAGCCTTGAAATCTGATTGCTCGAGTAGTCACTAGAATATGTCTATGTCTCCCCTCCACAACTCCATTTTGTTGGGGAGTATATGGACACGAACTTTGATGAACAATCCCATGCATTTGAAACAAGTCATCACATGCACTGTTAAAAAACTCACTCCCATTGTCTGATCTAAACATCTTAATTTGCTTCCCAAACTGTGTTTTGATCATACTAATAAAGTTCTTGAGTAAGAAAATAACATCAGATTTAAGTTTCATAAGAAATACCCAAGTCCATCTGGTAAAATTATCAACCAATGTAAGAAAGTATTTCATGCCATTATGAGTAGCAATCTTATAGGGTCCCCACACATCCATATGGATCAAATCAAAAGAATGTAAACTTCTACTAGTACTAGTTGGAAAAGGTGCTCTAGTTTGTCAAGCTAGAGGACAAATTTCACACTTAGATAGTGAGTCATTATTTATTCTACTACCATAGTGTTGTATACTAGGAATCCTTTTGAGAACTTTAATTGGAACATGTTTCTTCTGTGCCATATTTTCATGCCTCCTTTTGTTTACTGGTAGCTGCAAAGGCTTTATTCACAATCTTCCTTAAAGTTGTTGACAATATGTACATATCTTCCTCTCTTCTACCAATATCCTTCACCCTCCCAGATAAGATGTCTTGGAGCACACAACATTTGGGGAAAAAGGTAACACTGCATTTAAGATCTTATGTCACTTTAGAGACTGACATAAGGTTAAACTTAAAAGCAGGTACACATAACACACTTTTCAGTACATCACCTCCCGTGAGTTGACACTCCCTTATATGTGAGATTGATGCTGAATCTCCCATAGGTAATTGCACTTGTCCTGAATTTCCTACCGAAGTTTCATTTTTCAGTAAACTCTATCACCAGTCATGTGGTTAGTAGCACCAGTATCTACTATCCATTTGTAGAGTTTTAAGTTCTCACGTAAGGCTACATTACTACGAAAACACTTACATGCCATGTTTGCATTAGTCCCTACAGTAGAGCCTTTATTTAGCAACTGCAATAACTGGTTATATTGTTCTTTAATAAACAACTGAGCTGGTTCAACATTACTGCTTGGTTGATACATGCTTGTGGTTGGTGAAGCTATCACTCCTTGCTGTCCAGATCCATCTATCATGTCTGCATTTTCTTTCTTCTTCTACTTGAAATGAGATAGATAACCAATAATCTTGTAACAGTTCTCCTTCAAGTGCCCCGCCTTATACAAAATTCACACCTCATCAATATAATATTCATTTCTTGTACTACCTTTCATATGACAAAAATCACATTCTAAGCTATAGTTTCTCCTTGGCTTAGATGTAGATTGAGCAGTAAACAACGTAGTAGGGTCGTTATGCCCAGTTTTCCCATAGGTGCCACCGGCAAATGATTTCCTGCTTTCTTCCTGAACTACCATAGCATAAGCCTTATCTATTGATGGCAAGCTTGGCATTAATAGAATCTGGCTCCTTGCTTGCTCAATATTATTATTCAATCCCATAAAAAATTACAACAGTCGCTGATACTCCAATTGTTTAATATAATCAGTGGCTGAAATGGGAGGTGGCAATATAGAATCATATTCTGCCCAAAGGTCCTTTAGCTTGGTGAAATAAACTGATATTGACGAAATCCCCTGTGTTAGGGTGAATATTTCCTTATGCAAGTAATACAATCTCGATGCATTCACTTTGTCAAAACGTTCCTTGAAAGCAGCCCACATTTTCTGTGCATTCGAAGAAAATAACACTCCTTTTACTAAATCTCTACTCACATTGCTCATGAGCCAGGAGGTCACAATCGCATTGCACCTATCCCACTAACTTCCTAGATTTGGACCAAAATCTTCCTTCGATGTTGATCCATCAACTAAACACAATTTGTTCTTTCCTAATAATGCTACTTAAATTGCATGACTCTAAAGAGAGTAATTTTTCCATACCTGTCAAAATGAGTCCCACAGACATTGATCCCGGACCATCAGATGCATGCAAGTAGAGAGGATGGTTATGATCCAACACTATCGAGCTACATATCATTCTGATGCTCGTATTGTCTCCATTGTTCGCATTATGAGCCTAGTTCCTAGGAGGCGCCATTGATATACCTTAAAATTAGGATTCAAAGCTTCTTAATTTGAGCAGATTCTCTCGAATTATCTTTAATTTGAAGAAGAAATTCTCTAGAATCACTCGATCAATGCTCTGATACCATGAAGAATTTAGCAAGGTGCAGTTGAAGAGAGAAATTGAGAATGAGAATTTTCGAGAGAAAATCAGTCAAGAGCTGTGCTCTGTATTTCCATACAATTGACTCAACTAAAAAGGAGAAGAAGCTACAGTGTATTTAACTAACTAACCACTTTGAGACAGTTGTACATCACTAACACTAACTAATACTACAGTTAAGTTAAGCTTACTAAGGTTAACCTATATTTTTTACATATATAAGCATAAGTATTCAGAAGTAAAAGCACTGAGATAAATTCAATAAAAGGGCAGCCTAATGCATTAAGCATCCGCTATGCGCTGGGTCCGAAGAAAGGCCAAACCATAAGGGTCTATTGTATGCAACTTTACCTGCATTTTTTCAAGAGGTTGTTTCCAACGCTCGAACTCATGATCTCCTAATCACATGGCAACAACTTTACCAGTTACGCCAAGGGCTCCCCTTTTCTGATTCAATGTACACTTTATTTGTTCCACAACTTCAAATCAAGTTAGATCTCACAAGTCTCAAGAGAAAGGTTTCCACAACTTCAATTCAAGTTAGATCTCACAAGTCTCAAGAGAAAGGTAATGAGACACCACTGCAGCTAAGCTAGACATATTATTCAACCTAACTTCACATTTCATACAAGGTTGATACATGAAAAGTGGCAAAGCTAGAAGGAAAATTCATATCAGTATTAAGCTTATTACAAAGAAAGATGCACATTGCCAACAAGTAGCACACATCTTCCATCATTTATCTAACAATCAAGAAACTATATAACTGCATCATCCTAACATAATCTCACCGACCTTAGGCACATTCAATCTTGAACAACACAAACAAGATGAGGAACCTTCTCATTATCAAAAGGCAAACACACATACTGACTCGCAAACTCCTCCGCGATCTCAAATGCTAGCTCCCCACGATACGCCTTGCAATACATATACAACACCACATTAGCAGCAAGACTCTGAAGCATTAACAGAGTTGCAAATCCTGAACTCACCACCATTTGAAATATAACACCAAAACTTGTCCACCTACCACTAGCCTCACCTAAAGTAACCAAAAAACTCGAACAACCAACCACCAATAAACTTATTAAAACACCAAAAAATAGTACTACTGATAAAGCAACCAACTTCATCCCCTTAACCAAATAACCACTTCTTTGTAAAGGTTCATAACCCCATTTAGATTCAACTATTACAATTACATAAGCTAATGACCAGTTAACCTGCAGCCAAATCAAGAACCATAAAAATATTAACCCAAATAAAATAACCAAGCCCATGAAATAATATGAATCATAGCCCATTTCTAGTCCAAGAAACTCCAACCCCTTGACCACAAACACCAAGAAAAGGGCAAATATGATAGTAATAAACCCAACAATAGCATTTGAAACAAAAAGGGTCGAAATGATCGGAAAAAAAGAGAATAAAATTGATTTAATTGATGAAACTAGCTTAACGGATCTACCATAAAAACCGTGGAAAGTGCTGTAGGTGATCGTGGCAATAGCTAAAATTGAAAGGGCAACAGCTAAGAGAGTGAATACAAGGGGAATAAGAAACCGGATCGGGTCATCTGGGAAAGCTGAAAGGTGGGTATTTTCGGGCCGGAAGATGGTGAAACCCGATTGAAAGAGAGAAGTTTGAAGAGTAGGGTAGGTGATGAGAGAGAAAGAGAGAGGCAAAAGGAAGAGAACTGAAAGAGCTAAGAAATGGCGAGAGTGAGCATTGATTATGCGCTTTGATTCGGAGAGTACGCCCCATAAGTTGAGGGTATTATGTGTATTTGCAGACATTGGAAAATATGAGGATGAAGAATCCAGAAGAAAGAGTGAGAGAGTAGATTTAGAAAGGAGTTGTGTGTGTAAAATTTGTGTGTTTCTCAAATTGGAAATCTTTAGGTTGGTTTGGTTGGGAAACTTTTTGTAGTAGTATTACATTTTCATTAGTGGTCGTGTTTTAGTTACATTAATTAATTAATTAATTATGTGGTTCTAATTTATTCTGATTATTTAATTCCTACTCGACATAAAAATAACATTACACGTACGTAATAGATAAAACTAGTAATCCGTCCACAAGGTGCAGTACTATCATAAGCTAGAAAAAAATGATGTATTATTATTATTATAAGGTGTTCTACTAAGCACTTGCTTTACTAAACAAATATATTCTATTTTTATTATTCCTACTATTTAGAAGCAGGAGTTTAGCAGCTCTTCGTCGTCCTCCTTTTTGGGGCAAGTTTGTAAATTCGCTGATGGCTGGCTTAATTAAAGTCGTGAGGATTGAAATCATTG
Organism: Nicotiana noctiflora; assembly: GCA_032618575.1. Lineage (NCBI taxonomy): Eukaryota > Viridiplantae > Streptophyta > Magnoliopsida > Solanales > Solanaceae > Nicotiana > Nicotiana noctiflora. The sequence continues at coordinate 97,818 of JASVEL010005372.1, read as the reverse complement.
TTTTGATATAGCGCCACATCTTGTTTTAGCTTGCTCTGACTGGTTTGCCGACTTTTTATAATTAATATGGCTTTATAGCCGGATGGTAAAATTTTGTTGTACTTGACAAGTTCACCCTTTTGTAATCATAATGTGTATCATAGTCATCTTAGATGGATAGGAGTAGTCGCAACACGTGTTATTCAGGAAAATGTATGTGTTGTCCCTAATTTGTCCCCGTTTTGACACGTCATAGCAATAAAAATTTCACATGGTGAAGTCTCCTTGGTTGACTCAGCTTCCTTTAGTAATTTTGAAACCATTTCATAATTTCAATTAAGTTTGAACGACCACGGTCAGTTAAAATAATTTTATTTCGTTGTGTTTCTACTTTGCTCATCTTTTCTCCATATATTGTTGGAGTTCTCTTATTGATCTTTCCGGTTGTTGTTTGTATCGTTCCATCAAGGTTTAGCCTCTGTTTTTTCTTTGGTATTTTCAGCTTTTGCATCCGGTATCTCTCCTTTTTTTCATCTCAAGTTCTCCTTTCGATGTTTTTCCTGTTGTAACGGACGAATTTGGATGCAATCAATGTTTGTAAGATTGATTTCAAAATTTCTTTTTTGCTATATTTGTTGACATACTAACCGAAGTTGAGTCAATTTTTTTAGGTATGACTAATGTTTGATTTATCTTAAAAAAAAGATTTTCCATTGGTTATTGACGAATCTTATTGCAGCTACTTGTATGTTTTCTTTCTTTATTTTGCCTTTGAGATGGACTTTCAATGTTGTAGATTCCATAAATTGAATATTAAAACATCATATATAGGTAACATAGAGAAAGTACTTAAAGATTATATATTATATCGACAAAGCACAAAAGGAACCCCAGTTTTGTTTTAAGTTTTGATGATTTTATTTGCTTGAAATCTCACTTGGATATCATATCATCTTACATGGATAATAAATGAGCCAAAATTCAAATTATAGCATATATAAGAGAACGATAGAAGGCACTGTTCAACATTTCAAAAAAGGAATAAGGCTGGGAAAAGAGGTAAAATTAAGGAACACCACAAGAGAGGGCTCATTAATTGGTAGCTAAAAAAGGTTGCATGAAATGATAAATCACCAGTTTTTGTGTGGTGTACTGACTAAGCGAAAGAAATAAGAAAAATTGAACAATGAAAAATTAGAAAATAGAACTTCTTTGTTCTTGGATCATTACTTAATAATTTAAGGCTTTTTGCGCAGAAGAAAAACGTCAAGATGAAGAAGAATATGTAATTCAACTCAGATCAAGGAAGAGTCCCTAGAGTCGGATTGACGAAGGAATAACTTTAGTATTGTCAAATGCTAAATTGCTAGCTAACGGAAAAATATGTAACCTCGACTTATTCGATATGTACCAATCAGAAGCTTTGCCTCGTGATATCCAGTTAAATAGTCATCTAATCACATGTGATAATTTATTAATTTTAATATCGATAACAATAATCCAGTAATCTATATAAATAAAGGATTAAAGGAAGATAACATTAGAATATGGAAAATCTGAATCACTTGAGTCATTATTGAAGTCAAATAAATGTAAATTCTAATACATATATTTCAAATTGCTACTTTGAAAGAACCAGTAGTAGCCGCAAAAATTTGCAAGGAGAAGGATCAGAGAGGAATCTAACATTTAAAAGGATCAGAGAGGAATCTAACATTTAAACTCTCTCAAACTTATATTTTTTTAAAGTTACGTTTTATATATATATATATATATATTATAATTTTAATGAAATATTTTTACATAAATTTGTGCTTCGCATTAAAGTATTAGGTTCAAATAAATCCAGAATTAAAGGGCTGGATCCACCCCTGAGAAGGACACTTGCATTTCAAATAAACCCTAGAGGATGTTAAGAGCTATGTATAAGGATTAAGGTTATAGATAGGAGTTAGGCTTGAGAACGAATAGAAGTGGAGGGTAATGGTCCAATATTGGTCCATGCCTTTAAAGATAAACAGTACGGTTTATTATAAAGGATTCTATAACGCTTCTATCATTTATATGTAGAGTAGCTGCAATACATACATCAGTCTTATTTATAACTAAGTTATTTAATACACTTAATTAATATTTGAGAACTATGAAAGATTTTCTCTGGATCCTTATTCCTCGGAGGAGGCAAATACTTAAGCTACGTCTTTCTTAAGCAAAATGCCTAACAACTTTGCCTAAATTTACTTATGAATTTAAATAATGGTCTATCAACTTTTTTTAAAAAAAAAATTTATTTTAACACATTTACTTGATGAAATAAGTATTTACTAAATAACCTTGAGATTGACCATACTTATGCGGTGATGGCATATCTGATGCGGACCAAACATATGTAAATCGGCGCATAAATTTGATTATTTTCATTTAAAAGAAATACTAAATAAAAAAAAGCTTAAATAAAAACAATGATTATATATATATATTTGGTGCAACGGATTGGTGGAAGAAAATTAAAGGGGAGTATTGTCCTGGTGTCGTGGAGCAGGGGTTGAATACGGTAGAAAAGAATTAAGAGAGATGATAGACGAAAAATATGAGTGTCATTTTAGCTTTTAATAAATATTAAATAAAATATTGTACCTTAAATCAAAATACCTGACAGGTACGCTGATATGTTTAACGTATCATGGCGATTAAATAATACGCAATGCGGGAGGTGTTTAAATGCGTTCTAATCAAATAGACATGTTAAAATGAAAAAAATAAGTGTTTAATTGTTAACTTTAATCGATGCAAGTACTGAGGACCATTATCCTGTTTTGCTTAACATTTTATACTTTCTTTATTGCGTGAATCTACAACTGAAATTAACACGGCTGACCCCCAAGAGATGGTCTTGGCGGAATATCCTTTTTTTTTTTTTTTTTACGGTTTCAGCAAAATGTCTCCTTTTTTTTACTTGAACATTATATTTTTTAAAGCTTAAAATTCTTGTTTGGTGGGTGAAAAATAAAATTTAATGATGGATTATAATTAAAGTCAATTAAATGTTGATAATTTATGTTTAAATTTTTGTTCAAACACATATTTTGGTAATTTAATGTAAAAATCTCAAAATACAATTGTTGGACCTTAGAACGTGTTGAAGAAGACAAACCGAGTCTTTTGAACTTGGTGTTATTCGACTAAATTGATAATTGAAGATTATTTGTGTTAGTATTTGAAAATTTTGTTTCAAATTTAAGATCATTTGGAGCATTTGGGGTGGTGTAATCGAAATTGAAATTATAGATTCGAAGAATACTTTGTTAAAATAATCCAGAAAGTATATCAATCTGGTAGACTACGATAAATAACTAAACATATTTGTAGAGAAAGTATAACACCAACTCGACTAACCCGGTAGAGAAATACATTAAGAGCAGAAGAATGACAATCCGATAAATTTAAATAAATAACTAAATATGTAGGTAGCGTAATAATATCATGAATCTACCAGTACGGTAAAGAAATTCTAAAGAGCAAAAGTATGACACTCGGATACACCTCGATGAATAATTTAATCCTGTAAAGAAATCCTTTAAGAGTTGTGTGCAATTCCAAAGTCATTTTTTTAATTCCCCTAATTTTAGATACACTACGCGAAAACCAATTCCAAAAGATATCTTTTGTGTCAATTTTCCAATCTACAAATTAAAAAAGAACTTGTAAATTTACTCTTTCTCTAAATTGAGTTCGGGCCCGGGCTTAGCACGGGCTGCCCTGCCTCTAGTTATTATTATTATTTATTACTAGAAGCGAGAATAAGGAGCTCTTCGTCGTCCTTCTTTTATGAATAGTTACACTTATGCCCTTAGAATTTCTTATCAACCGCGCTTACTTGGGGATATTTATGTAAATTTAGTCTATTCTTGGGCAGTGTTGATCATGATCTTTCCTTCTCTCTCTTACTATTGATATTTTGCTCGCTCTTTCTCTTACTACTTGTTGCTGTGACGACGGCGACCATGGTGTAATAAACATCAACGAAGATCAGCATGCGTGCGAATTAGTATCAGCATGGTGTAACTTGGCCAGAGTTATGTCGCCGATTACTGGACAGCCATGATAAATATCAGATTGTTATCTGGAACTATTCTAGGCTGTGAACGGGAGACATCACAGAGTCGGGGAGACAGATGAACCGTCCATATACAGAATCAATGACGAATTGGTAATTCTGTACTTTATGTTTGTGATCATTTAACATTGTCATAAAATATAAAGCAAAAATGGTCTTTGGATACATACTGAAAAAGGCAATTTGATTGAAGGAATATTCTGTTGAGATCTAGGTCTGGAAAAAGTTGGGAAACGTATGTGGCTGATGATGTCGAAGCTGGTAAATGGTGTTATAGAACGACTGTTGTCGATTTTGACGGTAATTTGTTTTTTCATACAGAAATTATTCATCTTTGTGTATCTTGTGGGGTTTCAGATGCCATATCTTTTTCTCTCTTTTTAATATATAATTCGGCTTAATTTCACAAAAAACTAAGGTAATTGGTGTAATTTTACTTTTTTCAGAAAGTTAGCATCTCTGCTTATGATGTGTCCTCATTAACCAACATGTAATTCTCCAAATTTCATTTAACGACCTTTTACGGTTAAAAAGTGATAATTTCTTAAAGAGATTTGGGAATTTCTTTGGTTTCAATCATTATTCAAAAGTACTTGCAGCGGTGCCTATTGCTTTTGCAATTTGATTCTTTTCCATAGGCTGAAAGCAGATTGATTGTGTTTTTCTTTTTGTGCCTGCTCTGGGAGGTCAAGAGGTGCTTCATTATTATGTTTAATCATAGTCATCCGACACGTGGCTAACAATGGCGGATTCAAAATTTTCATGAAGGAATGTCAAAATATAAATAATTAGATACACCGAAAAGCCAAGGGTAGTCGACATATAGTAATATACATAAAATAAAAAAAAAAGTTATGTAGCAAAATCGTATAATTTTCCGGCAAAAGGGTATCGCTTGACACTCTTGCTTCGATGTGGCTCTGCCACTCGTGGCTAACATAATTAAATAGTGTGACCAACTGAGATTTCTAATTAGAAATTTCACTAAGATGGCCCATAAAGTAAATTTTTTCTTACTGCATTATCTTCACTTGTTGTTGTATTCATTCTCAAATACAGAACTTCCTTCTAATTAACACTTAGATAACTCATGATATGGTAAGATATCTATTGTTAATTCTTTATTATGTCATGTTGGGTAACACTTCATTTAAATTATTTAGACATAACAGTGATACTAAGTATCTTCAACCAGTAGTACGATTTTTGTTTATACTCTCAAGTAACTGAGATAGGCCGTAATATCAATCAAATAATAAGATTTCAAGTCAATAGTAGTGGTAGTGAATATAGTAAGGAATATCGATATCAACAGAGTGTGAAGAAATTTCTTAGAGGGAGGAGTGAGAGACATTTAAAAATAACAAGTTTTGATGTTTAAAAGTGGAGATGAATACCCAATCCTTATACGAACTGGCACCATTTTTCTTGTGTTCTGTGGAAGGAGTTCAAATTATATTACTATATGCAAGTACTTGATCACTTCAAATAAAGACGCATAATCTATTTAAAGTATTGTGGTGGCTCTACTTTAGAATCCCACTTCTTCTTAACTTCCTGATCGTTATACATATCTTTGGCAAGTATTTTGTTTGGGATGTAATTTAGGTTATATTCAAGTTATTATCCTTCTAATTAGAATGAGTTTATTTGATTTTACATAATGTGATACAACTTAAAGAATGAGTCAGACCTCTCTATAACATTCCTATATAACAATATTTCACTATAAAAGTCAAGCTTTTTCGAAACCAATTTTCATGTTATATTATATTATATGTTCTCTATAACCGCACTTTGCTATAACATCCAAAAATATTCGAAAAAGGGAGGTTGTTATAGAGAAGTTTGAATGTAGTTAATTTTTAGATGATCATTATTTTCGCTGTAATAGTTGATTAGTACAACTTATCATGTGATTGATGTGCCTCCAAAAGAGAAGTACCGGGGTACCTTTTGTTTGTTGTTTCAAGTCTCGAAGAAGATATGGATTCAATTAGCTCACGAAAATGAAAATGATAACATTCATTTCCCTTGTTTAATGGCGGTAACAGATAGTGATTTGTGATTGAGCTTTGACTTACAAAATTGGATTTCAAATAGCAGAAGATTAGTACTAATTAAACTAAGCATCAAATGGCTAACAACCAAATGAATGCTTCACTGCTACTATGGTAACATATTCATGAACACTGAAAAATAAGATATTTTATTATTTAAGTGATTACTTCCTTCAAAATAAGTTTCATGAGGCAATTATTCCAAAAGGATATTAGCAATTTGAAAGGATGTGTAACTGTTGTGGTGCTCAGCCAGAAGAGAACTAATTCCCAGTTTTATGGGAATTGAATTTAGACCAGTACTATATTTTTGGGAGGTGGTCAAGTCTAGCTGCAAAATATTCTAAGTCTGTATGATCTTATATGAGTGCAATTCTATTGCCTCCCCTGTATAGTTCTATATGTAGTAGAAAATTCAATAACTGAATTTTTTGTTATTGAAATGCTTATATTTATCGGTCTCAGCAATTCTTAGACAGATTGTTATGCTATGCTTTTTGAGGTGAACTGCACGATTATAAAGATGAAAAAAAGAAGATGCAGACAAATATTATAAAATGGGAGAATGTACAGGAGTCCACTCTAATAGAGCTGATGATGAGACCAACTTTTTGTTGGATGTTTAAGTGGATGACTAAATTCCATTTCATTTGAAATGAACTACACAACTCTCGCTAGCTGCATCATTTTCTTTAGATAAATGTTATTAGCTTCTAGAGTGGATTTTTCTGCGGCTCTATTTATTTTCGTGATTGTTGTCTTAGTTAACAAGATCGGAAACTTTCTGGAAGTTAACAAGATGGGAAACTTTCTAAAAAAAACTTACAAACTGGGAGGGTGATAAAAGTTACTATATCGGCATGTCTTTGTGCGTATATGTTTTTCATCTTCTTTTTTATTTTAAAAAAGCTTCTTTTATGTTAACTTGCTTTTACCTTCACATGATAAGCTAAATTTTTAACTGCTTTTACATGGTTTGTGATATGTTAGTGGCTGAACTTGCGGTGGAAAGTTTGGAGCATGACGCAAGTGCGGACATTTGGAGCCTTGGTATCCAATGATTTGACTCTCTATACGGGATGCCTCCATTTGAACCAAAGGAACACTCATACACATATAAAAGGTAAACTAAAAGTTTCACGAGAAACTCAAGTAGGAAACAAAAAAAGGGAAGAAGATTTTAGAAAAAAATAGTAGTACATTACATTTTATGCACAGGTCCTCCTTTTAGAAAAAAAGTGTGAATTCTTTCATACAATGCTACAACTAATGTTTGTGGAACAATTTTCAAATTTTGCATGGATGAGTATGAAACGACTAGTGGCGAAACCAGAAATTTTTCATAGAGTGTTCAAATTTGAAGAAGTAAAAAAAATCTTTGTCAAACAATGTTCAATATATATTACATACATCTAAAACCTAATATTTTACCTATATATGCAGTGTGATATTTCGACAAAGGATGGTCGCCCATGAAAACGACACAAAGAAATTACAGTGTAAGCAAGCATTACAATTTTCAAACCTTTCATCATTAGCTAGATCTGGCATGGACGAGTTTCAAATGGCAAACTACTTATATAAATATTACCAGTTTAACAATGATATGTATATTGGCAAGGTTTTTCTATGGATATGCATAAGATTGTGCAAGTGGATCTCAAATTTCCTACCAAAGCAATTGTCTCAGCAGTTGCCAAGGACTGCATTGGTAAGATTTTTCTCTAATCCATTGAGATACATTAAAATATATTGTAGCACGTAATCTCGAGAATAACTTGTTCCTTTTAATTCATGTTTCTGGGATTTAGATTCTTGTAAGGGTTCTACTCTGAAAAAGGTACTCGAGCATACTTGGATTGTGCAGAATGCAGATCGTTCAGGTGTTTAGCTATTCGTTCTCCCAAAGAACCTTATAGGAGGTCAATCTTTTTGCAACCTTTAAAGTGCGTTCTTTGTTTCATTTTACTTTTAACCTGCTCCTAATTTAGAGTTCCTTATAAAGAGGTAATACACAGATCTAAGTGATATAACGAACTACAGCCTCTCCTTAACTTGGCTAAGTGTGAAGCTGAGTCTTTGCATGTTTAATTAGTTAGTTTCAAAAGTTTCTTTCGAGTGTTATACTTTATTTGTGTCATTGGTTTCTATGAGGAATAGAGCATAGACTTATAAAGAGGTAATACACAGATCTAAGTGATATAACGAACTACAGCCTCTCCTTAACTTGGCTAAGTGTGAAGCTGAGTCTTTGCATGTTTAATTAGTTAGTTTCAAAAGTTTCTTTCGAGTGTTATACTTTATTTGTGTCATTGGTTTCTATGAGGAATAGAGCATAGACTTATAAAGAGGTAATACACAGATCTAAGTGATATAACGAACTACAGCCTCTCCTTAACTTGGCTAAGTGTGAAGCTGAGTCTTTGCATGTTTAATTAGTTAGTTTCAAAAGTTTCTTTCGAGTGTTATACTTTATTTGTGTCATTGGTTTCTATGAGGAATAGAGCATAGAGCAGAGTGTTTTTTCCATTTTTGCTGTTGCAGTTTTGCTCTTTTATGGTTAGCGCATAGCTGAAAAGGCTTGGTTGAGATTTTAACAAAATGATAATGAGATTATAACCGTTAATGTGCGACTTGTATGGAATTAGATATTGGAAATGATGGTTAACTTTGTGGAGGGGGAGTTCTGCCATTACTATTTGTGTAGTTGATTGAATTAATATCCTGTTCCGAGAAGTGGAAAGAAGGAATAGGATCAGAATACGCTGGATTTCTTATTTTCAAACTTTCACTTCCATTAGTTTACCGTAAATTGCATATAGTAAGGAAGGATTCGAACTTGTACTTATATATAATTGAACTGTGGTTTTTGTGTCATTAAACTTTTCCATAACAATCGTTGCTTCCATTGACATAAGTAATTGGCATCACTGTTGGGGTCAACATATAGGTATTCAAAGTTGAATTGCATGTATACTGGGGTTCTATTATGATTTGCTTCAAGATTGTTGAGTGGGTTACTGTATGTAACAATGTCTCAATATGAGAGCTAATGTAATTCCTCGTTAAATGCTACTGTATGTAACAATGTCTCAATATGAGAGCTAATGTAATTCCTCATTAAATGCACCATTTTCATATCATTGGATGGTTTACTAGCTTAAAAAGCTCAGTTTCAAAACCCTCAGGGGTTGGCCTAGTGGCAATTGACTTGAGCCTTGGGGTTTGCTTCCTTTCAAGGTCTCAAGTTCGAAACCCACTGGGTGCAAATAATTTCTGAGGGCCATCGGACTGGGTAAAACCTGAATTAACCGTGGTGCACTTGCGGGAAACTCCTTGCCGAGGGCCTGTGCACCCCCGGGATTAGTCGGGGCTCGGAGAGACTCGGACACCCGGTGCAAAATAAAAAAAAAGCCCAGTTTCAAAGTTTGCTATGTTGTTCCTAATGGTCTTTGATGAGGTGATATAAATTCAGCATTTAATCAAAATAATTACGGTATAGGTTGTGGTAATCCAAGCTTTTTATAGCTTAGGATTTTCTGTAGACTTAAATTGATATTATATGTTAACAAAAATTGATACTCCTATTATATAGCTCATTTTTTTATGACAATGGATGTCACAAACTAATTTATCAGGTGATGATCTCCATCTCTTCATAATTAGCTCGATGTGTAGCATATTTGGTATGATAGGAATAATTTTTTATTGGAAATTTTTTTAATTTTTAGTTGGTAAGTAAATATTCTAAAAAATATGAAAGAATAGTAATAAAATAAGCAAATTGGATAGTGTTGTAATAAAAGTTTTGAGTAATAAAAATATCTAATGATGTCCAATTTCCTAAATATTTGAAGTTGTTCGCTAATCCTATGTTTAAACATCCACATATCAGTTTTTATTAATGACACTCTTCATCTCTATTACCGCCAATTATTAGTGGAGAAGTGAGCAGTTTTGGATTATTGGAGATGCATCCTTGCATTGTTTTGCTCTCTTTCAAAGATTGCTCAAGGTTTTGGTTGCTGTGGAAACAAGTTTCATTGTCACATCCAAAGCAGGAGACGACAGGGCATTTTTCGATCTCTGTATCCCCAAGTGGACATCATTATTAATACCACCTACGACTTTGTTAATAGTGAACATGGTTGGAGTTGTGCGTGTTTGTTTACAATTTGTTCCAATTATTCTTTTTTGTGAAATACTTCTTTTTATCTTTTTGCGTTCCGTCTATTTATCAGTGAATATATGCTAAATCTGTCTCTGATTTTGTCAGCTATTTTAGCCTTAACTTATATAGTTTTATGCATTTTGCCAACAGTTAATGGAAGTAATAATCTTGATGAAAGGTAGAATTTTTTCAATAGATCCTTGCCAAGGATGCAAATTGTAAAACATGGATATTGCAGAAATCATATATGATATTATGCACTTATGTAGATTGTATATAGTTACAACAACAACAACTACCCAGTATAGTCCCACAAGGTGAGGTCTGGGGAGGGTAATATGTAGACAAGCCTTACCCCTACCCAAAGGGTAGAGAGGCTGTTTCCAATCGACCCTCGGCTTAGAAAAGGAAAGGGAAAGCAACAACAAAAACAAAAACAAAAGAGCATTAGTAATTCCGGCAGAAATTGCATAAATAGTTATCTAAACATAAGAATTATACATAAAATGACATGCAATAATATCAAACAGTAACTACCATAAATAACTACCATAAGGGGGACACAATCCAATGCACGAATCATCTATGAGTCGCCCTGACAAGCCTCACCCAACCCCGGGAAAGGAGTACAAAAAAATTCTAGGGATCCCTATCCTACAACCCTGATACTAGACCTCCAGACTTTTCTATCAAGGGCCATGTCCTCGGAAATATGCATCCTAGCCATGTCATGCCTAATCACCTCTCCCCAATACCTCTTAGGTGCCTCTCCTCACGCCGTAGATTGTATATAGTTGTCAGCCATAATTATTACAGTCTGCTCCATAAAGCCATAATATGAAAGTTTTCCATACAATGTCACAGACAAGATGTAGAATCCTAACAATAGATTCTTATAGAGTAAAAGCTGAAGCTTAACAGTTCGAGTTACCTCAAATTTGCTTATTAAGCTGAAGCTTAACAGTTCGATTTACCTCTATTGTGGAATGTTATTGCTTCTTTTATTTTGCTTATTATTGCTTCTTGTAATAATTTTTTTAAAGATCTATTGGGCCCGGGCTTAGCCCGTGCAACACCCACTAGTACTTATTTAGAAGCGGGAGTTGGACTCTTCGTCGTCCTGCTTCCTGATTTACAAGGAGGTCCCTTTTTTTGCAATTAGGGGTATTTAGGTCACTCCTCAAACTTTGTACTTTCTACAGCCGCATTTTCTCTCTTTCCCTCTTTCGCGCTCTCTTTCTTCCTCTTCGATACGTGCCTTTTTCATTGACGTGGAAAATAACCCGGCTTTTGCTTTTGCTGCTGTCAATTGTTTCTCCAGATTTGCAACACCTGCCTTTTGATGGATATCTGATTAGCTGTGGCTACTAATAATATCTATAACATCCTCTGTTTCGCTTGGGTTTCCTTTTGGTCTTTTGCTTGCTTGCTGGAACGGGTGAGTAATTCTTGCATCCTCTTCTATCTCTTCCTTTAGATTTCTCAACTATTCTTGATTATCACACAATAATTCTTCTATGAATGATTTTTAGTTCCTGTAATAGAAGTAGAAAACATTCACTGATGGTGAGTTTTAGGTTCACCAATTTTTCTTCTGTCTTAAGAATAAGAGGTATTCAAATGGAGCGAAGATTCATATAATCGACCCGACTAGCTTAGGAACGAGGATATTTATTTGTTATTGTTGTTGATTAAAGAATACGGTATTTTAAATGAATGAAGATTCATATAGTCAATCCGACTAGCTTAGGAATGATGATACTTGTTACTGCTGTTGTTGACTTAAATTATAAGAATTACAATGTAAGAGCCCAAAGGGAATGTGAGAAAAAGTGAGAGAGGACTCACTATCCTGGCTTCATTCATAGGTACATTAGTGAATGTGGAGGGCCATGTTCGGTAGATCTTAATTTATCAATGATGCCTTTTGGTATATTCAATTGCAAAAGAGAGGATTGGCTTAAATGTAAACCTTGGACGATGTTCATTTCTTAAAGCTTGTATTAGGAGGATCATCTTCTATAAGTGTTCCATTAGACCTTTTGGAAACTTAAATTTGGCAAATTAAGCTTGTATTCAGAATGCGTACGCTGAGTGTAAAGTATATTAGAAGAATGGTAGTTCCGAGTATGACTGAAAATAACAAATATCAGTAGACACGTGAATCTTGAGATAAAATAAACTTTTTTTAAGTCAAGTCAGTCTCATTTTGTTAATTTTCATTGGTTATTACATAAGTCTGAATGTAGATGCTTCGTACAATTATACATGTACAAACTGTTATTTCCTTGAAAAAAAAGCAACTTTAGATAATCTTGGAGCGCTTGTGATATACTTTCTCAAAAAGTGGGTCCTACTTCCATTTTCCATCCACGCGCTCAATTTGCAATCTTCTTGAAGCACTATCACTTCTCTTCATATTGTCTGTCCACTCATATCAAGGGTGATAACTCTATCAGTGCTCAATGTGGTGTTGTCAAAATTCTTGTTCTATCCAAATTACCTCATAATACATTCTCTGATAGGTCGCAATTTCTTGGAGATTTGAGAGGGTTGCACTAAGGTATTGTTTGAAGATTTTACCCTTTTCTCCTTCGTCCTCCATCACCGCTGATTTCCATAGTGAAAACTAAATTTACTGAAAGGTATTGTAGATTAATTTTGCGCATGTATGTATTTATTCAATATTTTTAATAGTAGTAAGAAGTCAACAAGAATAAAGAACAGCTCTGTGAACAAAATTCTGGAAGGGCAAGTAATGCCACCTGCTTTGTCAACTATTTTGGTTACCTGTAAGCTTAATTATGTACAACATTGGTGCTAACTAAAATGAGTTACCTTCTCTAAAACTAGCAAGATAATTTGTTCTAATATATATGGTATGACTATGTATAATATAAGATAAATTTCTTGATAATTGATAGCGTTAAGTTGAATATTTTACCTTCTGCACCTTGTAGACTTGTGAATTTCTGATTTCCATATTGGAGACTAATTTGTATGGCACTACAATTATTACTATCAAGATAAGCTTATTAAACCTAAATCATTTATAATTTTGATTTAAAATTTGTTTACATTTGTCCTATAATATTGTGAATAAGGTTCTCAAGATGGAGCTAGCAAAAATAAAGAAACATATTGTCTGAGCTGATTCAGTTTTAAGTCGAAATTGAATTATGCGTGCCATGATTGAATAAGAAATTGGTTTCAAGGTGGTAACTAATGCAACTAATGGCTGCTTTTGTTATATGTTGAACATTATTCACTAAGTGGAAAAGGGTTATATTTAATCTTCTAACTTAATGATCATGAATTACCAGTTCGTTTGAAATAAGCAAGCATATGCTCTTTTTGTGTTGGTGAAACATGCTAATGAAGAGACTAGGTTCTATCATGAGTATTTTTTCCTAACCCGTAAAAGTCCATCCTAGGTTCTGCTATCAAATTTGCTGCTCTCTGTTATAGCTTTGTTGGTAGGCTGGTAGTTTAAAAAAATATTATATTGATAAATAATAAGATGTATATTAAGGTCATAACTTATAACCAGCTGGAAATAATATAGGAAAAGGAGAATGAAGTGAGGGTGTTACAGGAAAGCCATTAAAATTTGTGCAGCAATTTTACAAGGTGACAAAGAAAGATATATTAGACAAAACTGAGAAAGTGAAACTGAAACTAATATATTATTTATCTTGCTACTACGTCGAGGGTTCATGGCTGGCAAATGATCTTAAAAACTAACACATTCTTTGTATTATTTTCTGTGAGAGTTTCACTGGGAATCATAGAGCATTTTTAAGGGTGACAGCTTGGTATATCCTCCATACTAGGACTCTCAAAAGTGCTTGAATTCTTTTAAATTTTGAAGAAATTTTTCTCTCTTGCAGAATAACGTGCCAAACAATTATTTTTTTGGTTTACCGGGCAGATTTTTTGGTTTCATCGATGTGATGGGAAGACTTTGGATTAATATTAATTTTCTTAATCCTTGTCAAATATTATGGTAGGTTGGATTAGTATCTTTTGTGGTTGGATTAGTCTGCCTATTCAGAAGCTAAGTATTTGTATTTATCTTGGCGTCATAGCCTAATAAAAAGTCCAAAAAAAAAAAAGAACAGAAAAATCAAAGTTCTTACATCTATTAAACAACTTTCTCTGGGAAAAAATAAATTTTATTAAGTATTTGAAGAATCATTGGGGGACAACAGTCAGGACTGACATGCTGAGATAGTCAATAAATGACATGAGCGACTAAAGGATGGAATATCGAATTTGATATTGTCAATTTTTAATGTAATGAATTTGACCAGGTTTGTCATGATAAGTGACTACAAATTTGGTCAGCTAATTGGCCATTACACAACTCTTCCTACTGGAATGAGTTCTTTGTTATCCAAGAAAAAGGGGAAAATAAGGTATTTACAAGGATATTGAAATGTATGATACATATATTTTTCCCTGTGGAATCCGTTTTACCTGTTCAATATGAATGGCTGGTGGTGTATCAAGATTTCCTTGATCCATTCTCAATATCTCAGCCCCTTTACCAGCTCGCCACAGGACATGGATATAGCATAATCTTCTATTCCTTAGCTCTTTGTTTCTGGCACGAAGAAATGATAGATTTGTTTTTATGTGTTTAATCACTGTCAATTCTTATGTGAACACACAATCCACAAAATTTGTTGAATGATGATAGCGGAAAGTTTTAAAGCATAACATATTAGTATGCCTTGTTGGGTAGATATGCTCCTCAAATATTTTCAGTACACAAATGTTCCAGTTGCTTCAATCTCAATTAATATAGATCCAACCTTTTAATTCCAATTCATCATTCAAGAAGCTTTGTTCTTGAAGTGAGACTAAAGATAAAGTATTTAAGCAATGGGCTTTTCGAGTAAAACCCTAACTTTATTTTTTACTTCCTCTTTGATGCTTTTTTACCCCATTACGTTTAGACATTAAGCTAAGAAATGCCTTTTAAAAGTGTAACACCAGCTCCTATTTTTACCAAATCATATATTATGTTACAGGTCATTAGTGGGCTGCATTTTTTCTATTTGTACCGCAAAGTATTGGCTTGCCTTGCAATTACTTCATGAGAAACCTCAAAAGTGCAGGATCGGAGTAGAAAAAAGGACAAGGTAAGACTTACCAAATATTTTCTCAATAATCTTGTGTCATCCTGCTGAAGTAAGAAAAAGAAAAAGAGATCCAATATATTCTATTGTTGTTAAGTTCGTTGTCATTACCCTGTAAGTCTACTATGCCTCTTTTTTTTCTCTTCCTCTTTACACAATCTTTAGTTTTTTATCTTTTGTTGTATGCTTCCTTTCTTTGGGCCATGTTGATTGATCTTTGGAGAATCCAAATCAACATGCCTCATGGAATAGTAGTATCTTTCATAGACACATGATTTTGGAGAACTACTTTATGTGTGAGTCAGGCACATTTCACAGATTTAAACCTCGATGTATACAAAAGCCTGGTATTGAAGTGTATAAGGACAAAAGGGTGATACTGAAACACTATGCATACCTCTGAGAAGTATTTCTGAAATTTGGATGCAGTTTAGGTTATATTCATTCGTATTCTGTTTGAAATCAGAAGTCATATTTTTTTCTTATAATGTTAATAATTTCTTAGACAGGCAATTATCCTTCTAATTTGATTGCAGTCAATTTATATAAACTTATACATGTACCACACAATATTAACTTAGAGAATGATATATTGGTAAGCTGATAATTCTGTTTGCTATAACAAATAATTAGTACAATTGACTATGGGATTGATGTACCTCCAAAACAATAACGGGGTATTTTTATTGTTTGTTTCTGATCTCGAAAAAGATATGGACCCAATTAGCTCATACAAATGTAAAGGAAAAGGAATCATGTTTCTTGTATAATGCTGGATCATATCGAAAACATATAGTGATTGGTGAGTGAGATTTAACGTACACAATTGGATATCATAATAGCCGAAGATTGCTACTGTTCCGGTGCTCAGCCAGAAGAGGATTTTCTAACTCTATGGGAATTATATTCAGACCAGCATTATACTTTTGCGAGCATGAATGAAGTTTGGTAGTAGAAAACTTGAGGTACACATGATCTTTTATGAGTGCAATATTTGTTGCCTCATTTATATACATTCTACTTGTAGTAAAAAATTGTAAGAACTAAATTTTTTTTGTTATTGAAATCTTTATATTACTGGTGTCAATAATTTCTTATACATGCCATATTGCTATATTTTTTTAGGTGGATTCTATGGGTATAAGGATGAAAGAAGATGCAAAATTCCTTTAAAAATAGGAGAGTGCGTAGGGGTTCGTTATTGGTTTTTTCTCTCCTGTGGGATAAATCTTAGATATAGATGTATAGAAAATTTAGAAGTTGCTCTCAATATTTTTGGTTTGTTCAACTTGTCAAAGGAAGGTATAGATTCAGCTTATGATACCAAGATCTGACTTGCGTCTTTATTTAATATTATTTTTACTGTTTGAAGGTCAAACCTTTGTAAAACAAACATTAGTTTATAGTAAAATATATGCTAATCCACAAAGATTTCGCTATTTTTTATGTTCATCTGAACCATCTCAGTGGTATGAAGGACAAGGATAATTTTAATATATATTCTCACTAAAAATAATAAAATGGAGTGTATACTTCTCCAAAGGTGCTTAGTGTTTCAAGTTTAATCAGCTCTTTGGGTTAAGTACCCAAAATTGAAATATAGTTTTGCTATTTGCTAGACATTCACGTGTCAACATTCTGCCATAGAGTTGTTACT
Source organism: Nicotiana noctiflora (assembly GCA_032618575.1). NCBI lineage: Eukaryota > Viridiplantae > Streptophyta > Magnoliopsida > Solanales > Solanaceae > Nicotiana > Nicotiana noctiflora. The sequence goes on along the minus strand of JASVEL010005372.1, from coordinate 80,690 downwards.
AAAGTTATCTCTTAATGTGCAGGTCATTTATTAAAAGGTCCCTATCATTATAAAGGAAACAATTATAGAGGTGACGAGGAAGTACAAAAGTTTTACTTACAGAGAACTCGTGTAACTCTTTACTATTGGTTCATTAAAAAAATATTTCTGTTAAAAGTTGAAAAATGAAGCAGGTAATAGATTAATTTAGGAGGACAATAAAATACTAACACCCATAAAAAAATGCATTTCGTATGGTAAATAGTATGCCATCCAGCAACTACTATTGGCGAAATTGATAATTTGGCACTATTAGTACAAGTTACACACCAATTTTGATATTGTACTTAATGTTATTAGTAAATAACTTTGTCCATTATAAATTCATTGATAAGGGATCCGTTACATTAAATATTGACTTTTACCGTTTAATAGTAATTTTCTTAATCAATTTAATGGAAAGAGCAACCTTGCTTCACGTCATGTTACATGTGCTTGCTTCTGGGACTTGCGACTGTTATAATTTTTAGATTAAGCAAGCAAGAAAACGGATACGCGAGGCTAACGCTATAGGCTTGAGCGTGTTAGCGCTTAATCAATCCGTTGCTTGTTCTTTTCGTGACTCAAACAGCCGGTACGCTTTCCGGCTCGCAACGACTCAAATGGGCGGGGGCTATATATTTGCTTGCAAAGCAGGCTGTTCGCCTTTCGGAAAGGGTGATTTCAAGACACATCTGAAATAGTATGAATGTTTTGACTGTTTTTTGATGCATCATGTTATATTCATTTTTGTTTGTCGCGATAAACATGAAATATTACTGATAATTCTAAGCGGCTCAGCACAAACATGTCAGCTCGTGTCTGAAGGGTAATGAAAACAATAAACTTATATTTTTTTCATGCTACCAAGTAGAATTTGGCACTTGCCAATATTGACATCCCCTTATTTCAAATTGCAGAAAACATGGATGCGCTTTGCTTTATGTAACTTTCTGGGCATGTACATTTGTTGTTTTGTTGGCATGTAAAGCATATTGGTCATGGATGTAAATAGTGGTTGCTGAAATACTAAACTTTTCCTATAAATTGCTAACTTATTAAGTTTGGGCCCGGGCTCATCACGGGCCATCCCACACTAGTATTATTTAGAAGCGGGAGTAGAGCTCCTCATCGTCGTCCTCTTTCGGGTTTAATTACATTTATACCCTTAAGTTTTTTACTATCCACATTCTGTTAAGCCCATTTATGTAAATTCGTTTTGTTGTTGGGCGGTGGCCGACCAGCCCTCCATCGTTGTCTCTATTTCTCTTTAACATTTTCGTTCGCCGAAGCACCGACTGTCTTGTGTTCCTCATTCGCTCTCTGTTAGTTATCCTCTTCCCTTCTGCTTTATGTCTTGGAAAAACAGCCCTAAGAGGCAGATGAATAGGCAAGTGCTTGTTTCATCGTTCGCTTGTTCTTCATCTAATTTCGATGTCTTTCTGGAAATAGCAAACATGACCTTGAGGCTCTTCATATTAATATAACATTTAGGTTAATTTTAGGGTTTTGAACATTGAATTTTGACTATTTTTATTTGTCGTCTCCGAATATAGGTTATTGGTTAAGTGTACCATTGATTGGAGACTCAGAGATACTGAAGAGTAGTTTATTGCTCACTTCGCTTCGGATGGGTTTGATAGAAATCATTGAATGCATACAAAAAAGCACCGTACTTCAAATGGGTACTTCAAGAGTGGTGATAAGACTGTTTGTATATGCCCAAGTAAGTGTAATGTATGGATGTGCACTCTATGTGATGTATTTTATGTACTTCCTATATTGTTTCTCGGGTCTATTTTGGTGATGCTGTGATGGTGATTGGGATGTTATGTTTTTTTTTAATGTGCTGTTATGGTTTTCTGTCACTTAGCAGACATATCGCAGGCTCTCCCAGATGATTTGAAAACAAAGCTTAGCTTAGATGAAGATCTTGTCTCCAGCCCTAAAGATGCTCTCTCTCGAGCCTCAGCCGAGAGAGTAGCATGAAGAATATAAGAATTTCAAAGGGTACACATCTATCCCCTTTTTTCCCTCTCGACTAAATAGCTTTAAATAATGGCTTAATGCTTATTACAAAAGAACTAAAAGAAAGGTGTGAAAAAAAAAGCGGATTTCATCAATAAGCTGAATCATGTCTCTCCATGCCAGTAATTGCTTGTGGCTCAATACCGTTAATAGAAGGATGCTTAGATTAAGAAATCCTTTTAACTGTTGTCAGCAAATGAATCAATCATCAGTGACAACTATCCTCTTCTAATAAAACATGGAAGAAGAGGAGGGGGTGGCGGCACTAGAGAGTCTTGTAGGTGAGTACTGTGAGGAGCTTCTTTAGCTCTAATTTGCACACTTGACCTATCATCTAGATGATTTGCCACCTATGGTTTGTACATACTAATGTGGCTGCAAGAGTTACTGGATGAGAGATCTACTGAAGAAAGAAGAGGATAAAGTCTCACCATATTCATATTCATGCCTATTCTGATAGGCATGAGCTTATGTGTGCCATCTGCTGCTACAAGATGAAATAGAGTGCAATTAGAGATGAGATACTGCTTTCGGTGAATACCCAAATCAATTAAGTCTGTCTGAAATGGTTGGAAGTTTACAAATGATTATATAATCCTTAATGAAAACTCTTTCAGAGTCTTTCTAGCCATTGGATGCATTGCGTCGTCCTAATGTAATATGCTATACTTGATGATTTTCTTTTCCTTGACTTCATATTTACTTACATAAACTTTTTATCTTTTTCTAAAAAAATTCCATTAATTTTTTCTAGAGAGATATTTCCTAGCCATGTCCGATTCTTTATTCAGAATGATGCTGTGGCAGCTCTTGCAAGTGGAACAATGGGAAAGTTTTACGGGTGTGTCCTTATTGCTGGTACATGAACAATTGCTTATGGTTTTACTGAAGATGGGAGAGACGCTCGAGCTGCAGGTGCCGGGCCTGTATTAGGAGATTGGGGAAGGTATACATGTCACAGCGTCACTACATTTGTCATCTTATTATCATGAGTTTAAGTGCTATATCATTCTTTTGGCTTCTTCTCCCACACCTTGCAAGTCCATTTTCTACTGTGAAACGAGAGCCAATAAAAGTTATTGCTACCGATGCTTCATTTGGGATATTTGGCTGACAACTAGATAACGATATGGGCACTTTCATCTGAATTTCCCCCCTTAGTTTGCTGTCTCATATTTAAGCTTAAAGCATCATTAGTGGAAGTTACTGTCTTTGGTTACATCTTCCAAACCTCACCTCATAACAGATTCTATTAACAATTGTCGGTTCAAGTTTCCAGTTGTTTATGCTGTCTCAAACTACCTGGCTCTATTGCCCACATTTTACTTTGATCCAATTCGAGATAATTTGTTTTCTAGATTTGTCCTATTGTATTGATTTACCTAGGCAGCAACGGCTTATAAATTTTTTTTTGGTTGTTGCACTTTTCCTTTATTTGGTTAAATTTAAAGATTCATTTCTTGTTCACATGCAATGGATATGGTATAGCTGCACAGGCATTGACTGCTGCAGTCAGAGCCTATGACCGCCGTGGTCCATACACTGCTCTTACGTCAAATATTCTACGGAAGCTGGATCTTTCTTCTCCTGATGAGCTTATCGGGTACTTGGTCAAAATTTGAATCATTACTCTCATAAACATTGCTTATGAGTCGATTGTTCTTTTAAGTAATTTACTGCCTCAGACATGAAAAAAGTACCTCATACAGTCAAAATTTGTTATTGAAAAGATGCATGCACATTTGTGGACTAGCACCATATTGCTAGAAGTTTTTCTTTCTGGTTTTTGTTTTTAGATGCGGAGGGAACACATTTGAACTTGATATCTTAGATGTCAAAGGAACAATATTTGTAGTTATTCACCAGTTGCTGTAGTAAACATGCATAATGATATTATGTATTTAGCTTTACAAGCTTACATTCATGTTGAATTAGGAGTTATGCTCATCTATTCGAGAAAAATGATAATACTTTGAAGTACTTAGGTCTTCGTGAAATGCTTTTCTGTTTAGATACTTCTATTACTTTTCATAGCAAACATTTTTTTCATTTGATTTTCAGGTGGACCTATTCTGATCCATCTTGGGCTCGGATTGCTGCTCTTGTTCCAGTTGTAGTGTCCTGTGCAGAGGGAGGTGATGAAGTGGCAAATAAGATAGTGAGAGATGCGGTTCAAGAATTAGCTTCGAGTGTTAAAACGGTTGTTCGAAGACTACGCTTGTGTGGTGTAGGTATGTTGTCAATCATTTAAGCCATTGCAATAGGACTACAGTTACATGAAAACATTTTGTATTTTTCATATCGATTACTGTATGTATCTGTGGTAAACTCTCAGCTGTATTTATTGCCTCCAAGCACTGATTAGCCTTGAAAAAATTGACTTTATTATCAGAAGCTCTTTATATATGTTCTTTTTATGTGTTGTCAAACTTGTCTTACCTGAGCATTTGCGCAAAGTCGTATCCATACCGGACTAACAAGTTGATTTTTGAATTAAATTCTCTGTAGACGGAGATGATCCGTTTCCTCTTGTTATGGTTGGGGGTGTTCTTGAAGCCAACAAGAAATGGGATATAGGAAGAGAAGTGATTAACTGTATACACAAGGACTTCCGCGGGGTTCATCCAATTTGTCCGAAGGTAAGTGTAATTTCCCCGATAATGCTTACTATAGTTTCTTGATACTGAAAAGTAAAAGGTTTATACATTTCTTAGAAGAGTTTAACTTCCATACCCTGACACTATCCAAAAAATTTTACGCTACCTTGTTATGTAGAAGATAATTATAGGTACTATCCATTTTAAATAGGATTAGTAACTTGGAAAATAAGGTAGGTAACTTTGCCACGACAGGTGAAGATACAATGATAATTTAAACATTATTCACATTGTCAGTGCATATAAGTTGAATGCTTCCTAAAAGCTATCGGGGAACATGCAAAATGTTAACTGGTTTTGTGACATTGCATCACTATGCTACCACCTAGCATAGTAGTGTTTCTCACCCAATTAGTCATCTCGAGCCGTGGAAGCAGCTACTAATGCTTGCTTTAGGGTAGGCTATCTACATCATAGCTCTTGAGGTGCCGCCAGTCCTTACCCAGATCCTGTGTAAGCGCGGAATGCCTTGTGCAGCGAGCTCATTTTTTTTACTCAACTTTTGGTGATTAGGTGGAACCTTCCATTGGAGCTGCTTTGCTTGCTTGGAACTTTTTGGCTAGATATAGTCGACGAGGAACTCTCAGAAGTGAGACATATTCTTCTTAAAATTAAAGAGTTCAATCAATTGTACATCAGCAAGGATGAATGGAAGGTCATTTTCAACATATAATCCACAAACGAAGAAAAGTGAATTTTGTTTTGTCCATTTTTTGTTACATAGATTCTTCTTACTCTTGCAATTAGGTTCACATCCTCTCTTTTCATTTTTCACGTTGTTGGGAATGGTTTTAGAAGGGGAGCCTTAGCGTAACTGGTAAAGTTGCTGCCATGTGACCAAGATGTCATAAGTTCGAACCGTGAAAACAACCTCTTGTAAAAATGCAGGGTCAGACTGCGACGATAGACCCTTATGGTCCGGCCTTCCCCGATCAAAAATTTCCAAACCCCGCACATAGTGGGAGGTTAGTGCATCAAGTTGCCCTTTATTGGAAATGGTTTGGCTATATTTTGATTTGCTATTAGTTAGTAAAGATAACTTGCTCATCAAGATTAGTTGTATTCTAATCATATTTCTCCGCATGAGTGAGAAATAGCCCATATAATATAAATTGCTATGTCATAACCCGGGCCATTTATACTAGTTTTATTTAGAAGCGAGAAAAAGCAGGACTTGGTCGTCCTACTTCCGGGGTAAAAATGTAATTTCACCCCGTGGACAATATAATTGGCTACCTGCTCCACAATATAGGCTGTACTTTGGCATTAGTCGACTACAACTCTTGTTCAAGAATACGACGTGTGTCCCTTGAGTTAAAAGTTGAGCATAAAAGTGTGCCCTTCTTGTACAAATCAATTCTCTCTTTGTGTTTTGCGCTTTCGTCTTCAAGTATTCTCCGAAGACATTCATCTTATCCGAATTCGAGGGTAAAAATTATTAAATTACTGCGATCAGTTTCCCTTCCAATAGATTCATTTATTGTTAGATATTGAGTTAAAATTTGAGAGTTCTCTGTTACCGGTAAATTTCTCAACTTCTATGTAAAAATTTAAGAATTTAGTGTGACAATGTGTTACACTATTAATTGACCAGCTGGGTTATCGCCTTTTGCAATTCCTTGCTTTCGGTGTTCAGCTCGTTCTTTGATTTTACTGTTTTCTCCATTTCTTCTTGTGCAATTGTTATGTACTATTTATTTTATTGTGGTCAAGAGCAAATTAATGGCGCGATGGCGAGTATGGACATGCCGCTAGCATTTTGGCACTTTGCTGAACATACAAAGCTGCTTCTACCCATTACGTGCATCGATGTGGAAGATAAATATACTCTAACTGGTATGTAATATTTATAAAATGACTAGAAATTGATCAAATAAGAAGTCGTCCATATTGGTAAAATGGTATTGTCGAAAGTCGCCTTTGACGTAATTTCTTTTTCATTCCCGAAAGAAAAGTTATTCACTTTGAGTATCTTCTTAGATTTCAAGTGTCATATTTTTTTTTTTGAAGAAGTTGACATTCTTTTGCGTGATTTATAGTTTTATACTCTCTCTTCTATATATTGGATGGCATAGAGAAGTTATGCCAATTATTTCTTGCTGCATCTTGCACTTTGGCTTAATGTGGTGTTGTGTTTTCATTAACCCATTAATAATAGAAATGTCATTCTCCAAATTTATTTTATGTAAAAGACGTTTAAGGTGAAAAGAATGAACCTTCATTTAGGAGATCTGCAAATTCTTTGATTTTTGCGCGGCTATTATTAAAAAATAATTGTGGTTGTGTTGTAATATTTTTGCTTGTTCTTGACATCAAGTTAGTTTTCCATTTAACTTGTGTACTTGAACAATAATCCAATATGCTTTAGTGACAAAATTTGCTTTACGAAATTTACTATCCAAGAGAAGAATTTGTGCGTGTTTGTTTTAATTGAACTAGAAATACGTCAAATTCTTGAACAATAGAGTTCAGAGGCGGACCCACGTGGTGAGGAGCGGGTCACGGGCACCCGGTAACTTCGGAAGAAAATATCAATATATGTGTGTATATACTTTTAAATTATGATATATATATCTCTCTGTGACCACTCAAACCCAAAAGCGTTTTGGGTGCACTGGTAGGTGCTGCTGCTTTCATGCCAAATACGTGAGTTCAAACCTCTGTAGCTACAAGGCTGCTTCCCACCCAAAGGCCAATATTTTTAGCTATTACCTCATTCCTTTTTTCTTTTACTTAGTGTATCAGCTCTAATTTTTTCTATTTGCTCTAGTGACAATGTGTGTTTCTGTTTTTGTTAAGCTTAGTGACAATTTGTATTTATGATTAGTTTTGTTGACGAACTCATGCTTTTGTAACCGTAAGATCACTATAAATCTCTTCATTTTGTCACCTAAACTACTACTAGTAAAGATCACTATAATACTGTTAAGTTACTGTTACAATGTATCCGCTACTTTTAAATCTTGGGTCCGCCTCTAATAGAGTTGTTAACTGTTACTTTCCAAAAAGTTTTGTTCAGTTAGATTGTAGGCACGTTGTAGATAATTTAAAATGGTACATTTCCTATATTCTTGTTATTCTTATAAAGATGGATGTTTAAAATGGTACATTTCCTATATTCTTGTTATTCTTATAAAGATGGATGTTATGGTATTAAAATAGCTTCTCTGATAATCATGAGTTTAGATGTTTATCCTTTTTGCACGCCTATAGGGATTGGTATATCTATTTGCTTGAGATGTCTATAACTCTCTAAAATATGATGTTGCAGAGGTATAGGTAGTGGCCGCAGTTATTGTCAAAGAGGTACTCTCTCAGGTATCTTAACTCTCCTTGGTATTCTCGAATTCTGATTTTTTTGCATATTTGGTTACTACTCTCTGCCTAAGAGAAGGCAGTACTTGAGGTATGCTAAGTTTTTTGATACTTAATCAACATGAATGTGATTAAATTGAAATTTTGTGGTGATTAACGGAAATAAACTTGCTTGCTTTAAATCATTGTAAATCCTCTCTTTAGAAATTGAAAATTCTGGTTTGTGAGTAATCTTACATCCCAATCCATTTCCCTGAAGAATATGTATGTTTGTCTTATTAGGACCGAAAAAAGTCAAGAGTCATACGGAAGCTAGTATAGCAAATCTTCAAAGACGATAAATCAGATAACAAAAGAGAAATCTTCAAACAGAGACACAAATATTTGACGTGGTTCGGTCAACTGACCTACGTCCATTACGGAGATGAGCAATCCACTATATTAAAAGGAGAATACAAAATATCGAGAGAACAATCTCACGAAGAGGCAAATACAAGTGACACACTAACACTTATCCCGAAAAGTTCTCTCCCTAAACACTACTCTCATGCCCCCCTATGGCGATATTGTGGATGCTACTTAATGAGAAGGATGAATCTTCAATTTATAGAACTCCGAACCTTTTCCTACAAGAAAATGGACTAGCCAAATATGGAAGAATTTCCAATTTCCTTTTACAAAAAGAAAAATCCAACTTAGGTAATTATATTACCCATTTTCTTCAAGAGATAGGAAAACCAAATATGGTAAGAAAATTATGGCAAACACCTAACAATTCTCCCCCTTGGCCTGAATTTTCTGACAAAATAAACTTGATCCACCTTCTTCACATAGCCTTCAACATGTCACATCTACAAATCTTCGCCACAAAATCTATCTCAATGTGCGTAACATATCGGTTAAATTTCTCAGACAAAAATCATGATTATCGTCAAATATGTTGCTGCTAGAACTGAACCCGCCAAGATGAACCTGTCTTGAATCTTGCTCTGATACCACTTGTTGTGTCAAGGAAGAGTCAAACCCGAAAATAAAGAAGATGAAGAACACCAAATTTTAACGTGGAAAACCCTTCAAATCGAAGGTAAAATTCACGGGATCACAAAGATCCAAAAAACTCCACTATAACAATAAGAGGGTTACAATGTTCTCCATTGGCTAGACAAAAGGGCCAAACACGGAGCAATAATAACAACAAAAAATCAATTTAAGAAAGAGTATAATCCACAAAATAAAGTTGTTGTTCAAGGCAATAAATCAGCTACTACGAGCCTCCATATCCGATCTTCACCGTTCAAATCCAAGATCAAGAGGTTGCAAACGCTCAGTCAAAATTTCATCCCGATCCAACGGTTAACGAATCGGATACATAATTTGAATGTTGGCTGGTCAAAATAAAAATCGGCAGCAAAAGAAAAATATTTTTCTTCTCTCTTCTCTCTTGATGAAAGCTCTCTCTAAACCAATCTTATGTGCTTAAGTCTTTCAAAGACTTGTATCAATGAGTGTAGAATAGTTCTCTAAGGTTGTCCCATTTATAGATCATGAGTGGTGCTTTCTCTTAAAGCCAAAACCCACTCAAAATAGGAAAACCGAATCCAATTCCAAATAGGATTCAAAACCAAAAAAGAATAGGATTAGTCCATTGGGCCTTTGGCTGGACAATATGGGCATGTGCCCAGCAAAATCCCCCTTCAGCCAAGGGGCCAAATGTGTCTTCAAGTAGAGGAAGTATTGACAGGCTTCATGCCTGTCAATTTTCTGCAAAGCGCATGCTTATCTGCAAGCTTAACTACCAAGTCCTCAGGTTGTTCTATATAAATCTCCTTATCCGAATCACCATAAAGAAAATCAGTCTTGACATTAATCTGCTCAACCTCTAAATCTAGACTTGCAGCTAATCCTAGAACCACACGAATAGAAGACATTTTCACAACAGGGAGAAAATTTCATCAAAGTCACCTCCCTTCTTCTTGCCAAAACCTTTAACAACTAACCTCGTCTTGTATTTAGGCGCAGAGTTATGGCTATCTTTCTTTATTTTGAATATTCATTTGATAGATAAAGCTCTCTTACCTTTCGGCAATTTCACTAACTCATATGTGCCATTCTCATGGAGTGACTTCATCTCATCTTCCATCGCTTCGATCCAATGATTTTTGTGATTATCTTGCATGGCTTCATCATAATTCTTAGGTTCTCCCATGTCAGTCAAAAGTACATACTCATCAGGAGGATAGCGCATAGATTTTTGCTTCTCCCTTGTAGATCTTCTAAGAGAGGTTTCAGGAGCATTCAAAGTAGTTACCTGTGCAGGAATTGGTTGCTGATCAACCACAACTTCATCAACTGGAGCATCCATAACATTTACACCATGATGATCATTTTTATCTTGATCACTATCTCCATCATTGTCTTGGGTTCTTTCATGTGCAATAGGTGCCCTAGCAATTGAAACTCGATCAATATCAACTAAGCTCTCATTACTCTGAGAATCCATCTTCTCAGCTTTGTCAATATCTTCAATAGTTTGGTCTTCAAAGAATATTACAACACGACTTCTAATAAGTTTATTATCAACTGGATCATGAAAACGATACCCAAACTCATCTTGGCCATGACCGATAAAGATGCACTGCTTAGTTTTGACATCTAGCTTCGATCTCTCATCTTTAGGAATATGCACACAAGCTTTACACCCAAAAACTCTCAGGCGATCATAAGAAATATCTTTGGCAAATCATAGTATATCTGGGACATCACCATCCAAAGCAATAGCAGGAGACAAATTGATAACATAGGCAACAGTGTTAAGTGCTTCCGCCCAAAATGTATTTGGAAGTTTTCTCCTTACTTTCTCGTTCAACACACCACTCTTGGCATATTCCATGGTTACCTTACCTCCAGGAGCTGAATTTGTCAAAGAAACACGAAGAGTTTCCCAAGAGTCTAGTAGAGTATTAAGAAGCCAAAGTCCTTGTATCTCATCATCAAAATTAACCCCCATTCCAGATAGCTGATCAAGGACGCCCTAAAAATTATTTATGTGATCAAGGATAGGGCTGCCTTCCTAGTATTTAAAGGTCTTCAATTGCTTTAGCAGAAACAATTTGTTGTTCCCGATTTTTGAAGCATAAAGAGTCTTAGCTTTTCCCACAATGATCTCACATGTATCTCATTCACAATATGGTTGCGAACATTATCTTAAACCCATTGCCGTATATATCTACATACTTGTTGGTGCTCGAAATTCTAATCTTCATCGGATATACTCTCGGGTTTATGAGCTGAAAAAACGGATAGATGCATCTTCTTCACGAACAACAAGTTTTTCATCTTGCTTCTCCAAACATTATAATTTCTCCCATTTAAACATACCATCTTTCTCATATTCGCCTCCATTGCGTAATAACCCGGATAAATAACCAAGGCTTTGATACCACTGTCTAGGATATTGATCTGATAGCTAAACATATCAAGTTGAGAAAAAAATACTAAGAAGTTTCACCATTTCTATGATGTGATTGGATTGAACTCAAATATCAATACCATGTCCAGTTTATTTTTGCCAGTAATGTGAACTGTATAAAAAAATAACAGCTTAATTTGCCACCGGTGTAAATTGTTCAAAAAATAGCTTTAAATATTGAGAATGAGAATACTGGAAGTATTGTATTTTACAGTGACACCTACTTCATTGAATATTATCTCAGTGAGTTTCACTCAATTCCTTTCACATGTAGTTTTCGAGGAGAATGTTATTATTTAGTCTTTGTGAAAATGAATTGTAATATTTTTACTACAAACTACATCTTAATAGTTTGAAGACCAATGCATCCAATGTTCTGAGAAACCACTGGGTTCTCTTACTTGCCTTGACTATTCTTGATACTTAATGGAGAAAGATTATAATTGGTCAAATGTCTCCGAACAAGTTTGCAGATATATCTAACGATTCTGTTTGACTCAAAATGTTCGCAAGCATTTATGAATTCAAAATAATCAATGTAAATGAAGGGTCAATCATAGCAAGTCGTAACATATATGAAATTTAATAAGGGAAAAGATAATGGAAATACTTGTATGGACAATAGAAAATATTGGTGATCTTTATTCGTGATAATAGATTAATCTGCCTCTCCTTGAAGAGGTTCAGATCTTTACAATCATGTTTTGATAGATCTATCGTTATTTTATTTTTTGTCTTGGGTTCTCACTCTGTATTTCTTAGAGCCCCCATGGGGAGAGAGTGGAACCCCTTTTCTGATGTCTGCCCTTGTATTTATAGACATTTGCTGTACGAGTTGACTTTCTTGGAGATCGGGCCCACATTAGGGGGTTATTTCAGACATATCCAAAAAGTATCGATCCCGGCCAAGGCTTTGGGCGGATACGGGTAGCATTCTCGATTGAGGCGATCTTGGCGCCTGTTATGTTTGTGCTATTTGAAAGGAATGATCAATATGATTGATTGCCGTGGGATTGAATTATGACCCATACAGTTAGTCCCTCCGCTTATCATGGTCGCCTCAAGGTCGACCCTGGTAAGCGGATATGATCAATCGAAGAATGACCCCTTTCCGGGCAAGAGGGGGGATGATAATTGCTTATGGCGCCTTCTTACTATTTCTTTTCGTATGATGGGGGTACAACCTCGTGTGCAAATACTCTTGGCGAATGGAAATGATCGGTACGCCGTAATCATGAGTTAGGATATGTTTTGTCCGTAAGGACTTTGAGGGCGCAGGGTCTAGTCGCCTCAGCCGATGAGGCGTTTGTGCTTATGTGGTAACTGAGGAAGTGACCACGACTTTGACGCATGTACTTTGGTCTTAATTGTGATGACGGCCGTTTTGGTAGAATTGAACCATTTTTCGACGGTTGGATTATGCATATAATGGCGCCTGTTGGTTTCCCGAGATTTGATTTGGTTGCCTATAAGATGGTTTGGAGTACTTGATTCTCAACACTCCTTGGTTTATTTGAAACTCTCATTTCCGATGAACTTCATAGATTCTTTCTTCTTTGTGAAGCATTATTATTCGTTCTTAGTTGAATCCACCACTCTTTTCTTATCTTTCAAGCGACTTTGATCAATGGCTGGTTCTTCTTCTCGTGAAGATCTTACGACAATAGCACCTGTTATCCCTCCGGTGATCGAAGGACTGTCTCCGGTGCTCGTGGATGGCGATCGGAATGTGACCGAGAAGGCTCCATCGGTAGACGAAATTCTTCCTGCAGCTGGGAGCTTAGCGGCGAATTTCACCGCTGACGGTGGAGATGGCATAGTAGATGAAGCTCCGTTAATGGGCGAAGTGGGTATGACCCAGTTACGGGAGCAATGGCTTATACCATCTCATGCTGATATCGTGCTAGCTCGGCCAGAGGGGCGGGTCCACACCGACCATGCCGGGTACTATGTATTTTATTCTTATCCTCTCAGATTGGGGTTCACGGTCCTCCTTCCCAATCTGGTAGTCGACCTTTGTCGATATTATAACGTGTGTCCGGGGCAACTTACCCCATCTCTGTAAAAGCTCCTGGCGATGCTGCTGAAGTTCGCGGAGTTGGCCAGCCGGACTGTCACGCTGCAGCACGTGCTTGAGCTATACACCCCCTATCGAGTTCGGGGGAGTATGATCTGAATGGTTCCGTGCGGGTCGTAGGGTTTGACGGCTGCTCTGGACAACGAGGTCGAGCCTCGTCAGTTTGAACAGTTTTTCTATATTCGGACTGGGCATTTGGTGGCGCCCTCTCCAACCAGAGACTTGGAATCACATGCGTAAGTTACACTCCTTTTCTTTGATAGGGTTGACTTCGTTCTCTTTTCTTTATTCTCGGACATTCACTATTTTCGTTATTATTTCTGTAGCCGACAGGTCACCTCCGTCTCTATTCACCGGTCTGCGCGGATGGCTCGAAGTCGTCTTCCCGCATACTGAGGGGGCCCGTTCGTGGCCGTCTTTCCAGAGGAGATATGGCCGGGGGCCGGCGATAGGTAGGAGGTTTATCCTCTTTGTGTGTAATTTATTACGATTGTTGCTATAACCTGGGACTAATCCAATTCTGTATTTGCAGGGAGGGTGTACCGCGGTAGGGCTCCCCAATTAGTATTCAGGCGGCCTGGTGCAATTGCTAGATTTTTTACTGCGTCGATGCCGAGCTAGGTGCCTAGGGTCGCCTCGGTCGAGTCTTCCGCAGTGCCGTCTCTTATATGCCCTTTAATCTGTGGTGGAGGCCTATCGGTTCGCCGGCAAGATGGTTCGTCTTCTTGTGACGAGGAGGATAGGCCTTTAATTAGGCGCATGATCATTTCCCCTCCGGCCCCATCACGGCTCGACCCTCTCCTATTGATATGATAAACGTGGATTCCCCCCCCCCCCCTCCCTTCCTGGGCGAGGAAGAATGTGGATGCGACACACGCCCCACTCGGCGGGCCGAGAGAAGGTGAGGCTCAGGCTCGAGAGGATCGAGAGGAGAGTGCTGCCCCTACCGCTCAATCTTCCACTCATATGGTTGAGGTGGGAGAACCTTCTCGGGTGGTTGTAGATATTGGCGGCTCGAGTACTCCTTCGATGGAAATGGCGGCGGCGGGAGAGGATTCCACGTCTGACTCTGATTTGGACTCTGAGGACGTCCGCATGTTTCGTGACGGGATCACGAATGCGGCAGTCCATCCGGACGGGAGGCCGCATGTAATTGAGGTTCTTGTGAAGGAGAACTTGTTGCTAAGGGACTCTGTTTTGGTGCCACAGCTTGGTCAGTTGTGTTCTGCGGTTGAGAACGAGTCGCTGAGGGGGGTGCCAGATGTCGGCTTGATGAATGAGGTGGCCGTTCTGGGAATGAGGGTATTTATTTCATGGTGACTACTTGCTTGTGTGTACCTCATTTACCTCTTCTTACGAGCTTCTATATCCTTGTCCGACTCCTTCGTTCTTTTCATTGTGCAGGCATTTTTGTTGCAGGTAGAGAGCCTCCGTCGGGCCAATATTCGGTCCGGGGTGCTTCTACGCGTTCTTGATAGGAGTCGTTAGTACCAAAACAGGTGTAGGGAGCTTAGCAAGCGCATAAAGAGTGATCTTCGTAATCGGCGCTAGTTGAATAGCTGGCAAGGAAGGAGTTGAAGATGAGTCAGGCGCTCGGTCGCATAGAAGCCCTGGAAGATCAGTTGCGTCGGATGAGCAACGAACTTGAGGCCGGGCGGAGGGCATCATTGGAGAGTGAGCACTTATGTTTTACTAAGTGACGGAGTTTACCTCGGAATGGAGTGGGAAGGTCGCCGCGCTAGAGGGAGAAGTAGCTGCGTTGAAGCATAGGTTGGCCGAAGCCTCTGCCTGGGCGGACGAGCTTCAAGGGGTTATCCGTGCCAACGATTCCCAGTTGTCGTTGGTGAGGGCTACTGCCGACTACAAGGAGGGCAGCCTTGAGGAGCAGATTAGGGTTCTGGAGCGGAACGCTCAGGATGTAGCGGGGAAAATTGCGCTCCTGGAGGAGTAGAACAGGCGCATTCAAGAACAATCTGCTTTTATGGGTAGCTCCCGTGAGGCTTGGGTTTATGTCGAGGCCCAACGGGATATATACAAGCACCTGTTCGAGGCCGGTATCATTTCTGAAGCAGTTTTCGAAGGGGCGCGCCAGAGGGCGCGGGAGGCTCGCGAGGAGTGCGGTTTTGATGCTGTGACGCCATGTATTGACGATGGTGTCGGTGGGAGTTTGGCTGGAGCTGGCAATGATATGGGAGCTGCGGGCGATGGCAAGGGCGGAATAGGTGGTGATGCGGCGAGGGCAGGTGACAGTGCGACTGGCGCAGGTGAAGGTACCAACAGCCCCGAGTAAAAAATGATCAGTTGATGATTTTCTTGACTGTTATTGCCGTGCATCATTATTTTTCTCCTTTCTTTTCCGCTTTGTCGTTGTTTATTTTCCGGACAAAATATGAATTGGGATGGACGGGCGTTGCCCGCAACTGTCCCTTTGAATTAATGGGGAATTCCCCTTTGCGTGTTGCTTTATTACTGCTTGTTTCATTTATGTTTTCCCTCAATTTGGATGTTGTCGATTATCCTAGATCAAGGGCTCACAGCCCGAATACCGAGCCATCTATGGTTGAATCAATTTAGCGGGGGCTCGCAGCCTGGGCCTCAGTTCGACTTGTCGTTAAACATTGATTAAGTGTTTTTGAGTCGAGGGTTCATAACCCGAGTGTCGATTCAACCGAGGTTGAACTGATTCGGCGAAGGTTCATGGCATGTGTCTTAGTTCAACTAACATTGAACATTTGCTGAATATTTTGAGTCGAGGGCTCGTAGCCCGAGTGTCGATTCAACTAAGGTTGAATTGATTCGACGAAGGCTCCTGGCCTGAGTCCCAGTTCAACTGTCGTTGAACATTTGTTGAATATTTTGAGTCGAGAGCTCGTAGCCCGAGTGTCGATTCAACTGAGTTTGAATTAATTCGTTGAAGGCTCATGGCCTGAGTCTCGGTTCAACCGTGGTTGAACCTTGTTTAATATTTTAAGGCGAGGGCTCGTGGCTCGATTATCGATTCAACTGAGGTTGAATTAATTCGGTGAAGGCTTATGGCCTTAGTCCCAGTTCAACCGTGGTTCAACCTTGTTGAATATTTTTGAGTCGAAGGATCGTAGCCCGAGTATCGATTCAACTGAGGTTGAATTAATTTTGCTAAGGCTCATGGCTTGAGTCCCGGTTCAACCGTGGTTGAACCTTGTTGAATATTTTGAGTCGAGGGCTCGTCGCCCGAGTGTCGATTCAACTGAGGTCGAATTAATTCGGCGAAGGCTTATGGCCTTAGTCCCAGTTCAACCGTGGTTCAACCTTGTTGAATATTTTTGAGTCGAAGGATCGTAGCCCGAGTATCGATTCAACTGAGGTTGAATTAATTTTGCTAAGGCTCATGGCTTGAGTCCCGGTTCAACCGTGGTTGAACCTTGTTGAATATTTTGAGTCGAGGGCTCGTAGCCTGAGTATCGATTCAATTGAGGTTGAATTGATTCGGCGAAGACTCCTGGCCTGAGTCCCTGTTCAGCCGTGGTTGAACCTTGTGGCATATTTTGGGTCGAGGGCTCGTAGCCCGAGTGTCGATTCAACTGAGGTTAAATTAATTCGGTGAAGGCTCATGACCTGAGTCCCGGTTCAACCGTGGTTGAACCTTGTTGAATATTTTGAGTCGAGGTCTCGTAGCCCGAGTGTCGATTCAACTGAGGTTGAATTAATTCGGAGAAGGCTCATGGCCTGAGTCCCAGTTTAATCGTGTTTGAACCTTGTTGAATATTTTGAGTCGAGGGCTCGTAGCCCGAGTGTCGATTAAACTGAGGTTGAATTGATTTGGCGAAGGCTCCTGGCCTGAGTCCCTGTTCAACTGTCGTTGAAAATTTGCTGAATACTTTGAGTCGAGGGCTCGTAGCCTGAGTGTCGATTCAACTGAGGTTGAATTAATTCGGCGAAGGCTCAGGGCCTGAGTCCCGGTTCAACCGTGGTTGAACCTTGTTGAATATTTTGAGTCGAGGGCTCGTAGCCCGAGTGTCGATTCAACTTAGGTTGAATTAATTCGGCGAAGGCTCATGGCCCGAGTCCCGGTTCAACCGTGGTTGAACCTTGTTGAATATTTTGAGTCGAGGGCTTGTAGCCCAAGTGTCGATTCAACTGAGGTTGAATTAATTCGGCGAAGGCTCATGGCCTGAATCCCAGTTCAATAGTGGTTGAACCTTGTTGAATATTTTTAGACAAGGGCTCGTAGCCCGAGTGTCGATTCAACTGAGGTTGAATTAATTGCATAGCTTGAGTCCTCATTAAACCGTGGTTGAACCTTGTTGAATATTTTCAGTCGAGGGCTCGTAGCCCGAGTGTCGATTCAACTAAGGTTGAATTAATTTGGCGAAGGCTCATGGCCAGATTCCCAGTTCAACCGTGGTTGAACCTTGTTGAATATTTTGATTCGAGGGCTCGTAGCCCGAGTGTCGATTCAACTGAGGTTGAATTGATTCGGCGAAGGCTCCTGGCCTGAGTCCCAGTTCAACTGTCATTGAACATTTGCTGAATATTTTGAGTCGAGGGCTCGTAGCCCGAGTGTCGATTCAACTGTGGTTGAATTAATTCGGCGAAGGCTCATGGCCTGAGTCCCGGTTCAACTATGGTTGAACCTTGTTGAATATTTTGAGTCGAGGGCTCGTAGCCTGAGTGTCGATTTAACTGAGGTTGAATTAATTCGGCGAAGGCTCATGGCCTGAATCCCAGTTTAACCGTGGTTGAACCTTGTTGAATATTTTGAGTCGAGGGCTCGTAGCCCGAGTGTCGATTTAACTGAGGTTGAATTGATTCGGCGAAGGCTCATGGCTTGAGTCCTAGCGTGTGGATGAGGTGAATCAGGCTTGCTTTGATTGGGTTGTTTTCCCCTTTCTCGATGTTTTCCCTTTGCTTTTGATTTCGGGAAGAGCTACGCGATCTTGCTAGGAAATCCCCACAGACGGCGCTAAATTGTTTGACTTAAAATGTTCGCAATCATTTATGAATTCAAAACAATCAATGTAAATGAAGGGCCAATCATAGCAAGTCGTAACATATATGAAATTTAATAAGGGAAAAGATAATGGAAATACTTGTATGGACAACAAAAAATATTGGTGATCTTTATTCATGATAATGGATTAATCTGCCTCTCCATGAAGAGGTTCAGATCTTTACAATCATGTTTCGATTGATCTACCATTATTCTGTTTTTGTCTTTCTCCCCATGGGGGCTCAATAATGTTTTTACTCTGTATTTCTTTGAGCCCACATGGGGAGAGAGTGGAACCCCTTTTCTGATGTCTGCATTTGTATTTATAGACATTTGTTGTACGAGTTGACTTTCTTGGAGATCGGTCCCACATTAGGGGAATATTTCGGACATATCCGAAAAGTATCGACCCCGGCCAAGGCTTTGGGCGGATACGGGTAGCATTTTCGATTGAGGCGATCTTGACACCTGTTATGTTTGTGCTAGTTGTAATGAACAGTCAATCTGATTGATTGTTGTGGGATCGAATTATGACCCGTACATATTCAAAGAAGTTAATTGGTATTAATGAATGGAAGTAAGAAAGAATAAAAACAACCTTTTAATGTTATTGTTGTCTTTATTTGTCGCTTATCCTTTATTTATTAACTTTTTATTTTTTACCAAGATGTATGATCGAGTATCATTTTTTATCATACCAATGGCTAAAATCGGAGAGCCAAGATCATCAAGATAAAAAATGGTCAAAAAATTCGTACTTTAGTAGAATTTAGACCTAAACCCTATTTCTATAATAATGTGTTATTTGCATTTTAGGAAAAGTTTTTATTTAGTTAGGTGACCAAAATTAGTATAGGTTAAGGTCATCATTCTTGGAAACTGTCTCGTTAAATACATATTAATAGTGTAAAACATAAATATTATACATGTCACGTAAAAAGTACTGCATTTAAGCGCATAAATGAAACTAATTGTCTATGTAGTAATAATGAAGCACACAATCTGCTATAACAAATTAAATTACAGTATTTGCGTAGTTTTTTGTCTATGTATCGTTATTTGCGTAGTTTTTTTTTTTTTTTTTTTTTTTGTCTATGTAGCGTTCTTTCCATTCTCTCTACAAGAGTTTGTAAATTAATTTGTCGTTATAAAGCCACTCAACTTGGGAGGAATTTCATACTAAAAACACTACAAAAGAAAAAATTGGAATTCGCTAGATCGTTAATCTGCTGCTAAATCGCTCGTAAATAACAGATTTTTTTGATAATCTATCTAATCCGTTGATAAATGTAATTAGCGACGGATTTTTTTAATTAGCTACAAAATTTATCCGTTGCTAAAATCAGTATTTTTAGTAGTGAAATATGTCCATGCAAAAACATTACACTACATCTCACCGAAAAGCTGCATATTAAGCACCAAAACGTCATATTAGCTCATTTATTCTTAGATTTTTTTTGCAAAATTTCTTACCACAAATGTTGACTAAACCATCCTTCTTAACCGGGAGAAATTCAAAAATAGCCACATTTACCTCTGATTGTTGAAAAATAGTCAAGTTTTAAAAGTTATCGAAATTTAGCCACTTTAAATTTGAGCGAAAACACTGTTCAAAATCCGAAAAATACGCCCGCAAATTTTACGGGAGTTCCAGCATAAGTATGCTTGAACTCCCGTAAATTTTACGGAGTTCCAAGATAACTATGCTGGTACTCCCGCAAATTTTGCAGGAGTTCAAGCATAATTATGCTGGAACTCCCACAAATTTTACGGGAGTTTGGAAAAACTGGTGCTCCAGTCTTCCACAAATATTACAGGAGTTAGCAAAGTATCCCGATCCAGCATAATATGCTGGAGTTCGTATACAATGCACCAAAACTCCCGTATATTATACTGGATCGATCCCTCTTGCAGCAAAATAGTGACTATTTTTCATTGACTTGATAAACGATGACTATTTTTCATTGACCTGAAAATTGACTATGCCATGATATTTTAACATGTAGCTCCTACAAAAGTCATAAACCCAAAATAATACAATTGTAACTTTTCTCAATACAAAAAAAAAAAAAAAAAAAAAACCATTTATAAAGGGTCAGGTCACCATTTGGCCACTATGATATGCACCTTTCAAGTGTGACCAAATGTTAATATAAGGAAATGGTTAAATGACTAAACATTTGAATGATTCTTATGCTAATAGTCAAAGAATAAAGGCTTAATAAATAAATACTGTATCCGATTTATAATATGTCTAATTTATTTTTGTATTTTGGTTCAAAATAACTGTTCAGTTATGTAATCAAAAAAGAATTCAATTTGTTTTTACAAAATAACCCTTATATACATATCCCTAAAAAGTTTTCTTATTTCTCACATTAAATATTTAATTAGAGGTAGTTTAGTTATAGTAAATATTTTTGTATAGAGTTTAGTATTTTTTTAATGGGACCAAATTAAGCACTTGAACCGGATGGAGTAATTAATACCTCGAATAAACATTTGATTGTTCCTTTCATTTTCCATTAATTTCACAACATTATCTTTTTCTTGTTATTATGTCGTCCGATTCTACAGAATTTGATAGCCTATGCAAAGAGATCACAGAATCAAGCTATCACATAATCATAGCTAATTCTGGCCATTTCATAGTCCTTGAAATTCTTTTCCTCTTGCCTATTTTTTTCTCTCTCATCGTATATCCTTCTTTCTACTTTGCCCTCTTTCATCCCGATTATGATTTCGCCATTTTCACTCGTATTCAACCCCATCTTTTCTTTTCCAATTTTGAAATTATTACTTTCCTTGTATACACTCTGGTTTTGGTCCTGCTTTATCTCTGTGCTGTAGCCACAATTACATACAGCGCCGTTCAAGCATCCAATGGTTGACCCATCAACGTCGTTTCGTCTATTAAATCTATCAAAAATACCTTCTTCCCCCTTCTCTCCACCTTTATCGTCTCCAATTCCATCTTCATCTCAATCACAGTCGTTTTCGCCTTTGTCCTCGTCTTTTCAGTCCAAATTACAAAGACTCTAGGATTCATTGAACTCATCTATGACTCCAATCACTTCTCGTTTTTGGTTATTTTCGCGTCGATTATTGTACTGGTGCCAATTCTGGTACGGCTGCAGGTTAACTGGTCATTAGCTTATGTGATAGCATTGGTTGAATACAAATGGGGTTACGAAACACTGAGGAGAAGTGCCTATTTGGTAAAGGGGATGAGATCGCTAGCTCTATGGATACACGTGTTGCACGGGCTTGCGCTGGGAGGAGTGGTGATTGGCACTAACGTCTATTTAATCCATTTTGGTGCAGTGACGGCTGATCAGCTGTGGTGGAGCTTCGCCGTGATAATATCGCTGACTTTTCAGGGTTGGGTGCTAGGAGCTATGTTGACGAATATGTTATTTGTGGTGAACGTGGTTCTGTATAAATATTACAAGGATTTGAACGGCGAAAAATTGCCCTTGGAGATCGCCGACAAGTTTGCTGGCGAGTTCGTATCCTTGTCTTTGGACGATGACAACAATCATGGCACTCTGTAATTTGTTTAATTTCTACGTCAATTGTGTACAATTTGGGTTTATTTCATAATAATTGCCCGTTTGGATGAGCCGATTTTAAGAAAATTATGTTTAACAGTTTTTTTGGATGGTTGTTAGGTGTCGTCTCAAAATGTCTCACGCTACAGAATTTCCACCATCGAGATCGTGATAGCGCTTAAAATTTCACTTGTTAGGCAAGACAACATTAGCTATATCTATTAACTTTTTTTTTAATAATTTACAAAATTAAATGACAATCATCTGCAATAAGGAAATAAGCTAATAAATGACGAAATTCGAATACAAACCCCGTAACTGGTATCACAAATACATGAGTGTCTAATATATTACAGATAATGGTTTGAAATAAATACATCCGTCTGAATCAAAATAAACATCTAAAGGAAGTAGAAGGGGACTTTAGGGATGCGTACGTCGTGCGACTATACCTAAAGGCTCCTTTGGATAGCTTTATACGAGCAAGTCTATCGAGCACCGCTGGGATTAAATCTCGTATATGTGCAAGAAGTGCAGAGTATAGTACATGTACTCGGTAAGTATCGAGTCTAACCTCAACGAATTAGTGACGAGGCTAAGGCGGGTCACTTACATTCCTATATGCAATAATAGGAGAGACATGAATGAAAGTAAAACAGTTAATTCACGACAACGAACTCAAATCCAACTAACAGAGAGTCCTCAATAACCAATCATATAAGCTCTTCTAGATTACTGAGGCCAATCCAACAGTCACAAACAAATATAATTTTAATCAATCATTGCGGCGTGTAATCCGATTCTACATATCAACTTTAAACAATCTGATGTGGCACACAACCCGATCTCACCATATCATTATCTATCAATATCATAATCCGTCCGTATTCTTCCATTTCAATTCATTATCTTTCAATTTTCGTTGCGGCATACAACCTGTCCCCCAAACAATTTAAATCAACAACCAAAATTTATAAGAATTTCTATATCAAGAGAGTAAATGTACTAGGCAAATGAAACATCACATAGTACTCGAAGAATCTCTAACATTTCGTATGTCTCAAGTTCAACAACTCAACGGTACCTTCAAATTAACAATTCATACAAGAGTAACTACGTCTTAAAATGCCACAAATATTATGAAACAATAAGACAAGTAGTGCATAAGACAATTAAATATGCAAGTAAGGCAAGTAGAGACAATTCAACAATTAAGCATAAAATCATGGAAGAGATGGACAATTTAAAACATGGATAACTAAATGGAAAATAACAATTATGGCATGAAAGTTAAATAAGCACATATTAATTAAGGCATGTAGCAAGATATACTAGTAAATAACGAAAATATGGACACAAGTAATACAATGGTGCATATATACTCGCCACCTCACATATATACCATGTCACATATAATTCACACAACATGTAGTTCAAGGGTCCCTAATTTTTGCAAGTTAAGGTTAGACCAACCACTTACCTCACTTTGCAATTCAAGCAATCACTCAACCATCGTGTTGCCTTTTGAACAACTCTCAAAACCAACCAAATCTAATAATTTATTGACCAAGCAATTCAAAATAAGCTTTAGAAACTACCTACAAATGAAAGAGGTTCAATTTAGTTCATTCTTTAAGAAGTCAACAAAAGTCAACCTTGGGCTTGCTTGGTCAAAATCGAAATTCAGACCAAAACGCGATTATCCATTCACCTCCGAGCCTGGTTATGTCAAAATATGACGCCAATTCGAGGTCTAACTCTCAAATTTATAAAAATTCCTAATTCTACCAAAATCCCTGATTTCTACAATGAATATCCTAAATTTGATATTGAAATCTCATGAAATGTAATGGATAATTGAAAAAAAACACATATTAAAGTTACTTATCAATGAATTTAGGAAGAAAATCTCTTGAAAAATAACCTCTAGGGTGTTTAGAGTTGAGAGAATGTGAGAAATGGACTAAGTCCCGTTTTGCCCTTTTTTACCCAGTTGCAAATGTCGCAATTGCGACCATTGCATTGCGATAAAGGGATCACAATTGCGAAACCTGTCTCAGACACACATATGTCACAAATACGATATTTAGATTGCAATTACAAACACCCAACCTTCACAATTGCACTTAAATTCTTCGCAATGCAAAGACTGTTCTAGAAATACTAAGACGCAAATGCGACTCTTGGATCACAATTGCGATCCCTAACATATTGGCGAAATCATACATTTTCCTTGCAATTGTGAGACTACCCAAACCAACCCATGATCGCAAGTGTGAAACCTTATTCACAAAAGTGAGGCTTGCAAATATGAGCCAGCTCTTGCAAATGCGATATTTGCAGCAGAGCACTAGCAACAATAAAGGCACCAACTATTCTCCTAAGTCGAAAATTAATCTGTAGCCTATCCGAAACTCACCCGAGCCCTCGGGTGCCAAACCAAACATGCATAAAAGTGTAATTACATCATACGAACTTTCTCTTGCATTCAAATCACCAAAATAACATCTAAATCTATGAATCAATCCTCATAACAAATGAACTTTCAAAAGTGAAACTCAAGAACAATATAATCACGTTGAAGTGTCCGAATTATGTCAAATGACTTCCTAGTTGGACCAAATTTTCCAAGCAAGTCATAAATAGTGAAATAAACCTATTCAAAGTTTTGAAACTGAAATCCGAACCCCGTAGAAATAAATTCAACCTACGGTAAAATTTAGGAATTTTTTAAATCGTCAAATTACTAGTTTTCAACAAATCACATCAATTTAAGTTAGGGACTTTCGAATTCTATTTCGGGAATATGCCTAAGTTCCAAATCATGATACGAACCCACTAGGACCATTAAAACATAGATCAAGATCTGTTTGCTCAAAATATTGAACGTGGTCAACTCAAATGAGTTTTAAGGCAAAATTTTATATTTTCTTAATTTTTCCACATAGAAACTTTTCGGAACAAGGCACAGACTGCTATGCAAATCATGGAATATTAAATAGAGCTAGTAGAGGTCTTGAAACATGGAAATAAAGGCTAAAAGTCAAAATGACCTATCGAGTCATCCTATTCTCCACATCTAAAACAAACATTCATCCTCGAACGAACATAGAAAAGTACTTGGATGGTCAAAAGGTGTGGGTATCTACCCGCATATC
This sequence comes from Nicotiana noctiflora, assembly GCA_032618575.1. NCBI lineage: Eukaryota > Viridiplantae > Streptophyta > Magnoliopsida > Solanales > Solanaceae > Nicotiana > Nicotiana noctiflora. The sequence continues at coordinate 55,448 of JASVEL010005372.1, read as the reverse complement.
AGACTCGGACTCCCACATAGTTGCATTGGTCGGCTGATCTCCCCACTACAGTTGGAATGAATGATAACTCTTAGACCTTAATTTTCGGACTTGTCGGGCTAAAATGGCCGCGACTCCTCCTCATAAGTCAAATCCTTGTCCAACTAGATTGAGTTTAAATCTAATACGTAGGACGGATCACTGTGATAATTCCAAAAGTATGGAGACATGGAACACCGGATGAACTACAAGTAAGCTAGGTAGCGGGGCAAGTATGTAGGACACCTCACCCACTCTTTCAAGAATCTCAAAAGGTCTGATATACCTAGGGATCAACTTTCCCTTCTTTCCAAACCTCATCGCACCCTTCACGGGTGAAAACTGGAGCAATACCCTCTCTCTAACCATAAAGGCAACATCCATAAACTCTCCAATCATCATTACTCTTCTGCCTATACTGAGGTGTATAAAGTTAATCCTGAGTTATCTTGACCTTATCAAAGGCATCTTGAACAAAATTGGTACCCAACAACTGAGTCTTTCACGGCTCGAACCAACCAACTGGAAAACGACACTACCTCCCACACAATGCCTCATAGAGAGCCATCTAAATATTTGGCTATTAGCTGTTGTTGTAGGAAAACTCCACAAGCGGCAAGAACTAATCCCAAGAACCCCAAAATCTATAATGCAAGCACGAAGCATATCCTCCCATATCTGAATGGTGTGCTCGGATAGTATGTCCATCTAGGGTGAAATGTTGTACTCAACTCAACTCATGAGCCTAACTCACAACGTATGGCCCTCTAGAAGTGCAAGGTAAACTACGTAACTAGATCATAAATGATGTATCCCATCACACCATGAAGGCGGATGATCTTGCAGATGTAGATCTCAACCAACGGCTCTGAAGAATAAGTAATTGATACAGGAATGAAATGTGTCGACTTGGTCAACCTGTCCACAATGTGTCAACTTCTTCTTAGTTCGGGGGAGCTCAACAACAAAATTTATGGTAATACGCTCCCACTTCCACTCAGGAATCTCAAGCCTCTAAAGCTAACCACTACGCCTCTGATGCTCGTACTTTAATTGTTGACAATTCATACACCAAGCTATATATGCAACTATATCTTCTTCATCCTTCTCTGCCGATAATGTTTCTGCAAATCTTGGTATATCTTGGTGGCACCCAGATGAATAGGAAACTGGGAACTATGATCCTCCTCAATGATCAACTCACGAAGCCTATGCATATTGGGCACACAAAATGACCCTGCATCCGCAATACCCCATTTCTTTGATAGTAACCTGGTTGGCACCACCGTTCTGCACCATGTCCTTAAGAACAAACAAATCAGGGTCATCATACTGACGCTCTCTAGTGTGTTTATAAAGGAAGACCGAGAAACCGTGCAAGCTAGAACATGACTAGGTTCTGAAACATCTAACCTCACAAGCTGATTGGACTAGTCCTGACATATATGTAAGCTTTTTCTCACGATAAGGAATATATGCAAGGCTACCCGTAATCAAAGCCTTTCTACTCAAGGCATCAGCCCCATATTAGCCTTCTTAGGATTATGTAAAATGGTGATATCATAGTCTTTTAACAGCTCCAACCACGTCCTCAGCCTCAAGTTAAGATCTGTTTGCTTGAATAAATACTATAGGCTATGTTGATTCGTGAACACCTCACACGACATGCCATTGAGGTAATGCTCTCAATTCTTTAGTTCAAGAATAATGGTTGCCAACTCTAGGTCCTGAACACGGCAAATATTTTCGTGAACCTTTAACGGCCACGCGTGTATACAATCACCTTACCATCTTGCATCAATACTGCACCGAGCCTAATACGAGATGCATCACAATACACCGTATAGGATCTTGAACCTGTGGGAAACACCAACACTGGTGTCGTAGTCAAAACATTCTTAAGCTTCTAAAAGCTCAACTCACACTCATCCGGCCACCTAAATGGAGCACCCATCTGGGTTAATCTGGTCAAAGGGGCTATTAGAGATGGAAACTCCTCCACGAACCCGTGATAATAACATGCAAACCTAAGAAGATCCAAATATCTATAGATGAAGTAGGTCTAAGCCATTTTTGAACTGCCTCAATGTTCATAGGATCCACCTTAATGCCCTACTGGTACAATATGCCTATAAAGGCGACCGAGTCTAACCAAAACTCAAACTATGAAAAACTTGGCATATAGCTAACTATCTCTCAGAGTTTGAAGTACATTACAAAGATACTGTTATGGTCCTCTCGACTACGGGACTAGATAAAGATATCATCAATTAATACGATCACAAAATATCCACGTAGGGCTTGAAAACCCGGTCCATCAAATCCACCAATATTGCTGGGGCATTTGTCACCCAAGTGATATCAATATGATCTCATAATGCCCATACCAAGTCTCGAAAGTTATCTTAGGAACATCCGATGCCCTAATCATCAACTGATGGTATCCAGACCTCAAATTAATCTTCGAAAGTACCTTGGCACCCTGAAGCCGATCAAATAAGTCATCAACTCTCGGCAATAGATACTTGTTCTTGATAGTGACTTTGTTCAACTTTCGATATTCTATACACACCCTCATCGAACCATCTTTATTCTTCACAAACAATACGAGTGCATCCCAAGGCGAGACACTAGGTCTAATGAATACCTTATAAAGCAAATCATGAAACCGTTCTTTCAATTCTGGTGGGGCCATATGGTATGTTGGAATAGAAATGGGCTGAGTGTTCGAAGCCAAATCAATATAGAAATTAATATCTCTATCGGGTGGCATCTCTAACACATTCGCTGGAAATACCTCTAGATACTCACGCAACAACATGGTGCCAAATCCTTGGAAGAAACTTCTACACTCGAATCAAGAATATAGGCCAAATATGCTAGACACCCCTTTCTCGACCATATGTCAAGACTTCACATGAGAAATAACCTTACTAGTGGAATGGCTATGAGTCCCCCTCAGTTCCAATCAAGGCTATACCAGCATGGATAAGGTCACCGTCTTGGCGTGTCAGTCCAATATAGCATGATAATGTGACAACCAATCCATACCCAAAATAACATCAAAGTCCACCATATCAAGAAGTAAAATATCTACACTAGTCTCAAGGCTCCCGTTAGAAACTATAAAAGAGCAATAAACACGATCTACAACAATATAGTCTCCTACAGGCATAGACACATAAACATGAGAACTTAAAGAATCATGAGGAACAATCAGATATAAAGAAAAATAGGATGACACCTAGGAATAAGTAGAGCCCGGATAATAGATAACTGAAACATCTCTATGTCAAACCGGAACAATACCTGTAATGCCGGTGTCAGATGGCTTTGCCTTGGATCTAGTTGGAAATGAATAAAAACGTGGTTGGGCCCTACCACTTTGACTTTCGCCCCTCGGACGACCCCTGGCTGGCTGGCCTCCACCTCTTACGGCCTGACCTCCACCTCTAATAGGTTTGAATTCCACCTCTAACAATCTGACCCCTGCTTTTACCGAGCCGTGCAAGCGGTGGGGTAACCGGTGCGAGTATGATGGAACGGGAACCTTTATAAGATCTACTACTCAACAATCTAGGGGAATACTTCCTGATGTGACCTACACCTCTACACTCAAAGCACCCTCTTGGTTGTTGAGGCTTCTAAAACAAAGACTGACCCTGACGGTCCAAAAAACCATTATAGTAACTCTGAAGTAGTGATGCACTAATAAGAGCTGAAAGTGCACTGAACGCTGGATGTGCAGGACGAGATCCATAGGAACCATGAGTGCCAGAAGCACCGTGAGTTACCTGAAGAGCTTACAGAATCAGCCTACGGGATGGCCTCTACCAAAAGAACCCCTACATCCAGATAAGGCACTAATGAAACCACCAAAATTGTGAGGACTCTTATCAGACACCAACTCTCTCCTGACCATGCACAATCACGATCCGTCTAGCAATATGTACGATCCTATAAAAAGAAATATAATCTCCAATCTCCTTGTCCATCTGTTGCATGATACTAAAGGTGAGTCCATCAATGAATCTCCTTACTCTCTCCCTTTCATTAGGGAGTAAAACAATGGCACTGCAAGTTCGGTCCACATATCGACTCTTATACTAAGTAACAGTCATACTGCCAGGCTGAAGACGCTCAAAATGCCTGTGATAATGCTCTCTTAGAGTGAAAGAAATGAACTTCTCCGGAAATAGCTGTGAAAATGGATCCCAAGTAAGTGGAAGTGAACCTGCTGGTTTAGTTAACGTATAATCTCTCCAATATCTCTTGGCTAAACTAGTCATCTGGAATACTATGACGTTGACCGCATTGGACATACAATACCCATGTTGTGCAACACCTTGTGGCAATGGTCCAGGTAATCTTATGGTTCCTTAGAAGGTGCAGCGCTAAAATAAATAAAAAAGAGCCTTGTAAACTTATTCGACCTCAACAAGGCTTTAGAAGACATAGCGGGCTTGTCAATGACAATTTCCATAATAACCGGTTGAACCACCACAGCTAGCTAGGTTGTTGGAGTCTGATATAGAGGAGCCACCTTCTCCAAAGTGTGAGCAGCGAAAATCTGTGCTCCTCCCCCAGCCTGAGAGATGGATGGTGCTACTGGAAATGCGCTGGTTGTTTTGGGCTTATCATGACCTGAACTCTGTGAGGTCTCAATTTGAATATGGGAGTAAGGGTTGGTATTGAAAAGCATATTCACGATTATGGGATATGATGAACGACGTTGTCTTCTAACAACATTGCTGAATGATTAGTCTAAGGAGAGAGATGATCGTGCACATAAAATTGATAATTTTAGCTTAGTTATGCATAAATTAAATGCAGTTTTGGGTGCGAAGGTTGATGCATGTAACGTCCAACAATTTAATGATGAGTTGTCTGAGGCCGAGAAAAATCTTCTAGACCAAATTGAGGAGCTAAAATGAGAATATCAATTAATAGACCATATTTTTCTTGAGGATGCCAATGTTGAAAAGAGTGATCTAGAGTCATATAAGGGCATAGATAAAATTACTTTGGGAGACTTGAGTGTGTGTACATATGGGGATGCAAATAGTAGTAAAATTCTGAGTTAGGGTGGATTAGAACTCATTCCAATCATTTTGTGTTTATATTCTTGAATTTGTTGTGCCAAAAAGAAAAAAATTACATTCCTCATCTAAAGGTCAAGAAGTGCAGAGTGAAAAAATTATTACTTGGCCTCGTAATCATTGTAACCCCAACATCGGAGCATAACTGCAGACTGGATGCCATATTAGGGGTACAATTCATAAGTTCGAGGTGGAGGAAAAAGTGGTTCCCGCTGTGCTGCGATGTTAGCTTAGGCGCTTGTTGCGAGGCAAACCAGCTTTACTGCTTTCTTTTATCTTTTATTTTTTTCTTGTTGTATTATTTTTGTAGTGTTTATTTTGTAGGATTTTGGGCATATGATCAAAGCCATAGGAAGTGTGCAAAAGTGAGCCATGTGGTTGGAACTAAGTGTGGGATGCCCACATAAAGGATCATCTCAGAAAAGTTTAAGTATCCCGTGAAATACTAATGTTTTGGCCTTTGGCCTACCAAGAAGTCTCTTTTACCCTCTTGTTAATTACAATGTGCATTGCACATTGCACAATTTAAGGTCTTGGGTGAGAAGATTATTTGGATAATGTTTTGTGTTATCTTAGGTTAGTTTTAGTACTCTTTCTTAAGTAGTAGATTTCATGTAAGAAAAAAAATATTTGAAAAAAAAAACAAAAATTGAAAAAAAAAAGTAGAAAATTTGGACTTTTCCCAATGATGGATTTTGTGGACACTTAAGTCTAAACAAAACAAAAAAGAAATCAAAATAGAAAAACACAAAAACATATCTTTTTTTTTGTATCAATAATCCATGTGATTTTTCTTTGTGCATCGGTTCTTTTCCATGGGATGCAATTGGAATCGGGTAGCTTTTTCTTTTAGAGTAGATAGAATTTAGGGAATAAATGGAAGAAGAAAGATAAGATTCCTAGGCGCATTGCCTTGTTTGATAGTAACATATTTACGCTTTTGCATGTGTTGTATCTTCCCTATATTTTGATATTAATCTTGATACTTTATATATTAAATAGCATGTTTTATGACGACTATTTCTAATTTTCTTGACTTGTGTTAACTTTGCGCTTAATGCTTAATATCTTGTAGCTTTGTGAATACTTGCATTGTTTGAGAGTCAGAATGAAACTATCCTTAGTGAGTCATGTGCCATGTATGGTGAGGTTTTTTGTATAATCTATGTATTGTACTCGTGTAAAGAACTTGCGCGGAACGTGATTCGAAGCAAATACTCGATTTAAAAAATAATTTTAGGCTTTCTTTGATCTTCTTGAGCTTATTGCTTACCATCAAAATAATCCATAGTTATTCCCTTTAAGCCTATCGATTTTATTTGGCCCCCACATTACAAGCTTATACTCTTTTATTCTTAATTGATATTTTTTTTATCCTTTCACCGCTTTAAAGTACATTAATAGAAAATGAGCGCTAAAAGAAGTAAGACGGAACTAAGTGTGGGGTGGCTTTGGAGTGGAACCAATGAAATAAATAAATGTGCACTTGTTTTTATAAAAGAATACGACCCTAGTGGAAATTGAAAAAGAAAAAGAAATCTAAAAAAAAAAGAGAAAGAAAAAATATAGTTGAATAAATGTCTTATTTTTGCTAGTGGAGTGTAAATGACGATAACGATTAAAGAAGAAGAGAACGTTTTTGGGGGTGATCTTGTTTGTGAAATTAGTGAAATTGAAGTGGATTGAGAAATTTGCGCTTAAGTTATCATGTGATGTGTTAAAGTGCTTAAAAGGTTGAGTCACTATTCCTAAAATATATCGTTCCAGTCCCTTAGCCCACATCACAACCATGAAAAGTTCTAATTAATTTAATGTTAAGTAGAGATTAACATTAGGGCAAGCCCATGATACCAATTGCATGCATGTGACTTCTTTGTGAGAGTGAGCGATTTTCTTTGAGATATGCGAGTCATTAAAATATATTTGATCATGAGATTCGAATGTGTGGATTGAACTTGTTCTCTTGTTCTTATTGTGAGGATATATGGTCTCACGATGGATAGGTAACATTATTAGACTTCTCTCTATAATGTTGGATGTTCAATCCATGAGTGCATTGTGACATTGAGTTGCTTTTTTGAGGCTAGAATTGTTATGAGCATGTTGTCTTTGTTTTGAATATTTTTGAAGTATGGCATGAGTAAAAGGAAGTGTATGTGAGTGCATATGCTAAATTTTCATTATTGCTACCAACCATAGTCATTAGTATAGTGTGCTTCAAAGGTATTAAATATGTTGATTGCTCAAAGATAGAGTTATTAGTTGACTCGAGGACGAGCAACGTTTAAGTGTGAGGTGTTGATGTTTGGCTTAATGTATCCATATTTTGATGTATATTTCCTCATACTGTGCTCATAGCTAATAGATTATGGATGTATAATATAATTATTTGTGTTAATTTATAGTATTTCTATGTGTAGGAATCATTTGGATGCGTTTTGGGATGAAAACGCGAGAATTGGAGCGAAAATGGGAAGAAAAGGAAAAAGTGCACATTTGAGGGCAACAGGCAGCATGGAGCACTACCTGTGGTGCTCAAAACAGAATGCTAAAAAATTCAGTGCTAGGGCTGGCGCCCCACGGTGCCCTGGACGCTCAAATGTGAGTATGTCCTATTACGACCGCGACTCAGTTATTTCGACCCAAGGCACACCCAACTCATACAAAAGCTAACCTAAACCTATTTTGGAGGGCGGAGGAGGTTTTTGAGAAAAAAACACAAGCATAGAGCCTCCGTGGAGCCCGAAATTCATCAAGTTCCATCTTTTTTCCACCAAACTTAGTAATTTTTATGTTTATTTGTATAATTTATTTTATGGCTACCATGTCTATGTGGAGCTAAACTTCACGTTCTAGGGTTGTGGTTCTTTCATGAATATTGTTATTTGAACATTGATTTTGATTTTTTAATTTGTCGTATTAGTTTATTTATTTAATCATGCACTTAATTATATACGGATTGAACTCGAAAGTAGGAATTGTAGATTGCATATAGGATTGAGTGGAGCAAGTTCTTGAACCTGGACATTGAGGAATGAGTTCGCGGCTAGGATATACATATACCCGATTGCCTTGCTAGGTTGATTTACAGGAATTATAAATGCGTTCTTAGTGACTCTATCTGAATAGACATATAGGCGTTACATTAGATTGAATAGGCAAGTAAGAACTCGACAGATCTTATGAGCAATATTAACCCTGTTAACAATTAAACTAGACAAACTAGTTAGTCAATTCAATTGAAGAATGCAATAGGATGTTAAATAGCCCATGAACCTAGATAATTTTCCTCGCATTGATAACATAAAAATCTTCTATCCTTTTGTTTAGAGTTCATTATTTATATTTGGGAAAATGCATAACCCCCCTCCCCCTCCCCCCCCCCGACCTATACCCTAATTCCTAACTACACACTTTTTCTTTGCCGGAATCCTATTAGCCCCTTAAACATTTTTTGAATGGAATTATTTGTACCTTTAATGCTGTCAACCAAACTCTTAGCAAGTGGTGAACTACACGCGCCCCCACATGTTTTTTAGTACTTTTTTTTATTCTTTCTTCGTTTTCTTATCCTTTTTTCTTACGAAAATGACCTAAAAATGCCACTCAATTTTCGAAATGATTTATTCATGCCATCCGTTAAAAAATTCCTATTTTCATGCCACTGCCGTTAAAGAAATGGCTCATCCATGTCATTATTGACTAACGACTCAATTTTTATTTGGCACATCCATGCCACTGCCGTTAGTTAATAATGGCATGAATGAGCCATTACTTTAGCGGCAGTGGCATGAAATGAATATTTTTTTAATGGATGGCATGGAGAGACAATTTCTGAAAGTTGAGTGGCATTTTTAGGCCTTTTTTTATTTTTTTTATTTCTTATTTTTCTCATTTTTGGTGATTATTTTATTCTCTTTCTTTTTGTTTTGGTCGCTGCGACATAAAATGGTGGTCAACGGAATTTTACGCATACCATTTTTTTCGAAGAATTTTTTTCCCGCGACAAATTTATCCCGATCTAAGTGTGTTTTGTTTATATATATATATATATATATATATATATATATATATATATATATATATATATATATATATATATATATATATATATATATATATATATATATTTCTTGAAATTGTAATTTATGTGTGGGAGGAAGAGCAAAAGAAATAAAAATGAGTATAAGTTGAGAAGACTGTTTCCAGTTAAAATTTTGATACATCATTTTTTTCCGGCATGGGAATGTTTTTCGATGATGAATTTTTTCCATCAAATCTGGGTATATTTTGATTTTTTAAAGAATAGATCTTTTTGAGATTTTAATTTGTGTGTGAAAAGAAAAAATAAAAGAAAAATAATTGGACAAAGTCACGGGAGAATGAATATCCACCGGAATATACAAAGAAAAAGGAAAAGGAAAAGTGAAAAAAATAAGAAAAATGGAAAAAAAGAATAAAAAATAATCTGAAAATTATTTTTTTCTTGCTTCTCACTCTCCTTTGGGAGAATACAATGCACACGCTATGCCACATCAGCGTTAAGGGTGAAAATAATTTCATTGAAAAAAAGTCTAAGAGGGGTAATAGGATTCATGCAAAGAAAAAGTGTGCAGTTGGAAATTCGAGTATAGGTCAGGAGGGTACTTATGCATTTTTCTTTTATTTTCTTTACTTTAGTTAGTTTAGAATTAAATATTTCTAGGTTTAATTCTTATTTAGATAAATAGGATAGTCTAATTTATTTAATAGTTAATCACAAGTTCTCGTGAGTTCGACCTCCGACTTTTAGTCACTTTATACTTGACAATCGCATATACTTGTGAGTGCATTTGGACGCAACAGAATAAAGTTGAATATCTTAAACTTTCTTTACGTAATCTGGAATTAGAGAATGTAGTTGTTCGCCAATTAAATTTTATTTGAGAAAATTTATTTTTTGTAATCTTTTTCATGTATTATAATATAATTTACAAGAAATGCAACACAATATGCATATTTTAAAAGCATTGCAAATTCAAAATTTATTTTTTACAATCGTTTCTTCTAAAAAAGCTATGAATTTAAACATGTATTCTCACAACTATTGCTTTCACTCTCTCTTTTTCTCGCATCTTATACATATACTTCAAGGGGTTGTGTATTTTTTACTTTCCCCCGTGTCTCTTGGTTCCAATGTAAGAAAATTAAAAAGTAGAAGTCCACTATTGAAGGACATTCAAAGGTTTGCTTTTGAATATTTTGAGTTTGTTAGTTATTTTGGATTGGGTATTATTCCAATTGATTGCAAATATCTAAAGGATTTCAAGCTTTTCATTTGAAGTACTTTGGAGTAGATTTGAGCAAGATTTGAGTTAAATGTCATAAAAGACGCAAGAAAGAAGACAAAGTCAGTTTTTTGAATAATTTTGTATAATCTTGTACAATAGTGTATATGAATGTATAAACACATCTTATCCCTATTATACACCTTTATACAAACGCCTGTAGACGAACTTTTTCAACGATTTTCAGTTGTAATTCTTGTTCAAATCTCCATTAAATTACTTCAAATTATATATATAACCTCATTATACTATTCTAACAAGTTCAAATAATACCCACTTCAAAATTCACATCAAAAATTAAATTTGTAATTTAAATCCACATACTTAAGCTTGTTAAAATCTATTTTTCACTACCCAAGTGAATTTGATTAGTTGAACCAATATTAGAGTCATAGTTACTAGTTGAAAATTACATAAAAGCTTGAAAAACCTTTTTTTAAAATTAAATAGTAATTTCGAGAACCTATTGGAGTTGAATGTTTAGTATTAGCCTATTATTTTTGGGCTAGTTGATTGTTAATTGAACTATGAGCTATAAAATTAAAAAGTAGGAAGCTCAGTTGTTCTTATGTGAAGTTTCCCCTATTTAATGTGCAATAAAGTGAATATAAATAAGGACTTTTTTTAAATTGGAGAAACTAATATATTACATTAAATATTATTTTGGCCAAAACTCCTAAAATTAATATCATCCTAGAGTAATATATCATGAATAAAATATGTAAAAAATCTTTATACAAACCGTAAGCTAATATAGTTAGATAGAACCACCTTTAAAAGTCAAACATCGAGCTTTAATATGTTGGGGAATATAGTTTAGGTGGGTTTAGAGGACACCAAATAGTTTAAGTAGGTAATTAACAAAAAAAATGATAATTTAGGTGAATTTTAGGTTGAGTTAAATAGAAATGTGTAGTGATGACAGATTTTTTAAATAATTAGGAGTGTGTTCTACACGTACCCCAAAGAATGCAATGAGGTAGTTTTAACATGAACGGCAATATAATTCAGAAGAAAATTGGGGACACATATAGTTTAAGTAGGAAACAGAGTAGCTCATTAATCGAGAGCTCTTGCGCGGAGATGAACGGGACTTAACGATCTCCCGAAAATATAATAGTTTAGGGCAAATTTTAGGTTTATTAACTCTAATAATAAAGCTGACGATTTCGCACGTAAGTTAAATCCCATAGAAAGTACCTTGAAGGTTGAAACTTCAGTTCTAATATATGGATCAAATATTAATATCCCGACTTCGTAAATGAAGAAATTTTCTATGCGCGTGTTTGAATTTTTTTCTTTTTTTTGGGGGGGGGGGGGGTGGCAAGTGGTGAACTACACGCGCCCCCACATGTTTTTTAGTACTTTTTTTTATTCTTTCTTCGTTTTCTTATCCTTTTTTCTTACGAAAATGACCTAAAAATGCCACTCAACTTTCGAAATGATTTATTCATGCCATCCGTTAAAAAATTGCTATTTTCATGCCACTACCGTTAAAGAAATGGTTCATCCATGCCATTATTGACTAACGGCTCAATTTTTATTTGGCCCATCCATGCCACTGCCGTTAGTTAATAATGGCATGGATGAGCCATTACTTTAGCGGCAGTGGCATGAAATGAATATTTTTTTAACGGATGGCATGGAGAGACCATTTCTGAAAGTTGAGTGGCATTTTTAGGTCTTTTTATTTTTTTTTATTTCTTATTTTTCTCATTTTTTGTGATTATTTTATTCTCTTTCTTTTTGTTTTGGTCACCTGCGGCATAAAATGGCGGTCATCGAAATTTTACGCATACCATTTGTTTCGAAGAATTTTTTTCCAGCGACAAATTTATCCCAATCTAAGTGTGTTTTTTTTTTATATATATATATATATATATATATATATATATATATATATATATATATATATATATATATATATATATATATATATATATATATATATATTTTTCTTGAAATTGTAATTTATGTGTGGGAGGAAGAGCAAAAGAAATAAAAACGAGTATAAGTTGAGAAGACTTTTTCCAGTTAAAATTTTGATACATCATTTTTTTCCGGCATGGGAATGTTTTTCGATGATGAATTTTTTCCATCAAATCTGAGTATATTTTGATTTTCTTAAGAATAGATCTTTTTGAGATTTTAATTTATGTGTGAAAAGAAAAAATAAAAGAAAACTAATTGGACAAAGTCACGGGAGAATGAATATCCACCGGAATATACAAAGAAAAAGGAAAAGGAAAAGTGAAAAAAATAAGAAAAAATGGTAAAAAAGAATAAAAAATAATCTGAAAATTATTTTTTTCTTGCTTCTCACTCTCCTTTGGGAGAATACAATGCACATGCTCTGCCACATCAGCGTTAAGGGTGAAAATTATTTCATTGAAAAAAAGTCTAAGAGGGGTAATAGGATTCATGCAAAGAAAAAGTGTGCAGTTGAAAATTCGAGTATAGGTCAGGAGGGTACTTATGCATTTTTTCTTTATTTTCTTTACTTTAGTTAGTTTAGAATTAAATATTTCTAGGTTTAATTCTTATTTAGATAAATAGGATAGTCTAATTTATTTAATAGTTAATCACAAGTTCTCGTGAGTTCGACCTCCGACTTTTAGTCACTTTATACTTGACAATCGCATATACTTGTGAGTGCATTTGGACGCAACAGAATAAAGTTGAATATCTTAAACTTTCTTTACGTAATCTGGAATTAGAGAATGTAGCTGTTCGCCAATTAAATTTTATTTGAGAAAATTTATTTTTTGTAATCTTTTTCATGTATTATAATATAATTTACAAGAAATGCAACACAATATGCATATTTTAAAAGCATTGCAAATTCAAAATTTATTTTTTACAATCGTTTCTTCTAAAAAAGCTATGAATTTAAACGTGTATTCTTACAACTATTGCTTTCACTCTCTCTTTTTCTCGCATCTTATACATATACTTCAAGGGGTTGTGTATTTTTTACTTCCCCCCGGTGTCACTTGGTTCCAATGTAAGAAAATTAAAAAGTAGAAGTCCACTATTGAAGGGCATTCAAAGGTTTGCTTTTGAAAATATATTTTGAGTTTGTTAGTTATTTTGGATTGGGTATTGTTCCAATTGATTGCAAATATCTAAAGGATTTCAAGCTTTTAATTTGAAGTACTTTGGAGTAGATTTGAGCAAGATTTGAGTTAAATTTCATAAAAGACGCAAGAAAGAAGACAAAGTCAGTTTTTTGAATAATTTTGTATAATCTTGTACAATAGTGTATATGAAGGTATAAACACATCTTATCCCTATTATACACCTTTATTCAAACGCCTGTAGACGAACTTTTTCAACGATTTTCAGTTGCAATTCTTGTTCAAAATCAGTTCAAATCTCCATTAAATTACTTCAAATTATATATATATATATATATATATATATATATATATATATATATATATATATATATATATATATATATATATATATCCTCATTATACTATTCTAACAAGTTCAAATAATACCCACTTCAAAATTCTCATCAAAAATTAAATTTGTAATTTAAATCCACATATTTAAGCTTGTTAAAATCTATTTTTCACTACCCAAGTGAATTTGATTAGTTGAACCAATATTAGAGTCATAGTTACTAGTTGAAAATTACATAAAAGCTTGAAAAATCTTTTTTTAAAATTAAATAGTAATTTCGAGAACCTATTGGAGTTGAATGTTGAGTATTAGCCTATTATTTTTGGGCTAGTTGGTTGTTAATTGAACTATGAGCTATAAAATTAAAAAGTAGGAAGTTCAGTTGTTCTTATGTGAAGTTTTCCTTATTTAATGTGCAATAAAGTGAATATAAATAAGGACTTTTTTTAAATTGGAGAAACTAATATATTACATTAAATATTATTTTGGCCAAAACTCCTAAAATTAATATCATCCTAGAGTAATATATCATGAATAAAATATGTAAAAAATCTTTATACAAACCGTAAGCTAATATAGTTAGACAGAACCACCTTTAAAAGTCAAACATCGAGTGTTAATATGTTGGGGAATATAGTTTAGCTGGGTTTAGAGTACACCAAATAGTTTAAGTAGGTAATTAACAAAAAAATAATAATTTAGGTGAATTTTAGGTTGAGTTAAATAGATAGGTGTAGTGCTACATGACAGATTTTTTAAATAATTAGGAGTGTGTTCTACACGTACCTCAAAAAATGCAATGAGGTATTTAACATGAAGGGCAATATAATTCAAAAGAAAATTAGGGACACTTATAGTTTAAGTAGGAAACATAGTAACTCATTAATCGAGAGCTCTTGCGCGGAGATAAACAGGACTTAGCGATCTGCCGAAAATATAATAGTTTAGGGCAAATTTTAGGTTTATTAACTCTAATAATAAAGCTGACGATTTCGCACGTAAGTTAAATCCCATAGAAAGTACCTTGAAGGTTGAAACTTCAGTTTTAATATATGGATCAAATATTAATATCCCGACTTCGTAAATGAAGAAATTTTCTATGTGCGTGTTTGAATTTTTTTCTTTTTTTTTGGGGGGGATGTGGCAACTGGCAAGCGTGTAGAATTATTTGAATGTTTGATGTAATTACTAATAGCTACTAGTAGTCAAAGAAATATAGTTTTCTCCATTTTCCATTTCACCGCGATCAACATCTCCTTCTTCATCGATCTTTAGCTCACTTAATAGAAGTCAAACTGCCTAGTTGTGCTTCAACATCAGTTTTAATATGTGGGCCAAATATTAATATCACTACTTGGTAAATCAAGAAATTTTCTATGGTTGTGTTTGAATTTTTTTGGTTTGTGGGGTGTGTGGGAGCAAGCGTGTTGAATTATTTGAATGCCTGATCTAATAGCTAGTAGTGAAAGAAATATAGTTTCATTCATTTTCCATTTCACAGCGATCATCATCTTCTTCTTCATCACCTTTAGCTCTAATGTCGTCTGCTTATACAGAAAATCGTTGCCTTTGGACAGAGATCCAAGAATCAATAAGGAGCATATTGAAAGCTAATTGTGGCCATTTTCATGCTCTTTCAATCCTCTTCCTGTTCCCTATCTTTTTCTCTCTCGTCGTTTATCCTTCTTTCCACCTCGCTCTCTTTCATCCTGATTATCATTTCACCACTTTCACTCAATTTCCTCAGTCCCATCTTTTCCTTTCAAAATTCGAAATTATTGTACCCATAGTATATACTCTGTTTCTGGCCCTCCTTTTCCTATGTGCTGTAGCCACAATTACATACAGCGCGCTTCATGTATCCTATGGTAGACCTATCAATCTCGTTTCCTCTATTAAATCTATCAGAAGTTCCTTCTTCCCTCTTCTCTCCACCTTTATCATTTCACATGCCATTTTCATTTCAATCGCTCTCGTTTTCGCCCTAATCTTTGTTTTTTTAGTTCAGGTTCTTCAAACTCTTGGATTAATTGAACTTAAATACGACTCGAATCACATCCTGTTTTTGGTTATTCCTGTGTTGATTGTGCTCGTACCAGTTTTGATATGGTTGCAGATTAATTGGTCATTAGCTTATGTGATAGCAGTAGTGGAATCCAAATGGGGTTACGAATCATTAAGAAGAAGTTTCTATTTGGTGAAGGGGCGGAGATGGGTAGCTTTTGGGATTCAGTTGTGTTACGGGCTTATAATGGGAATAATGGTGGTTTCTGGTGCCATGTATTTAGTCACTGTTGGTGCAGCGAAGGGTAATCAGTGGAGAAGTTCTGGGGTAATATTACAGACTGCGCTAGCTTCAGTGTTGGGGTATCTGATGATGGGTCAAATTCTTGTGGGGAATGTTGTTTTGTATCTGCGTTGCAACGATGATCTTCTTCCAATATCTTCTGCTTCTATGGAAAATTGTGGCCTACTGACAAACTTTTAACATCTCAGGTATCTTAAATGGTATAAACTGAACAGGAGCACTCAGCACTCTTCTTGTTCTTAACAATAAAAAGGGAGAATAAATAAGAACGGGCTAGTCCTTCACATTCAGAAGATTCCTCTTAACATTAGTCAAGAACAGAAGTACCTGTTACCAAATCCTAAGATCTCAGAGTCGAATCACATCCTGTTTTTGGTTATTCCTGTGTTGATTGTGCTCGTACCAGTTTTGATATGGTTGCAGATTAATTGGTCATTAGCTTATGTGATAGCAGTAGTGGAATCCAAATGGGGTTACGAATCATTAAGAAGAAGTTTCTATTTGGTGAAGGGGCGGAGATGGGTAGCTTTTGGGATTCAGTTGTGTTACGGGCTTATAATGGGAATAATGGTGGTTTCTGGTGCCATGTATTTAGTCACTGTTGGTGCAGCGAAGGGTAATCAGTGGAGAAGTTCTGGGGTAATATTACAGACTGCGCTAGCTTCAGTGTTGGGGTATCTGATGATGGGTCAAATTCTTGTGGGGAATGTTGTTTTGTATCTGCGTTGCAACGATGATCTTCTTCCAATATCTTCTGCTTCTATGGAAAATTGTGGCCTACTGACAAACTTTTAACATCTCAGGTATCTTAAATGGTATAAACTGAACAGGAGCACTCAGCACTCTTCTTGTTCTTAACAATAAAAAGGGAGAATAAATAAGAACGGGCTAGTCCTTCACATTCAG
Source organism: Nicotiana noctiflora (assembly GCA_032618575.1). NCBI lineage: Eukaryota > Viridiplantae > Streptophyta > Magnoliopsida > Solanales > Solanaceae > Nicotiana > Nicotiana noctiflora. Next base: position 38,379 of record JASVEL010005372.1, on the reverse strand, counting down.
AAGATTCCTCTTAACATTAGTCAAGAACAGAAGTACCTGTTACCAAATCCTAAGATCTCAGAGTCGAATCACATCCTGTTTTTGGTTATTCCTGTGTTGATTGTGCTCGTACCAGTTTTGATATGGTTGCAGATTAATTGGTCATTAGCTTATGTGATAGCAGTAGTGGAATCCAAATGGGGTTACGAATCATTAAGAAGAAGTTTCTATTTGGTGAAGGGGCGGAGATGGGTAGCTTTTGGGATTCAGTTGTGTTACGGGCTTATAATGGGAATAATGGTGGTTTCTGGTGCCATGTATTTAGTCACTGTTGGTGCAGCGAAGGGTAATCAGTGGAGAAGTTCTGGGGTAATATTACAGACTGCGCTAGCTTCAGTGTTGGGGTATCTGATGATGGGTCAAATTCTTGTGGGGAATGTTGTTTTGTATCTGCGTTGCAACGATGATCTTCTTCCAATATCTTCTGCTTCTATGGAAAATTGTGGCCTATGGACACAGATCGTAGAATCAAGCCGCAGCATATTCGAAGCTAATTCCGGCCATTTTCATACACTCTCAATCCTCTTCTTACTCCCTATCTCTTTCTCAATCGTCGTGTATCCTTCTTTCTACCTTGCAATCTTTCATCCGGACTATGATTTCACTCAACCAATTCAATTTTCATACTTTTTCAGTTCACATTTCGAAATTATTGTACCCATTGTGTACACTCTATTTTTGGTCCTCCTTTCCTTATGCGCCGTAGCTACCACTACATATAGCGCGGTTCATGCATTCTATGATAGACCTATCAACCTATTTTCATCAATTAAATCTATCACAAAGTCCTTCTTCCCTCTTCTCTCCACCTTAGTCATTTCGCATTCCATTTTCATTTTAATCACTCTTATCTTCGCTTTAGTCTTGACTATTTTAGTCCAAATTCTTCAAGCTCTCGGACTAATTGAAATCAAATACGATTCGGGTCACTTGTTGTTTTTGGCTATTCCTGCTTTGGTAGTGCTCGTGCCAGTTCTGCTATGGCTACATGTTAACTGGTCATTAGCTTATGTGATAGCTGTAGTCGAATCGAAATGGGGTTACGAAACATTGAGGAGAAGTTCCTATTTGTTGAAGGGGCAAAGATGGGTAGCTTTTGGGATACATTTGTATTACGGGCTTTCAATGGGAATAATGATGGTTTGTGGTTCAATGTTTTTTGTCAATATGGGTGTAGCGAAGGGTGATCAGTGGAGGAGCTTGGATGTGATACTGCTGACTGCGCTGGTTTTAGTGATGGGATATCTGATGATGAATCAATATCTTGTGGCGAATGTGGTGTTGTATATCAAATGCAAGGACTTGATGAACTGTGAAAAATTGCACTCGGAAACTGGCGAGTTTGCTGGCGAGTATGTTTCCCTGCCCTTGGATGAAAAGAATAATCATACCACTGCATAATTTGTAAACCGTAAATATTTGTGTAACGGTCTTTTTATTACGCCTCTAGGAATCGTATAATATTTGGTTGTCTTTATATAAAGATAAACGTGAGTGCTAGATGGTTCTCCTCTTTTTTCTTGTTGTTGAATATTGAATAAACACAGTAGTTGTAATTAATATGTATTGCAGTGATAAATGATAATGAAGTATATGTTATATGTATTGTTGTGTTGAATATGACTATATGAGTAATGAGTTGAACAAAAAACCTACAATTTCTTAACTGTCACGACACGTCAAACCCAATTTTTAAAAGAACGTACTATAGGCATATTAAGAAATTTTTTGTTTTGTTAATTAAGTCCAAATGACCAAATTAGTGCAGTTCAAATTTGCATAGATCCTCAACCTTGTAAAGAAAGAAAGACACTCAAGGCTTTATCGTAGTGATTTAAGTCTATATTTAGTTTCAAGATACATAGGATTCATTACTTGTTGATTCTCCACAAAATACAAATAATCGTCATATAAAATACCAAAATGTATCTTTCTCTGCTCACTTAATCAAAATCGACAAGTTCGAAATTTAAATATGAAGTCGCCTTTATAATTAAGGAGTGTTTAGCTTCCAATGTGAGATTTACTGATATAAATCTGAATTTAATCAAGTTTCAATACAAGTACGATATCATGCAACAAATCAAAAATAAAAAGATAAAAGTCAAACTGACTAGTAATGCTAGGAGGAAAAGCAATTTGTACGTTTTTTTTTATAGTTCTACCTCTTGTTGCTACAAAAAATAAATGTCAAATAAACCTTTTACCCGAAAATAAAAGAATTGATGGGAAAAAAAGATGCACATATATACAAGTAAAAGGGGTATAATATATATATATATATATATATATATATATATATATATATATATATATATATATATATATATATATATATATATATATATATATATATATATATCGAAGTGTTGTTTCCTTCATTTTCCATATAATAATAACACAATTATTATATGGACGACTAAAATGTTGAACTAATTAATAATTAATAAATTAACATCTCAATTATCTATTATTATCACTTATTGGAGGAGAAAGGGGAATTTATTGGGTATTTATTCAAATGCATTTCTTCTAACTCTTAAAGTGTGTGATTGAAACACCAGTAAAAGTAATCTGTTTTATCTTTGTAGAAATAATCTTAAACCTCGAGTAATAGGAGAGAATTAACTTCTTAGGGTAACATTATAAATTTCATGAGTTCGAATTAATCCTTTTTCTACATTTCTGTTTTATAGTTTAAATTTCCAGAAATTTTTATTCGAATAAAGATTATTAACGAGGATGAGTGCTTAAAAAGAATGTTGAGGGACCAAGTGAACTTTAAAAAAATGAATTTGATGCACTCCACAGAGGTAGCAAGAGAATGAAAGATAAAATTATAGGTAAATATAGTTACTTATCTACATATATATATATATAAGAGGGATAAGAGAAGATGAGGTGGCACATCTCTTAGGCTAGCATTTGTATTTATACTAGATGGCCCGAGCCCGTGCCAGCACGGGCATATGACCGACAATATTATTTATATTATTTGCACATTTACAAGATTAATGATAAAAGTTTAACACCGAAAAATTATTTTTAATACTTATTTCAAGCATTCAACAAGATCACGGTAAAAAGAAGCACTATTGTCAAGTTATAAAAACATTACAACATATTAACATTTCGTATCATTTCTATGCATTGAGAAGAGATGTACAAGATATCCAACAGATTAATTCATTGTCATCGATGAGTTATTTACAATAATCCAAAATTTTGCAGACTATTTTGAATCTCTAGGAAAAGATATTCTTTTCCTCCATTTTGGGAGATCACCTTTCACCTTTCACCTTGACTGGCTGATTCACTATAAAAACCTTCTTATGCACATATGACATTCCCATCTTGCAGACTCTTGGCTTAGTATTGTTGGTGAACTGAACATGGAGGAATGTTGTCAACTCTCGAACGAAGAAGAACTTCAGATGCATTAGGTTCAGTAGCAAAACTGTGCAAAAGGGATTGTACAGGTATTCTTTTGTCTAATAAAAATGGCATTTTGCTTGTAAAAAACAAACTTGTATTCTGTCCTTAACTTTCCAAGCTGCGTAATATAAATTAAGCTCAAAGCAAAAAAGAAACACACAACATCTAATATACAAGAAGTATAATCTAAACCTTTACCTGTACTGAACATTTATTTCCATTAATTTTCTATTCTAGGGATACTAAAGGAAAAGCTTTTCAATACATAAGTACAGAGGACATTATTTCTTATGAAATAAAACTGGTTTATCAATACATACTTAATACTTCATCAAATGAATTGAACAAATAGTATAGATCTGTATAGAACCACTTCTATAGAGAGAAGATTGAAGGTCTTCTTTACGTCATTGTTTGGAGACAAAAGTGAAAGAAGTAAAATGCAACGACAATGTATGTACAGAAAATAAGTAAAGTGTTAGTCTTAACAAAATCTATTTATCTCAATTCTATTTATAGCTTGATAAGTACTTTAAAGAGGATTACTTTAATCCTTGAGAAATGAGGTAAAAAAAATTATCAAAAGAGAGAAGCCATACCTCTATGTAAGATAGAGAAGCAGTTTATTCTATCAAGCAATCCCACTGAATTGAAGAATGGCCGGACATATGCTACTTGTTGTATACTTCTCAACGGCTTCAAATGGGACAAATAGATATCTGCAGAAAATCATTTCTAAACTCAATTACTATAAAAAGGAAGTGGATATTTTAGTCATGAAAAAAAAGGTGACCTATGAACAATCTGATAAGCCATACGAAACCAACTTCCAATATTAAGCAATTATTGTATGCAGCGAAAAACAATTTTTTCTTTAAATTATGAAAAGCGTTGTGTTGATCTCTTTGTTAAATTGAGTTAATTTGCTCTTCTCCGGTACACCAGCAAGTATATACAACAAAGGCATGTTCCCACAGTAAGAAGGGTATCATATCATTAACGCTCTATTTAGAAGACTTTACTGACCAGTGCTACTTGATGCTTTTATCACAATCTCTGAGTCAGCCACAATAGTTGTGAACCTTCATTTTCTAAATATGTTAAATTTCAATTTCACCTAATTTTAAGGACCACTTAATAACAAAACTGGAATATCAATCTAATGTAATAAAGTTAGATGCACCTTGGTAACTCACTTATCCCTTGTCATCTCTGGTCTGTCTCTCTTTTTGAGAGATCTTTTAGCTCGCATGCCTATGAAAAACTTCAGGTGTATTTGGAAAGGATGTAGTGGAAAATGGTATCAGTTTCTCAAAATATTTACTGCAGTATCCTATATACTGAATTGGACCGTAATGCTTCACTGCTTATTAAATCCATGCTCACATATAGAATTTAGAACCCTCGGTCAAAATCACAAAATCCCAAAAAATACAATCAGGATTACTAATTTACAAATAAACTAAAAGAACATATCAAATAAGTTAATTGTTAGTTTAAGTGCAAAGACTCCGATGATTTTATGGATATCACAAAGTTTCATGAAACAGAATACTTTAAATTAAAGACCCTAAAATATCTAAAAAATACATGACAAAAGAATGAGTTAGTTCATTAGTTGCTTTGCTAATTTTCATCACCCACTCTATATTAGTGGTTCAAGCCTTTGATGCGGGAGAAACAGACATTTAAATTAACTTCTAAAAGTAATCTTTATGGCTACAAATACCCTCAATTAACATGTAGCATCTGAGAAGAGAAACGCATTAACTTCTACTTTGTAAACAGAATTTGTAAAAATATAAGAACTCGCTTTAACTGGATATCCTGGCATAGAAAGTCGATTCACTGTGTAAAAGTAGGCAAAACAATCTCACCTTCTTTTCTGCCATCTCCTCTTCATCCTCGCCATCTTCATCTTCATCTTCTTCGATAACGGCTTATATATCTACCGATTGAATCTCCTTGAGCAATCTCGCCAGCAAACCATCGCATTGCATGAGGAGTATTTTTGTCCAAAATGATTGAGCTACAAAAGCAAGAACACATTACAATAACTTATGACCCATAAAATAAAATTGAATATCTTGGGCCAAATATCAAAGTAAAAGTGAATTAATACTGAAGGACCCCTCCAAAATAGAAAAAATCAGCACACGCAAAATAATAATTTTCACTTAATTATGGATCTCTTCAATTTGAGAGAAATATATTTGTCACAGTTATCACATCAAATAAAAAGTTCAATGTATTTAGCAAAAAAGAATAAAGTGAAAGATGTGGAACCTAAAATGCCATCATCTATATCATAGTCAATTTTAGGTACCTGTGGACGTTTGAATATTTTGAAAAAAACTTGTACAATTCTTACTCTTAATTATGTGTTATGCATTTTTTGACCCTTCGTTGGATCCTATTTAAGGATATTTTATATCAAGCTTTTTCCTGGATACCATTCAATATTGGTCCTGCAATACACCCCGCATCATAGAATCAATAAAGAGATGATAAGAAGAGATGCATACAAAGAGAACCACACTCTATCACAAAAAAAAAAAATTGCCCAAAAAAGGTAACCTGTATTTGTTTCAAGAGGTCAGTATTTGAGTTTGTGAGAGAGTATTATAATATTTTGGACTTCTTTCTCAATACAAATCACTCAACAATTTTAGTGGATATTCCTTTCCTTCCATGTGCATTACAGTTTGCTTTTTATGAAATGTTATATGTTGTTGATATTTACGATGCATCATCTATATATTGGAATATTCTGTATGGTATTTTATATTGCACCATTTCCTAAAGAGAAAGTTCAATTTTCAAACCAACAGGCCAATGAAAATACACACCTAGAGCTCCTGAATAATCCAGTTTGACGCTTTGCTATAGTCTTGTTATGATGCACGTATATTCTGAAAATACCAATTCATACAATAAGTTGTCAGGCCTTGCATTTGTAATAATAACTGGTCTTGATTTATTAAATATTGATCCAAAGATTCCTATCTATGCAACGTTCAGAAGGAGCTCATTATTTAATCTAGCAGAATAAATATGAATCTTTTCTTGTCATGAGAAACATAGAGCACTGTATAACAACAGAGTTTACCATCATCTTCTTGTCAAAGGTGTTGATGAGACCTCTTCTTTTTAAGGAACTTCAAGCAAAGAAGGGACTTACGACATTTACAAGGAGCTTTTCTGTTAGCACCCTTGAACAAATATTTTGTTGCTTTAACAATTCTACAATGATGCCACAAGAAAAAAATTAAAACAACTTAAAACCAAAACACAACAAAATTGTTCTGCAATCATAGGAAGAAATCAATGGTCAAAGAGAACAGAGGGTACCCAACAATGTAAGTATTTTAGTTTCTTTATTCCCTAATAAAGAGATCTGTATTTTTCTTTATTCATGTGGACCAATTTTACCATTAACAGTACTTCAATGAACCCATTCATCCTCACAAATACCACGAAACATGCCCTAGGCATCTATTTCTAAATATAGCAATGATTGACATGCATACACAATTTTTAGATACTCAATCAAACTCAGAAAGGGAAAACGGAATAAAACTCACTATAAATCAGAAATAATAGAAGTCATGGACAAATGGAATCAAGATGGAAATTTTTTCGACTAACCCAAAATCCTTACCAACAACATGAGAAAGAAGAAAATAACATATTAGGCATCAAGGAAAAACAAACCAAAAAGATGAGAAACCTGTAATGGGCCATTGGGAAAGAAAACAAACCAAAATTGGCACCCATTAGAAATTAAAGGTGGAGTTGGTGCTCAAATTTTGTGGTGCTTAGAGATGGAAACCTAGAACTTCACATAGATTTGTTTGACAAGGAGGGCGCAAGGAAGTTCTGGAAGGAACGGCCATGGAATTTGGAAATAAGTGGAATGTAGAAGATCTAGTATTTCATTATTTCTACATTTGTATAAAATTTAAGAAAAAATTTCTCATTTCACCTGAATGTACAACTTTGCATAACTGAAAGCGGTCCTAATTACTCACGAATATCAACATACAAACAAAAGGAATTCGTAACAAATAGTTTACTCGTTTAGGCAAATCATTGGACACCTTGGACTCATCTGTTGTGAATAAATTAGTTGCTGACAAGGATGCTTACAAGGAAGACACAAAGAACAATCACATGGGGCTGCCACGTAAGGGTTCTAGAAGAATCATTCCTCCTAAAAGGCTAGGCGATTACGTTTGGAGTGGGGGTGGAAATTCACGTGAGAGTTAGTTAGGCAAAAGAATATAAAACTGAGTGAAGACCAGATTGGGAGGCACGCTAATATTGTTGTGAAGGATGTCAACATTCTCTTCTCTTTCTTCTAATATCTCATCCCCTTTCTGTTAACTTCATTTTTATTTATAGCAGTAGTTTCAGAATTATCTCTACGGATTATAATTGTAATTGAGCTCAGTCTGTTAATTCTACTGGAGGTTTTGGTTATTATCATTCCATTGGTGCTTTCATCCAGAGGTCTCCATGGATGACCACAAACTCAAGTCCATTGTGGATGAATCTGTTAAGGTGGCAACAGGCTCTTTTGCTAAGGAATTGGAGGACATTCGATCTCTGTTAATGGAGGTGGTGGGACGAAAAATTGATCTTACCGACGACCATGGCACAAATGCTCTCCCTCTTCGTCATAAACCGGCATCGGTGGAGATAGGGCGTTTTCACGGAGAAAACCCAGATGCTTGGATCTTTCAAGCGCAGAGATACTTTGACTTTTACAAAATAGCAGAGAACCAGCGTTTAACAATCGCATCGTTTTATCTCGACGGTGATGCGTTGGAATGGTATCGATGGCTGTTCCGAAACAAGCAACTCGTGGATTGGGAGCATTTTGCTGCGAAGGTGCGAACCCGCTATTACCAGAAGGGATTAGAGTCTGCAGAGGGCCGACTTGCAAAGCTCTGGCAGACAACCACTGTCGCTGATTTTCAGGCTAGATTTGAGACACTTGCAAATGAAACTGATGACATGACTGATAGCAGAATGGTACGTCTCTTCATTTCTGGGCTTCGTGAGGATATTAAGAACTCAGTTTTGGTCCATAAGCCCAAAAGTTATGAAGAAACGCTGGACTTAGCCCATATCCACGAGCGACGGATAATTGCTGAAAAAGGTCCGGTTCGACCCGCTTTTGCCAAAACTCCATCCCTGTTACCAACCCCTAATTCAACACCAAGACCTACAAATCCTCTCGTCTCCACTACCCCTATTGCACCAAATCGCCCAACCTTCAAACGTTTATCTCATGCCGAGATGCAGAGTCGCCGGGAACGGGGGTTGTGTTATTATTGCGAGGAAAAATACACGACTGGCCACAAATGCAAGAACCCACCCCAACTTCTCTTACTCACTGATGAGCACGAAAATGATCCTAATCACCAGGATTCTTTCGTCTCTGATGATTTTTTAGCAGAGGAGCTACAATGCCTAGAATTGCAAGAGCAATCGTCTATTTCATATCATGCACTAACTGGAGGAATCTCTCCATCCACTCTGCGATTCACTGGCCAGATTAATGGTTCTCCGGTACAAGTGTTGGTCGATGGAGGTAGTACCCATAATTTTGTCCAGACTCGAGCTGCTAAACATCTCCGACTCCCTGTTGAGTCTATCCGTCCAATTTCTGTCATGGTCGGAAGTGGACAACGACTCCGCTCTGAGGGGGTGGTGCGACAATACTCACTTGAAATTCAGGGGAGTACATTGGTGGAGGATTTTTATGTTTTGCCTTTCCATGGTGCTGATGTTGTATTGGGAGTGGCATGGCTAGCCTCCCTAGGGCCCGTCGTAACTGATTATGCAAAGAGGATATTCAAATTTACTAGGGATGGAACCACCATAACTTGGCAGGGGGATTGTCCAACAGATGCCCAACCAATACAATTGCATAGTTTGAGGCGTATGGCTGCCACAGATGCTATTGCCTCCTTCTTTTGTCTTGAGAGGGTCACAGAAGAAATACCTTGTATCAGGGCATCCACTGCTGATTTAGAAGATCTCCTAAGTGGTTATGCTGATGTGTTTCAGAAGCCAACATGCTTACCTCCATCACGTGAGCAGGACCATAGCATACACCTTCACCCCGGGGCGCAACCTGTGAATGTGAAGCCCTACAGGTACCCCTATTTTCAAAAGCAAGTTATGGAGAAATTAGTCGCTGAGATGCTCAAGGAAGGAGTTATCAGGCCTAGCACTAGCCCTTTCTCTTCGCCGGTGTTATTAGTCCGCAAGAAGGATGGCACGTGGAGATTCTGTGTTGATTATCGTGCTTTGAATGCAATCACTATACGAGATCGCTTCCCAATTCCAACTATTGATGAATTGTTTGATGAATTACATAGTGCCCACTACTTCTCAAAATTGGATCTCTTATCAGGATACCATCAAATCAGGGTCAGGCCCGAAGATGTGGCTAAGACGGCTTTTCGCACCCATGACGGGCACTATGAATATTTAGTAATGCCTTTCGGACTAACCAACGCACCTTCCACCTTTCAAGCGACTATGAATGAGGTATTCCGTCCTTATTTGCGTCGCTTTGTGCTGGTATTCTTCGACGACATCTTAGTTTACAGCCGCTCTTGGGGTGACCACTTGGAGCATCTAGCTATTGTATTACAGCTACTACACCAGCACCAGCTTGTAGCTAAACAGTCCAAGTGTTTGTTTGGACAGACTTCAGTGGAATATTTGGGTCACATTCTGTCGGCACAAGGTCTAGCTGTAGACCCTGTTAAAATCAAAGCTATTCAGCAATGGCCTCCTCCTCGCTCAGTGAAGGAAGTTCGTATTTTTCTTGGACTTGCTGGCAACTATCGTCATTTCATTCACCACTACGCTGCTATAGCTGGGCCTTTATCTGATTTGTTGCGCAAAGATGCTTTCAGATGGACTGATGTAGAGCAGCAAGCATTTGATTCTCTGAAGGATAAATTGGGATCCACACCTGTCCTAACCTTGCCGGATTTTAGCCAGGAGTTTCACGTAGAAACAAATGCATCGGGGCATGGAATTGGTGCTATTCTGTCACAAAGAGGTCATCCCATTGCGTATTTCAGTCAAAAGCTAAGTCCACGGATGCAAAAAGCTTCAACATATCATCGAGAGATGTTTGCAATTACTCAGGCTGTGAGTAAGTGGAGACAGTATTTGTTGGGGCGACAATTTACCATCTTCACGGACCAGCAGTCACTAAGGAACCTAACTACGCAAACTATACAAACACCAGAACAACAGAAATGGCTCACAAAGCTAGTGGGCTATGATTTTCGTATTATATACCGACCAGGGAAACATAATTCTGCAGCCGATGCACTTTCGCGTCACACAGATGCTACCTTGTTGGTCATTTCAGTCAATACCTTCACACTTGAAAAAGAATTGAAACATTTGAATAAGACCCATCCTGAATTGCTGAAGATTCAACAAGCACTAAGCCAGGGAGAACTGCCACATAACACCTATCATTTCAAGGATGGCTTGTTATTCTACAAAGGAAGACTTGTGTTGCCATCGGATTCTGAACTTCGACAGAAGTTAATGTTTGAATTTCATGCCACAGCTATTGGCGGCCATGCCGGAATTGCGCGCACTTATCATCGATTGGCTTCTAATTTCTTTTGGAAGCAGATGCGCAAGGATATACAGGCATTTGTAGCAGCTTGTCAGATATGCCAACAAATGAAGGATTCACATTTGCATCCAGCGGGTCTACTTCAGCCTTTACCTATTCCGGACCAGGTCTTTGAAGATATTGCAATGGATTTCATCACTTGTCTTCCCAGTTCCAAGGGTAAGACCACTATTATGACTGTGGTGGACCGACTCACCAAATATGGCCATTTTATACCACTACCTTCCACCTTTTCAACACATACTGTTGCTGAAGCTTTTGTTGTGGGAATTATCCGACTCCATGGCCCTCCTCACACAATTGTGACAGACCGTGATCCTCGTTTCCTCCACTCATTCTGGCAAGAGATCAATCGGCTACAAGGGTCAACTTTGGCTATGAGCACTGCCTACCACCCGCAAACGGATGGGCAATCGGAGGCTCTCAATAAATGCGTGGAACAGTACTTACGGTGCTATGTTGCTGAGGTACCTTCTCAGTGGGTGGCTATGCTACCTTGGGCTGAGTATTGGTATAATACTTCTTACCAAACTTCTGCAGGTATGACCCCTTTTCAGGCTTTGTACGGTCGTGAACCACCCACCATTGCGAGGTATATACTAGGGAGCACTGCTAGCGATATGGTGGAGTCGTATTTGCTTCAACGAGATGAGGTCCTTCATATATTGAAGAACAACTTATTGAAGGCTCAACAGCGTATGAAAACTTTAGCGGACAAGTTGCGCACTGATGTATCCTTTGATGTTGGTGATTGGGTGTTTGTCAAACTTAAGCCTTATAGACAGGCTACTTTACGTTTGCAGCGTGATCATAAGTTGGGTAGGCGATATTTTGGACCTTATAAGGTGCTGAAACGTATTGGTGCTGTAGCTTATAGACTGGAGCTCCCTGAAGCTGCCAAGATACACTCTGTTTTCCATGTCTCTATGTTGAAAAGGTGTGTTGGCGATCCTGCCCAGCAGGTAACTCCCTTGAGGCTACTGGATTCTGAAGCTTCTGCGGATCCCTCTACCTTCAACCTTGAGGACAAGGTTGCTTCACTGGGAGGGAGTAATGTTGTGAATAAATTAGTTGCTGACAAGGATGCTTACAAGGAAGACACAAAGAACAATCACATGGGGCTGCCACGTAAGGGTTCTAGAAGAATCATTCCTCCTAAAAGGCTAGGCGATTACGTTTGGAGTGGGGGTGGAAATTCACGTGAGAGTTAGTTAGGCAAAAGAATATAAAACTGAGTGAAGACCAGATTGGGAGGCACGCAAATATTGTTGTGAAGGATGTCAACATTCTCTTCTCTTTCTTCTAATATCTCATCCCCTTTCTGTTAACTTCATTTTCATTTATAGCAGTAGTTTCAGAATTATCTCTACGGATTATAATTGTAATTGAGCTCAGTCTGTTAATTCTACTGGAGGTTTTGGTTATTATCATTCCATCATCAGCCTCCATAGTTAATATTTCACCAGAGTGAGTAAAGAATAAAAAATAAATGGAAGAATAGACCATTAAGATGAAAATTAGCACAAAGTAGAAAATTTAACATTTACAGATATACAATACCATGAAAGTATACTTAAAAATAATTTTAAGATATAAAAGACCCATCTTCCATCAGCAAGCTGAATACTACAAACTTCCGCTAAGACACTTGGTTTTGGAGTAACTAATTAGTGCCAAAATTGGGAAAGACATCAACCACCGCCACCGGAATTACACAATTACATACATCCGATATATATTTTCATAGATGCATGTACATTATTGACATGCATGTAAAAATTCCAGTAGAAATTATGCGGAAGAGTAGAAAAACCCAAAAATTAAGCAAATAAACCGGATAAACTTTCATAAGAATCCGAAAGTGATAGCCAAAAATCAAGGCAAGAAAGGCAAAAGACAGGGAAATCTTACCAGAAGTAGCAAATGAAATAGAAGCTAGAAAATCAGAAATCACAAATAGAGAATTTGTGAAATGATACCTAGAAGAGGAGGAAAAAAAGTAGAGCGAGAGAAAGAGATTAATGTTGAACTCGCATGAGGAAGAAGAAAACGTTTAGGTTCCGGTAACCTAAAATTTACATTATACACGCGTCTTTATGGGAAGGAACAAAGAGAGCATACCAATAACCTATTTACTCATAGTGGATTTACAAAATTACGCTTCGTAGTACCAAGACCTTCACTTATTATATACTCCCTCCGTTTCAATTTATGTGAACCCATTTGACTGAGCACGGAGTTTAAGAAAATGGAGAAGACTTTTGATCTTGTGGTGTAAAATGAGGCACCTTTATTTTGTGTGGCTATAAATCATTGCATAAAGGTAAATTGTTTCTAAATAAGGAAAGAGGTCATTCTTTTTTGCACGGACTAAAAAGGAAATATGTTCACATAAATGGAAACGGAGGGAGTAGTTAATTTTTTCCCTATATTTTTTGCTCTTTTATCCTAATTTTTCTGTTTAACTTATTTTTAAGAATGTAAAAGTGGCTGACGACTAACTTGAAACTTTAATTAGGAAAGAAACAGTAAATTTTTATAGAAACTAAAAGAAAATTTGATATGAAAAATAGAAGAAATTAAACTTTCACGTTTAACCCTAAATTTTTGTAATATCGTTGCTTAAGAATTTTATGCAGTAGTACTTTTTGTTCATTGAAAAGACGGTAACTTATTCCCATGCTTACAAAATAAAATAATTAAGTACCTTAAAACTTTTATAATTTCACATATTTAAAAGCAGTCAAATAACACATATTTGTTTTAATTTTATTATGTGTTAGTGCTCAGAATGGACTAGGGGTGGCAAATAAGGCGGAGCAGGGCAGGGCGGGGCGGGGCAAGCCTTGACCCGCTAAAATGTTGACCCGCCCTGCCCTGCCCTGTTTAGCCTCTTGTCAGAATTTTGCCCTGCCCCGCCTCGCCCTGCCCCGTTTAGACTATTTTATTTTTTATTTTTAAAGCTTCAAAGTAAAATTATTAATAAATAATTTGATATTTTATAAAACTATTATATTTACACCTTAGCGAAAGTTCTAGCATCGAAATGTGAATTCAAGGCATGCATTGGAGTCTTCACTATATCTTACAAGGCATAAAGCCCAATATATTTGAAGAACCTGCAACTCGTGTAATGCATGCATTTAATGAGGAAGACATTTAGGAAAATGAAAGATGAGAAAGTCCTATTCCCCTAATTAAGGTGTTTATACACAGTAAGTCTTAAAATGAAATTGAAAGGGGTAAATTAAGCATTTCCTGCTTCCAAATAGGTCTTTGATGGTCCATTCATATCTATCTATCTATCTATCTATATATATATATATATATATATATATATATATATATATATATATATATATATATATAAAGGAGGGCATAGACAAGGTGACTTGGCACCTCTCTTTGAGCAAAGATCCTATTTATTTTTTTTCTCATTTTTTTTTGGATTTTCCTCTAATTTTAGTACAAACAAATCATTTACTACCTAGGAAAATGAACTAATGAGGAAGTAGATAAGGCTTACGGATGAGAAAATATCAGTTATGAAATATACAGAAGTGTAATTGCTACTCAATTATGAAGAAAATTCAGTTATGGAATATAAAGAGAGAATAATTAATTAACTTGTAACTGATGAGCACAATGGTTATATAGGCTACCATGTGGTTCACAATCCTCCAACAATCCGAACATATGCAAAGTTGCAAACTAGGTCATCAAAGATACTTTTCTTTTCTTTCTTTTTTATTGTCCTTTTTCACCTAAATTTCCATTTAGCTAATAAAATTATTCAACTTTTCGCTTCTATAATATTTTATTTGTTTCTTTTAACATCCATTTGTTAAAAGAAATAACTATAACGAGGATCCTCCATCATCAAAGTTTCATTTCTCAATATCTTTTGGGGAGAAAATGAATTCGGAGCTGCGAGGGAGAGTATGTAACATAATGTTAGATCCTGTAGCTTCTTATTTTCAACAAATATTTGATAGCATTGAATATCGGAACATCACTAGAGTTTGTACTTCTAATGTTTGTTAAAGATCAATATCATTTTCTATTAATAATGTTTATTAGTCATATGTAATAAAAAATATATTGCTTCAAATCCGAGGAGTTTGTGCTTCTCAAGCTAAAGGAACAAATAACAACGGGTGCAAATATGAAAGTCACAAGAGAGAAAGTCACGGCCATTAATTATAACAATTATTTTTGCAATTGTTTGTTTCATTAATGTGTAAATAATGATCATGTAACTGCTATAAGTATTAATGCCTTTATGTCGGTATGCGTTAATTTAGGTATGTGGTAAATATTAAATTCTATTGAATTCTATTATAACCTCATAATGAATAGATTTACTGTGCGACGTAACTTTTGGGTTGATGTGTAATTAAGAGATTGGAGGGTGGACGTGACTTTTAAATTTTTAATATTCAAAGGTTCATTTTGGAGGAGAAACGGTTAATAATACTTTATGCAAACAAATGAACTTATATATGAGGATCTTTTTTTGTTATGCATTTTTCATGATGGTCAATTTTGATACGCATTTGATCTTTTTCCTATGGCATGTTATGAATATTTGACTTATATGCTAATTCAAACAAAGACGTGAATATATGATTTTTTGGGGGTTTTCAATAATGAACTCATTGATACTTACTTAGTAGAAGTATTTTACCTTTTGCATAATATGCATTCTAAATTTGATATATACGCAAAAGAAGAATCTTAGAAAATTTTACTTGGAGGCACGGGGATTTGAATAGATAATATTTTCCTTTATTCTTTTTTTTTTGGGTGTTTTTGTTATGAAGGTAATTTGAATGATGTCGTTTTTTGACATTTTGTAGAAGCTGATTTTTGGCCATTTTATGGACCCTGAAAGTTTATTTTATATGTTTTACACTGTCTTAGATTTATGAGAAATCGGATATTAAGTTCAGTGAATGAGATACTAGAAACTTCTTCGTAGTCAAACTGACTCCAGATTTTATCAATATCCAATATATGCAAATAGGGTCTTGCTTCATCAGTCTTTAGAAGGCCTCTGCCAAGACAGCAATAGCAATGACGGGAAAGGAACGTATCAAGGCTACATTATAGAGATTTTTAATGAAAAGCAATATATTATGGCTACATTATAGAGATTTTTGAAGAAGATTTCACGAAATAATTCAATGAGTTGTTGTGTCATTAAGATCAATTATTTTTTGTTTCTTAATAACCGCGCGAAGCGCGTGCCATTACACTAGTTTAGTTTCTATACAAAGGATGGGAACATAGGATGTTCGGAGTGGTGATTTTCCGTAGGGTTAGGAAGTGTGTGAAACGGGATTCAACATGGCAGTAAAGAAGAATGAGTAAATAAGATGCATATCACTATCATCCTTACAACATTCATCTTCTTTACACTATCTCAAATTGTGTGTTTAAACGTGTTCACATGCTTCATCTTTTAAATGTGTTTTATACATAATTCATCTTCTGTAAAA
Source organism: Nicotiana noctiflora (assembly GCA_032618575.1). Classification (NCBI taxonomy): domain Eukaryota; kingdom Viridiplantae; phylum Streptophyta; class Magnoliopsida; order Solanales; family Solanaceae; genus Nicotiana; species Nicotiana noctiflora. The sequence goes on along the minus strand of JASVEL010005372.1, from coordinate 21,720 downwards.
TTATTAGCTCTAATAATTTAGGGGTTCTAATGTTCTCATTCTGATTTTATATAATTGAGAGCCGAAAGCAAGCTTGAGAATATATATATATACATATATATTCCGGACTTTTTACAATATGTATCAAGACCATCAAGTGTATCAAGGTATGATTACTTAAATTGCGATAATATTTTGCTATTATTTTTTAGCCCATTAATTGTGAGGTCACATGCATAAATTACCAAATAATTTTAGGCGTTGGAGGGTGAAAGAAGCATTCCAAATAACTAACACGAGCTTCAAGCTGTTGGGATTTCTCATGCTCCAAGGTAAACTTGTAAAGAAATAGCAGAAGAAGAGTATTATTCGGAAACCTTCTGCTAGCCCAAGATCGTTAATTAAGATTGGAGGATTCAACTAAGGAAGAGGAAGCTTTCAAAGGAGAAGAAATTTTTTGGATAGAACTTTGTTTAGGAAAGAAGGCTTTGTTGAATTTGGCTTGGTTACAAATGAACAAGACACTCCCTATTTATACTAGCCTATGGATGATTTTAGATATGATGCTACATAATGTACAAAGAAGATTCTAGCAACCTTATCTTCTAACAACACTCTAGAATATCTAGACAAGTCTTATATTCCTACAACATTCTAGAACATCTAGATATGTCTACTAAATATCAAGGATACCATACTAGGACATTCTAGAGAATTTATATTTTTCCAAAAAATTAACTTTGTTTTTTTACACACTCCCCCTTAAAGTAATTTTTTGGAAACTACTCCAAGCTTGTCATGGAAGAACTCGAATGAAGCTTTAGCAAGTGACTTGGTGAAGATATCCGCAATATTCTCTTAACTTCGCACTTCCAAAGTATTGATAGTTCCATCAAGAACCTTTTCCCGAATAAAGTGATGTTCCACCTCAATGTGTTTAGTTCTTGCATGGAATACTGGATTGTTTGCAAGCTTGATGGCACTTTGATTATCTCCATAGATTGTAGTTGCCTTTGATATAGGTAGATGCAAGTCTTCAACAAGCCTTTGTATAGCCATACACATTCTTGAGCAGTAAGAGCAACTGCTTTATCTCTGCTTCCGTGGTTGACAAGGAAACTGAGTCTTGCTTCTTACTACACCAAGAAACACTTGTTCCACCACATAAAAATACATAGCCCGATGTAGATCTTCGGTCATTCAAATCACCACCAAAATCAACATCCGTATAACCAACTAACACCAAATCATTCTTCTTCTGGAAAAACAAGCCCATGTCTGATGTTGAGTTGATATATTTCAGAATCCTCTTTGCAGCTTCTAAGTGAGGCTTTCTTGGCCTTTGCATAAATCTGCTTACATATCCCACTGAGAAGGCAATGTCCGGCCTTGTAATAGTCAAATATAGGAGACTTCCAACCAGAGCCCGAAAAGGCTTGGGATCTGCAAGAAGTGAGCCTTCGTCCCGCCTTAACCTTGTACTTATCTCAAGAGGAGTAGAACATATTTTGCTTTGCTTCAATCCAAACCTATCAACAAGTTTCTTGGCATATCCTTCTTGAGTGACAAAGATACCATTGTTCATGTTTGTCACCTCTAGGCCAAAAAAATGGTGTAGCTCTCCCAACTTCTTGATATCAAATCTTATGGAAAGCTCATCTTGAAGCCTAGCAACTTCATCTTTATTGTTACCTATTATTATCATATCATCCACATACAAGAGAACAACCATATACAAGTCTCCTTGTTTTTTAACAAATAAGCTAGGATCTGATTGTGATGCATCATATCCACAAAAATGAAGATACTAAGCAATTTTTCCATACCATGCTCGTGGACTTGCTTGAGGCCATAAAGAGCCTTCTTAAGTTTGCAGACATAATCAGGGTGTAAACTAGAGACATACCCGGGTGGTTGCTCCATATAAATATCTTTGTCAAGCTCTCCATATAAGAAAGCATTCTTCACGTCAAGTTGCCATAACTTCTAATTATGCGAGGCTGCCAAGGCTAGCACAACTCTGACTGAGACCATCTTAGCCACCGGACTGAATGTTTCTTCATAATTTTCACCGTACTTTTGAGAAAATCCCCGAGCAACCAGCCTTGCTTTATATCTATCTATGGTGCCATCTGCTCGTCTTTTGATCTTGTAAACCCATTTACAACAAATAGGTTGTATATCCTTCGGCTTTGGTACAAGGCTCCAAGTTTGATTTTTCATCAAAGCCTCCATTTCATCATCCATAGCAAGATCCCACTTTTCGACTCCTTTAGCTTCTTTAAATGAGGAAGGTTCTTCATCATCAATTGGTCCTGCAAAGAAACATGAATACGTACTGACAAAATTTTCATCTCTGAAGCGAGCTGGCTTGATAATAGTTCTTTTTGGCCTTCCCAAACCACTTGAATCATCTTCTTGTTGAGTTTCATGTTGTTGAGGTCCAGGACTCCAAGTTTCTCTTATCTCCTCAGCAACTGTATTATCTAGAGAAGCACCTGCGATGGGAAAGCTTGAATCTCCATTATTTAAGGTTTTTGAACTCACTTCATCCAATGCAGCTACATAATATAAAGACACTTCATCGAATATGACATCCCTTGAGACAACAAAGAGGTGGGTTTTAGGATCCATGCACTTCCATCCCTTTTTTCTTTCATCATATCCGACAAAGAAGCATTTCCTTGCCTTGGCGTCTAACTTGTTCCGCTGAGAATCTGGAATGTGAACATAACAAATAGAGCCAAAAATCCTGAGGTGTTTCACACTAGGCTTTTCTCCAAACATTAATTCATAGGGAGACTTCATATTGTTTGGATAAAGCGACATCTTGTTAATCACATACGCTGCACATTTCATGCCTTCAGCCCACAAGGCTCTAGGTAAATTTTTGGCATGAAGCCAACTCTTACATGTCTCGGTTAAGTGTCGGATCTTCCTTTCAGCCACTCTATTTTGTTGTGGCGTATCAGCGCATGTCAGGTCTCTTTTAATGCCATGATGACGATAAAAAGAAAGAAACGCATCAGATGTAAACTCACCGCCATTATCAGTCCGCAACCGCCTTATTCTGGAATTGAGTTAGCCTTGAACTGTTTCTTTGAACTCCACAAACTTACTAAAAACTTCTGACTTGTGCTTCACAAAATAAACCCAAGTGAATCTAGTAAAATCATCAATAAAGATTAGCATATAAGAATAGCCTGAGAATGAAGGAGTTCTTGTTGGCCCCATCAAGTCATTATGAATAAGTTCTAGTGGGGCATTACACCTTGACAAGGATCTGTCAAATGGAAGACGATGTGCCTTTCCATATTGACATCCTTCACAAACCTCCCCTCCACCAAAATTTCTTAAGTTAGGCAAACCTTTTACTAGATTCAACTTTACCATGGCTTTTAATTTATCCATGCTTAAATGTCCAAGTCTAGCATGCCAAAGGTGTGTATTATCATTGCTGCTCATTTTCTCAATATATGAATTAGAGGCAGATAAGACATATAAATCATTAACTCTCTTACCTGAGTGACCGATATCTGCCTTGAGCACCTTGATATTTCGGAGGAACTTCACATCACGTGGGCCAAATAGCAAATAATTTCCAGCATCTACAGTATTTGTAACTGAAAATAGATTTTTCTTCATACCTAGAACATGAAAGACACTGTTAAGGGTAATAGCATCTTTTTGCTTCTCATTGATCACAACAGTGCCTTCCTTCTCCACATTATGGATTGTATTATCAGCTGTAACAATGGCGTCATGCCCGTTGTATTCGTGAAGGGTGGAGAATTTGGATTGATCTCGAATGAGATGGTGCCCACATCCTGAATCCACGATCCAGTCTCTTTCAAAATTTATGGAAGCCACGGCATTTATTGTTCGAGTCTCTGCTGCGAAACACTTTCCCCAGTCTTCTTCTTTTTCTTCTTCTTCAGCAACTTTCTTGGTTTGAGCCATATTGCTCTCCTTGACTCGACAATATCTTTTTATATGCCCGACTTTGCCACAACGATAACATTTTAAAAGCTTTTTATTGTTACTGGAAGACTCCCCCTTCTTTCCCGGCGAGCTTGAACCACATGAGGACTGAAAGTGCATGCTATCTCTTGATTTCCCTTTATAGTTTCTCTTATCGGCAACAAGAGCATTTCTTTCTCCTTCTTTGATAGATAGACCAGCCATCTATTTGGCTAGTAGCTCTTGTGACGATAACAAATTCTCAAATACTTCCAAAGAAGGTTGTTGAACCCATCCTTGAATCGATGTAACAAATGGAATATATTCTGACTTTAAACCTCGAATAATGATTCTTCTTATTCGTGCTTCAGAGATAGCCTCGTCCGGATTTAATAGAGAAATTTCGGAACACAGATTTTTAACCTTCAAAAAAGTACTCGGCGATAGAAAGATTACCTTGAGTGGTGTTAGCTAACTCATTCTCCAAAATCTGTAGCTGAGCTTCATCCTTCTTGTTGAACAGCCGATCGAAGGTCCTCCATATTTCATGAGCCAATTTACACCTTATAATATGATCAAATAAATTAGAAGAGATAGACCTCTTCAGGATAAATTCCGCCTCAGCATTAATCTGCTTCCACTTCTTATGCGCATTGCTATTTTCTGGTGCATCAGCAGGAGGACTTGTGTTGCTTCCATTGACAACTTCCCACAAGTCCTCACCAACAAGGTATGATTCCATACAAGTCTTCCATACCTTGTAGTTGGACTGGTTCAATAACTCCATCCCCAGTCCATTAGCACGACCACCCAAATCCATTTAGAGAAACCAGTTGAATCAACCACTAACCCGACCTTAAAATTTAGAAGCCGACTTATCGCTCTGATACCATGTAAAGAAATAGCATAAGAAGAGTATTATTCGGAAACCTTCTGCTAGCCCAAGATCGTTAACTAAGATTGGAGGATTCAACTAAGGAAGAGGAAGCTTTCAAAGGAGAAGAAATTTTTTGGAGAGAACTTTGTTTAGAAAAGAAGGCTTTGTTGAATTTGGCTTGGTTACAAATGAACAAGACACTCCCTATTTATACTAGCCTGTGGATGATTTTAGATATGATGCTACATAATGTACAAAGAAGATTCTAGCAACCTTATCTTCTAACAACACTCTAGAATATCTTGACAAGTCTTATATTCCTACAACATTCTAGAACATCTAGATATGTCTACTAAATATCAAGGATACCATACTAGGACATTCTAGAGAATTTATATTTTTCCAAAAAATTAACTTTGTTTTTTTTTTCACAAAACATTCTTATTAATATGTAATTAATGTAAAATAAATATAGAATCAAATATACTTACCTTTAATTTAAACAAAATGCAAAACAAAATATCAATAAATATACAAAAGAGGAGGGAAATACATGATCAATGATAGGATATGAAAAAACAAATTAATCATAATAAAGAAGAAATCAGTTGTAGTACAAAGAGGAAAAAGGAAGAATATAAAAAGAGAATGAGTTAGTTCAGGTGTTTAATAACATTAGAGAACGTATAAAATATCAATTACTACCCATATTTATAAAAACAGAAGTATAAAGAATCAGCTATACAAAAAAAATACAATATGAATAGTAACATATCAAGAAACCTAATGAATGAAAGAGTAATCTCTAATTTATCTATTTTAAGTATTATTGTAAAACTATAACTGTTACTACTTCAGTATTTCCTTCTGATCAATTTATATTAGGTGTTAACTTATTGAGATGTTTCCTTTGTGTGTAGATTCAGGTACACCGGAGGTTTAGCTGAGTAGTCGTGTTTTCCATAGTTATCAGAGTTGTTAAGGTAGCTGCTTGACGTTCGCATGACCTGGTTTCTCTTCTTAATCCAGTTTATATATATATATATATATATATATATACACTTTCAGACTATATATATACACTTTTCAGACTTGAGTATTTCGTTTAGATATTGTTATCCGGTTTTGTTTAGAGGCTCTAAACTCGTGACCACATATATTTTGGGAGTGTTTTATCGATTTTTGCACTTCTCAGTATTTTCCTTCTATAAACATTGGATTATTACTTTACAACTATTATATTGTCCTTAAATTTTTGGTTTTGAGATTCATTGTTAATATGAGAACGAATGTTGGTCAGGCTTGCATAGCTTTAGGGTTGGGCGCCATCTAGGTTTGGGTCGTGACAGGTCTTAGTTCGGTTGGGTTGGTTTTTTTTATTCAGATAATGCCACATGTCATGTCCGTTAAAATATGGATACATATAAAACTTTGTTGGACGACAAAGGTATATGTGAACGGATAGTATAATGGAAGATATAATTGAATAATAAATAAAAGTAGAGGAATATATTTGACAATTATCCGTTTAAAAATATAATAGTAATATTTTGATCAAAACAGAACTGGTTTTGAGATTTGGATTTTGAGAATTTGCTAGATAAAATCTATATTCAAACATGTATTTGTCAAAAATAAATTTTCTATGCCGGCGTTTGAAAATTATTACTATTTTTTTCTGTGTGGGATAGTGTGTGGGGGGGGCAAGCGTGTTGAATTATTTGAAGTCAAAGAAATATAGTTTCCTTCATTTTCCATTTCACAGTGATCATCGTCTTCTTCTTCATCGATCTTTAGCTCTAATGTCGTCTTCTTGTACAGAAAATCGTAGCCTTTGGACAGAGATCCGAGAATCAATAAGGAGCATATTGAAAGCTAATTGTGGCCATTTTCATACTCTTTCAATCCTCTTCCTCTTGCCTATCTTTATCTCTCTCGTCGTTTATCCTTCTTTCCACCTCGCTCTCTTTCATCCTGATTATCATTTCACCACTTTCACTCATTTTCCTCAGTCCCATCTTTTCCTTTCAAAATTCGAAATTATTGTGCCCATAGTATATACTCTGTTTCTGGTCCTCCTTTTCCTATGTGCTGTAGCCACAATTACATACAGCGCGCTTCATGTATCCTTTGGTAGACCTATCAACCTCGTTTCCTCTATTAAATCTATCAGATATTCCTTCTTTCCCCTTCTCTCCACCTTTATCGTTTCGCAAACTATTTTTATTTCAATCACTCTCATTTTCGCCCTTGTCTTGGTTTTCTTAGTCCAAGTTCTTCAAATTCTTGGACTCAAATATGACTCGAATCACTTCTTGTTTTTGGTTATTCCCGTGGTGATAGTGCTCGTGCCAGTTTTAATATGGTTGCAGGTTAATTGGTCATTAGCTTATGTGATAGCAGTTGTCGAATCCAAATGGGGTTACGAAACATTGAGGAGAAGTGCCTATTTGATAAAGGGGAAGAGATCAGTAGCTTTGTCGATGATGCTCTTATACGAGCTTTTGATGGGAATAATTGTGGTTTGTGGTGCCATGTATTTGGTAATTGTGGGTGCAGGGAAGGATCATCAATGGAGAAGTTTAGGGGTAATATTACAGACTGCTCAGGCTTCATTAATTGGTTATCTAATGATGACTCAATTTCTTGTGGGGAATGTCGTTTTGTATATGCGTTGCAAGGACTTGAATGGTGAAAAATTGCTCTTGGAAATCGATCATCTTCTTCTTCATCAACAATCTTTAGCTAACGATCATCCAACTTCAATATCTTCTGTTTCTATGGAAAATTGTGGCCTATGGGCAGAGATCGTAGAATCAAGTCGCAGCATATTCAAATCTAATTCCGGCCATTTCCATGCACTTTCAATCCTCTTTTTATTGCCTATCTCTTTCTCTCTTGTCGTGTATCCTTCTTTCCACCTTGCTCTCTTTCATCCGGACTATGATTTCATCAGTTTCACACAATTTCCTCAATCCCATCTTTTCCTTTCAAAATTCGAATTTATTGTACCAACATCTTACTCTTTGTTTTTGGTCCTCCTTTTCCTATACGCCGTAGCCACAACTACTTATAGCACGGTTCATGCATCCTATGGTAGACCTATTAACCTCGTTTCGTCAATTAAATCTATCAAAAAGTCCTTCTTCCCCCTTCTCTCTACCTTAGTCGTTTCGCATACCATTTTCATTTCAATCACTCTTATTTTTACCCTAGTCTTGACTATTTTAGTCCAAATTCTTCAAGCTCTCGGACTAATTGAACTCAAATACAACTGGGGTCACTTGTTGTTTTTGGTTATTCCTGCTTTGGTAGTGCTCGTGCCAGTTCTGCTATGGCTACATGTTAACTGGTCATTAGCTTATGTGATAGCTGTAGTCGAATCGAAATGGGGTTACGAAACATTGAGGAGAAGTTCTTATTTGGTGAAGGGGCAAAGATGGGTAGCTTTTGGGATATATTTATATTACGGGCTTTCAATGGGAATACTGATGGTTTGTGGTGCAATGCTTTTTGTCATTATGGGTGTAACGAAGGGTAATCAGTGGAGGAGCTTGGATGTGATACTGCTGACTACGCTGTTTTCAGTGATAGGATATCTGATGATGAATCAATATCTTGTGGCGAACGTGGTTTTGTATATGAAATGCAAGAACCTGAACGGTGAAAATTTGAAGTCGGAAACTGGAGACGAGTACGTTTCCCTGTCCTTGAATGAAGAGAAGAATCAAGCTATTAAATAATTTGTAAACAGTGAATCTGGTACGCTATTTGTATAAATATGGAGCCGAAGGTCTATCGGAAACAAATTTCTTTAACCCGGGATAGGGATAAGGTCTGCATACATACTAGTCTCCTCAAACCTTACTAGTGAGATTATACTAGATTGTTTTGTTTGTTGTCTTTGTAGAAAGTTAAACGTGTGTGCTAAATGGTTCTGTTGTTTTTTCCTGTTATTGAATATTGAGTAAAAACGTTCAGCATAGTTGTACAGATATATACTACAGTAACAAATAATTATGGAGTACGTATATGTTATATATGTACATGTATTATGGTGTTGAATATGAATAATGAGTTCATACATGCATTCTTTTTAATGTTTTGGAGAAGGAACAACGAATGAAAGGAACGAGCTGTAGTGCTTCTGGGGAGTTTGAATCTCGAAAAGCGAAAAGTACTACATAAATTAAAAAAGAAAAAGTATTATTTATTAATCAGCTAGAGACGTATGATCGAGATTTTTGTTTATATCATACCACCGAACATCATATATAGAGATAAAATTCATACTTTAAGTTGAACTCAAACCTAAAATTTCTTAACTGTCACGACACCTTAGCCCAATTTTTTAAATAATGTATTATTGGCACCTTAAATATTTATTAATGTCGTAAATTATGTGCCCCGAACGGCCAAACTAGTGCATGCAGTTCAAATTTGCATAGGTCAAGACGAGCAATAAGTCAAAAGGGGAAATATATCTCAAACTAATATGTCCTTGATTTTTCATTTTATAATGTCTACTTCTACAGAAAATCGTAGCCTATGGAGAGATATCCTTAAATCAACGAGGCTCATATTCAGAGCTTGGCCATTTTATTGCACTTTCAATCCCTCTTCCTCTTGCGTAGACGTGGCAAACGGGGGCGGATCGGGTCAAAACGGGTAATGAAAAATGGATAATTTATCTTTATTCCCCCTTCTCTTAACTTTTATCGTTTCACGTACCATATTCATTTCAATCACTCTCCTTTTCGCGCTAGTTTTGCTTTTTACAGTCCAAATTCTTCATGCTCTTGGATTAACTGAACTCAAATACGACTCATACCGACTCTAATATGGCTGTAGGTCAACTGGTCATTAGCTTATTATGTGATATGAGGAATTGAATCCAAATGGGGTTACGAAACAGAAAGGAGAAGTGCCTATTTCTTTTACCAGTATAAGAGTAAATTCATAAAACTTGTATGGGGTCGAATATGGCTTACCTATACGAGGCCGAACGCGGCCTCCCTCACGCTTATGAATGATAGGGTACGACCCTTCGTATACGCCCTTTACAACGAGGGCGTAGTCGGGACGTAAGGATGTGACCGATGTTGTTCGCGCTTAGGCGCCCCCATTTAAAGGACGTCGACTATATCTCACGGTCCGCTGTTTTCATAAGGGAGTCCCCCTTATTTTCCTCTATATAAAGGAAGGGTTCCCTATTGTAATGATCAGTTGTTATTATCTAATAATATAACTCTCTCACTTTCTCGTATTATAACAAACAATTACTCTCAAAGTTCCTCTTTTGTTAATGTCTTGACACCATAATCACGTTGATCTTATATCTATGTTCATTATATTTGATTACGATCTACCCTTCTTACTTTTTTTTATTGTCTCTAGCTTATAAAATAACGTTTAACTTTTTGGGCCAAACAAAACTATTTTTGTTATATTAAAATAGTTGAACTTTACTCGTTATAACGTTAAAGTCATAAAACTTTACCCACTATTTAATAAAACCACAAAACTATTCTTATGTCTCACTAAAATAGCTGAACTTTATCTAAATAAAAATAAAATCGCCAAGCTTTATCTAGAGTAACTTTACTTTACCTACTATAACGATAAAAGTTAGGCAAACAATGTGACTTTACTTACTTTGTATATATATGTATTGCAAGGTTTTGAATGGTGAAAAAATTACCCTTGGAGATAAGAGATGTTGCCCGGCAAGTATATATCTCTGCCCTTACATTACGAGAAGAATCAGGTTGTTGTTGAACTTGTTTAATCTCGGTATAAAATTTGGTTGGTTTTCATAAAAAGATTAACTTTGTGCTACTTAGTATTTATTGCGTAGACTAGTACAAAGAGGAAATGCAGGAATGTTTAATTAGTGAATCCTCCTAAATTATTCGGATTAGGAAATGCAGGAATGTTTAATTACTTCGCCCTTATAGCTTTGGATACGTCATGTTGTTGCTTCGTGCTTATATTATTCCATTATGATAGACATGTTAGTTAAGTCTTTAAACGTTGGAGATCATCTGAAACATCTCCAAGAAACGTTCGACATCTTGCGGAAGCATAACATAAAGCTCAACTCGAAGAAATGTGCGTTCGAAGTTGGTTCCGGTAAATTCTTGGGGTTCCCGGTCTCGCAAAGAGGGATCGAGGTAAATCCTGATAAAATCAAAGCTATCGAGGACATCCTCGTCCAATTGACAAGTGTGAAGAAGTACAGAGACTCACTGGCAGGTTGGCGGCTCTCAGCAGCAGAATCATTTCAAGGTCCTCGAAAAAGTGTCATCACTTCCTTTAGATTCTAAAAAAGAAGAACGACTTTGTATGGACTCCGGAATGCCAACAACACTGAAAGACCTGAAAAGGTACCTATCCAGCCCTCAGTTACTGTCAAAACTGGGAAAAGGCGAGTAGTTGTTGATCTATCTAGCGGTCTCAGAAGTAGCGGTAAATGCCATTTTGGCACATAAGGAAGAAGGTACGCAATTTCCTATTTATTACGTTAGGAGAGGAGACATGTTATCCATACCTAGAAAAACTGGCCTCAGCTCCCGTAGTTTCCTCTCGAAAGCTTAGGCCTTACTTTCAATGTCACCTAATAGTCGTTGTGACAACCTTTCTATTAAGGAATGTCCTTCACAAGCCTGAGTTGTCATGCCATTTGGCTAAATGGCCAATTGAAGTTAGCGAACTCGACAATGAGTACAAACCCAGGACTGCAATCAAGTCATAAATTTTGGCGAACTTCATGGCCGAATTCAGTCCGGGGTTAATGCCTCTGGCTGCTAAGGAAGTAGTGCTGGTGTTGGGAACGACATCGGGTGTTTGGACCTTATTTACGGATGGAGCCTGCAACTTAATGCCTCTGGCTACTAAGGAAGTAGAGTTGGTGTTGGGAACGACATCAGGAGTTTGGACCTTATTTACGGATTGGGCCTCCAACGTAAAAAGGTCTAGTCTCGGGGTAATTCTAATCAAGCCATCGAGTGAAACCTTAAGGCAGGCCATTAGAATTGTATCGTTAACTGATAGTGAAGCCAAGTACGAGGCTTTGGTTGCAGTACTTAAACAAGCTCGGAACTAGGTTTCGAGGACATTGAGATAAAGTGTGAATCCCAGCTCGTGGTAAACTAAGTGTATGGGATTTTCCACACAAAAAAGGAACGCATGCAACAGTATTTGAACAATGTTCAAGTGTTTCTGGCACGATTCAGAGAGTGGTAGATCGTCCACATTCCGTGGGAGAAAAATGTGGAAGCAAATGCGTTGGCTAATTTGGGGTCATCCACGGAGACTAAAGGATCTAATTCCGGTATGGTCGACCAATTGCTGCATTTGGTGTTAGGTGTGGACGGCTAGTGCAAGGTAAACTTGACCAAATTGATCTGGGACTGGAGGAACAAGTTCATTGAATATCTCAGACATGATAAATTACCCGAAGACCCAAAAGCATCCTGAGAATTACGGACCAAAGCAACTCGCCATTGCCTTATTGATGGATAGTTGTATAGGAGGTCATTCCAAGAACCATTGTTTTGGTGTCTAGGGGCCTCGGAGACAGATTACGTGATGACGTAAGTCCACAAAGGAGTCTGTGGAAATCATTCTGTTACGGACTCATTGTTCCTCAAGTTGGTCTGAATTCGAATAGTATTGGCCCCAAATGAAGCAGCACGCAAAGGCATTCATACAAAATGTGATAAATGTTAACGTCATGTATAGTTAGTGCATTAACCAGCAGAACTTTTTCATTCAGTGGTGTCTCCATAGACATTCATAAAATAAAGGATTGACATAGTTGGTACGTTTACCACCGAGCCCCGGGAAGGAAATATTATTTTTAGTTTTAACTGATTATTTCTCTAAATGGGTAGAAGCATGTCCTTACGAAAAGATCGGAGAACGCAAAGTGGTTGACTTCATATGGAACCATATAATTTGTTGATTCGGTATACCAAGGGTTCAAAAGTCACTAAATTCTTGGAAGGGCTAAAGATCAAACGAATTACACCTTTACCATACAATCCGAGTGCTAATAGGCAGGCAGAGTCAACTAACAAGATAATCTTCAGAACCTTAAAAAGAAGCTAGAAGATGCTAAGGGCAAATGTCCAGATGAACTACCGAGTGTGATATGGGAATATCGGACCACGCCAAAGTCGAGCACTGGTGAAACACCTTTTTTTCTCTCGTATACGGCTCGGAGGCTCTAATGCATGTATAAGTGAGTGAGCCAACTTTGAGTATTTTCGGAGCAAAAGAAGAAGCAAACTATGAAGCGTTACTGGTGAAGTGGGAATTGCTTGAGGAACATAGGGACTTGGCATGTGTGAGGATGGTGGCCTAAAAGCAAAGGATGAAAAGGTATTGCAATCCTTGGGCGTATCTCCGTTATTTCAAAGTGGTAGATCGGATTCTAAGGAAGGTTACTCAGATCACTCGGGAAGTCAACACCGGGAAGCTGCGACCAATGTAGGGAGGTCCTTACCAGATTTCGCCTGTCACTTGTAAAAGGATCATATGAGTTAGAAAATCATGACAGAGTCAAAATACCAAGAAAATGGAACATGAATCATCTCAAAATGTACTATTGTTAAGGATCTTTGTTGGTATTGAAAGTATATATTGCACTCTTTTTTTCTTCAATAATTTTTTGTCACAATCGGATTTTTCTGGCAGGATTTTTAAGGAGGCTGCAACGTAAAGCATACTATGAAGGGAGGATCATCAGTAAAGGCAAGACCTTTAAATATCAAGGAACTAAAGTTGGATGGTTAAATAATTTTTAGCCTGATAGCAAGTCTCGCCTTCCATTATTCAAAAAGATTATTTAATCATTCACTAGTTGTCTCCACCAATGAAACCGCATATGAATACAAGACTTTCATAGTTCGAATCATCATACTTAGTGTTCGAACACTAGAGGGAATTTGTGATATGGCACCAAGAGTGCAACAAAAATCGAGGACTCTAATAACTAAGATTAAAGTCTTATCAGGATCGGGGACTACATGATCAGCCCCGTAGAAATATGTACAAGGTACTCACATGCATTGGAACCTTTATTTAAGAAAATTAATGTCTATGTACTTTTAAAGATAGAGGAAATAAAACAAACACCATTTATTTTTATTTTATTTCTAGTCCAAATGACGAGTTAATTTTATCATTTGAAAGTTGACAAAAATATGAAATAGTTGTGTCGTAATGAACATGATACGTCCTTTTCAAGAGCAACGTAAACATAAGAGCCCTATCTTATGAAATCCTCATAGTAAAAAGTAGATTTCAGAAGAATTTATGCCTAGATAAAGAAGTTATCGGATGAAACAATATGCCTAGATGCATTTCTTATAAATTACAAAGAGGAAATGCAGGAATGTTTAATTAGTGAATCCTCCTAAATTATTCGGATTAGGAAATGCAGGAATGTTTAATTTCTTCGCCCTTATAGCTTTGGATACTTCATGTTGTTGCTTCGTGCTTATATTATTCCATTATGATAGACATGTTAGTTAAGTCTTTAAACGCTGGAGATCATCAGAAACATCTCCAAGAAACGTTCGACATCTTGCGGAAGCATAACATGAAGTTCAACCCGAAGAAATGTGCGTTCGAAGTTGGTTCCGGTAAATTCTTGGGGTTCCCGGTCTCGCAAAGAGGGATCGAGGTACATCCCGATAAAATTGAAGCTATTGAGGACATCCCCGTCCAATTGACAAAAGTGAAGAAGTACACAGACTCACTGGCAGGTTGGCGGCTCTCAGCAGAATCATTTCAAGGTCCTCAAAAAAGTGTCATCACTTCTTTTAGATTCTAAAAAATAAGAACGACTTTGTATGGACTCCGGAATGCCAACAACACTGAAAGACCTGAAAAGGTACCTATCCAGCCCTCAGTTACTGTCAAAACTGGGAAAAGGCGAGCAGTTGTTGATCTATCTAGCGGTCTCGGAAGTAGCGGTAAGTGCCATTTTGGCACATAAGGAAGAAGGTACGCAATTTCCTATTTATTACGTTAGGAGAGGAGACCCGTTATCCATACCTACAAAAATTGGCCTCAGCTCCCGTAGTTTCCTCTCGAAAGCTTAGGCCTTACTTTCAATATCACCCGATAGTCGTTGTGACAACCTTTCTATTAAGGAATGTCCTTCACAAGCCTGAGTTATCGTGCTATTTGGATAAATGGCCAATTGAAGTTAGCGAACTCGACAATGAGTACAAACCCAGGACTGCAATCAAGTCACAAATTTTGGCGAACTTCATGGCCGAATTCAGTCCGGGGTTAATGCCTCTGGCTGCTAAGGAAGTAGTGTTGGTGTTGGGAACGACATCAGGAGTTTGGACCTTATTTACGTATGGAGCCTGCAACTTAATGCCTCTGGCTACTAAAGAAGTAGTGTTGGTGTTGGGAACGACATCGGCAGTTTGGACCTTATTTACGGATTGGGCCTCCAACGTAAAAAGGTCTAGTCTCGGGGTAATTCTAATCAAGCCCTCGAGTGAAACCTTAAGGCAGGCCATTAGAATTGTACCGTTAACTGATAGTGAAGCCAAGTACGAGGCTTTGGTTGTAGTACTTAAACAAGCTCGGAACTAGGTTTCAAGGACATTGAGATAAAGTGCAACTCCCAGCTCGTGGTAAACTAAGTGTATGCGATTTTCCACACAAAAAAGGAACACATGCAACAGTATTGAACAATGTTCAAGTGTTTCTAGCACGATTCAGAGAGTGGTAGATCGTCCACATTTCGAGGGACAAAAATGTGGAAGCAAATGCGTTGGCTAATTTGGGGTCATCCACGGAGACTAAAGGATCTAATTCCGGTATGGTCGACCAATTGCTGCATTTGGTGTTAGGTATGGACGGCTAGTGCAAGGTAAACTTGACCAAATCGATCTGGGACTGGAGGAACAGGTTCATTGAGTATCTCAGACATGATAAATTACCCGAAGACCCAAAAGCATCCTCAGAATTACGGACCAAAGCAACTCGTTATTGCCTTATTGATGGATAGTTGTACAGGAGGTCATTCCAAGGACAATTGGCTTGGTGTCTAGGGGCCTCGGAGACAGATTACGTGATGACATAAGTCCATAAAGGAGTCTGTGGAAACCATTCCGTTACGGACTCATTGTTCCTCAAGTTGGTCAGAATTCGAATATTATTGGCCCCAAATGAAGCAGTACGCAAAGGCATTCATACAAAAATGCGATAAATGTTATCGTCATGTATAGTTAGTGCATTAACCAGCAGAACTTTTTCATTCAGTGGTGTCTCCATAGACATTCATAAAATAAAGGATGAACATAGTTGGTACGTTTACCACCGAGCCCCGGGAAGGAAAGATTCTTTTTAGTTTTAACTGAATATTTCTTTAAATGGGTAGAAGCATGTCCTTACCAAAAGATCGGAGAATGCAAAGTGGTTGACTTCATATGGAACCACATAATTTGTTGATTCGGTATACCAAAGGGTTCAAAAGTCACTAAATTCTTGGAAGGGCTAAAGATCAAACGAATTACACCTTCACCATACAATTCGAGTGCTAATAGGCAGGCAGAGTCAACTACCAAGATAATCTTCAGAACCTTAAAAAGAAGCTAGAAGATGCTAAGGGCAAATGTCCAGATGAACTACCGAGGGTGATATGGGAATATCGGACCATGCCAAAGTCGAGCACTGGTGAAACGCCTTTTTTCTCTCGTATACGGCTCGGAGACTCTAATACAGGTATAAGTGAGTGAGCCAACTTTGAGTATTTCTGGAGCAAAAGAAGAATCAAACAATGAAGCGTTACTGGTGAAGTTGGATTTGCTTGAGGAACATCGGGACTTGGCATGTGTGAGGATGGTGGCCTAAAAGCAAAGGATGAAAAGGTATTACAATCCTTGGGCGTATCTCCATTATTTTAAAGTGGGAGATCTGATTCTAAGGAAGGATACTCAGATCACTCGGGAAGTAAACACCGGGTAGCTACGACTAATGTAGGGAGGTCCTTACCAGATTTCGCATGTCACCTGTAAAAGGATCATATGAGTTAGAAAATCATGACAGATTCAAACCACCAAGCAAATGGAACATGAATCATCTCAAAATGTACTATTGTTGAGGATCTTTGTTCGTATTCAAAGTATGTATTGGACTCTTTTTTTCTTCGATAATATTTTGGCACAATCGGATTTTTCTGGCAGGATTTTTAAAGAGGCTGCAACGTAAAGCATACTATGAAGGGAGGATCATCAGTAAAGGCAAGACCTTTAAATATCAAGGAACTCAAGTTGGATGGTTAAATAATTTTTAGCCTGATAGCAAGTCTCGCCTTCCATTATTCAAAAAGATTATTTAATCGTTCACAAGTTGTCTCCACCAATGAAACTGCATATGAATACAAGACTTTCATAGTTCGAATCATCATACTTAGTGTTCGAACACTAGGGGGAATGTATGATATGGCACCAAGAGTGTAACAAAAATTGAGGACCCTAATAACTGAGATTAATGTCTTATCAGGATTGGGGACTGCATGATCAGCCCCGTAGAAATATGTACAAGTTACCCACATGCATTAGAACCTTTATTTAAGAAAATTATTGTCTATGTACTTTTAAAGATAGAGGAAATAAAACAAAGACCATTTATTTTTATCTTATTTCTAGTCCAAATGACGAGTTAATTTTATCGTTTGAAAGTTGACAAAAATATGAAATAGTTGTGTCGTAATGAACAGGATACGTCCTTTTCAAAAGCACCGTAAATATAAGATCCCTCTCTTATGAAATCCTCATAGTAAAAAGTAGATTTCGGAAGAATTTATGCCTAGATAAAGAAGCTATCGGATGAAACAATATACCCGAAGTTTTAACTAAACATAAAGAGTATATTTTTGCACAACACTTAAACGAAAAATTCTTTTATTTATAAAAGTCTTGAACATAGCAAAAATTTTGGCATAGTTACAAAACATAAAATAAAAAACAATACATTATTCATCAAAACCCGAAGGGGAGAAGGGTCTACATTTTCTCGGGTAAAAGAAGGTGGATCCGCTACCGGTTTGGGTCCTTTGTCTTCTTCTGTCTCTCATTCGGTTTTTGAATAATCGAAATTAGTATTCTAGGAGTCAAATGCAGTGGGCCGAGCAGGAAGATTTTCACGAGCAGTCAACTACAGTTCTCGAGCTTTGGCAATGCAATCTCGATATCTACAATGCCCATTTTGGCCTCCTCCAAAGTCTTCCTCTTCATATGATATATAGCATAGGTCTTCACAAATACAAGAAAATCTTCTTGATCTTAGAGTATATCGATTTCGGCCTGGAGCTCCTCTCTTTCAGCCTTCATAGCACTAAGGCAGGAATCAAGCTCAATACATTGGTAGTTGAGTGAAACAGGTTCTGCTTCATGACTCTCTTGAGCCTCTCTTCCATTTTGTCTCTCTTCTCCTTGGCAGCATTGGCCTCCTCGATTTTGCAGCATAAACTAGCCTTCAAATTATTAATTTGTTCCTCGAAGGCAAACTCGTGCTCGACAACGGCGATTACAGCATCATGAAGTTCGGTCCACTTAGCCTTAGCCTATTGAAGCTTTTCATGTAATTGGGTAGCTTCTTGGTTGTGGGCCATTCTATCTTGCTCGATTTGCTGTAACCGAGCCCCAAGCTCATCCATTTGTGCAACTTTAGCCTCCAACACCGGGAGGTACACGAAAAGCTGGTTCCTCTCAACCAAAAGTTGATCCCCTTCAGAAGCAAGTCCTTATTTATCCAGAATCAACCTTTGAAGGCACTTAGAAGCAAAGTAGTTAGCCTAAAAAGGGGTTAAAGTTAAGGTTGTTATGGCAACACATAAGCAGTAAAGAAGATAGAAGGGAATTAGGATGATACTTGTGCCGCATTGTGCCTGCTGTTGTTTATCATCCACTTCGCAAAATGGGAGCCCATTTTTTTCCAATCCTTATGCGAAGCCAGTGGTTTTAGGTAATTAGCAAGCTCCATCGGCTCGGATAAAATACAACACTCCTTAAAAGCCAAAAGCGTGGCACTTCGCCTCCCTCAGGATCTTGGGAAGGGGTTGAGTAAATGTTCCCCAAGTTCCCCTGATCGGGATACCGAGGGTAAGAATCATTCCTTTCTTTAGTAGTTGGTACCGATGGAGTTTATGTAGTTGGTGCAGGTGGTGAAAGAGCAGCTGGCATCGGTGGGCGTGAAGTTGTTGGAGTAGAAGGAGAAGAAATACTTGTGACAGAAGGGATAGTGATTATTGTTTGCTTAGTGGTTGAAGGTAGAAGAAACGCAGGGTCTGAACACCTTTGGCCGGAGACAACAATGGGGCCGGAAAGCGAGATCCAACATTCTCAACCAAGCTCATCTAGCCTCAATGTGCTTGAACTTCATGTGACGATAGGTTTTGAAGCTCCCCCGTCTGAGCATCTAGTTGAGTTGATGAAGATCCTTTTCTCTTTTGAACGGGAACCTCTTCATCATTGGCTTCCCTTTTATCAACAAAGACCAATGTGCTTGGCTTGGATGACATTTTCTTTACTCTCTTCTCCCGAGGAGAAACGTCTTCTCTTTGATTTCTTGTTCTCCAGCTGGGGACTCCGAGAGAAGGCACCCTTATTAGAGGCTCGGGTATATCCACGAGCTCTGCTTCGGGCAAGAGCATTTTGCAACACCCTCCTGGACCCCTAGGGTTCATCTAGGGTATCGACATCGAGCCACACAACGGAACCCCTCGGAAGTTCTATATGGAACAAAGAGTTAGTTAGCAATTTATTTGTAAGACGGTTATGTTCGAGTAAGAATGAAAGAAAGAAGAATTTTTGCGTACCTGATGCCTGGCCTTCTATCCGTATTTGGGTGACATTTCTTTCCTTCGACAGGTTTTCGGAGTTGTAATATCCATAATTTTTACTTCTTCATTTTTACTACTCTCAGAATCCTTCTCTTTCTCTAAACTTCCTGAAACCTTTTTTTTACAGCATTCAGCTTTCACAGTAAGAACATCTTTACTAACCTTTTACCACCATGTCTTCCTCTTCTTCTCTATTTCCAATTTATTGTTAATGAAAACTTTTTTTCTTGTATACTTTAGTTTTAAAGTAATAGCAAAATTGTAGCTTATATTTAGCCGTACCCATTCAGTATTAGTCTATTATTCGTATTACTCTATTATTCGTATTACTCTACGTCCAATACTTTACTCATTAGACATTAGCTAATATATTCATTACTAATTACTAATCGTTGTCCGAATGTTTTCTATTTCAATATGGTTTTATTATGTGCCACTTATTAGATTTATTGCCTTATTAATGATTCTTTTGTATTTTCTTGATAATATTTTCGTTGCTGCAATATGATTAGCATGAGTGTTTTATTTGGACGATTGTAGTGAATATGGAGAACTATTAAGATTATTTGATATGAGCACTTTACTTGAATATTTATTTAATTTTTTTTGTAAAAATAAAAGGCTCAACTTATAGATTCAAAACCAAAAATATGAAATATCTAAACTGATTAATCTGAAATAGAACAAAAAAGATCCAACCCGTATTTAATTCATCCTAGCCAAGCATTAAACTCCTTTATGAATTATTAAGATTTCTTTTTTTTCTTTTGAAATCTGAATTAATTGGATCAATAAGTTTCAAACCCATATGGCCTAAGAGGAAAAGAAAATTGGTCAAGACTTAAGTAAATGAAGAACTTTCAATGTCACCGTTGAAAATTATTTGTATTATTACTGTTAAAAGAAAATTGGCAGCGTGTTGAAAATTATTTAGTTGAATATTTCTTGAGATGCGCTAGTCAAAAAGAAGATGAGGCATACTATTATAATAAGAACCAATTTAGATATAATATCTCAGAATTACTTTTTCCTTAATTTTCCATTTTACAACGATCATCTTAATGTCTGTTTCTACAGAAAATCGTAGCCTATGGAGAGAGGTCCTAAAATCAAACGGCCTCATATCCAAAGCTCACCCTTACCATTTTCGTGCTCTTTCAATCCTCTTTCTCTTGCCTATTTTTTTCTCTATCGTCGTTTATACTTCTTTCCACATTTCCCTCTTTGATCCGGACTATGATTTCACCATTTTTACTCAACCTCAATTTTCCCATCTTTCCTTTTTCAATTTCGAAATTGTTGTACCTATAGTGTACACTCTGTTTTTGGTCCTCCTTTTCCTCTGTGCCATAGCCACGATTACGTACAGCGTCGTTCATGCATCCTATGGTAGACCTATCAACTTCGTTTCGTCTATTAAATCTATTAAAAAATCCTTATTCCCCCTTCTCTTCACTTTTATCATTTCGCATACCATTCTCATTTCAATCACTCTTATTTTCGTCCTTGTCTTGGTTGTTTTTGTCCAAGTTCTTCAAACTCTTGGATTAATTGAACTAGCATATGACTCGAATCACTTCTTGTTTTTGGTTATTTTCACGTTAATTGTGGTCGTACCGATTCTAGTATGGCTACAAGTTAATTGGTCATTAGCTTATGTGATAACAGTGGTTGAGTCCAAATGGGGTTACGAAACATTGAGGAGAAGTGCCTATTTGGTAAAAGGGATGAGATGGATAGCTTTGTCGATGATGTTGTTATTCGGGCTTCCGATTGGAGGAATGGTGGTTGGTAGTTCCATGTTTTTAGTCACAATTGATACAACGAAGGGCCATCAGTGGTGGAGCTCTTTGAGGATAATATTACAGATTTTGGAGAGTTCAATAATGGGATATTGGATGATGAATCAGTATCTAATGGTGAATGCTGTGTTGTATACGTATTGCAAGGACTTGAATGATGAAAAATTGCCTTTTGAGATTGGAAACCAGTTTGCCAGTGAGTACATATCTCTGCCCTTGTCCTATGA